>JADRCH010000302.1:1280717-1336600 GCA_019843965.1 Rhynchomys soricoides | reverse complement strand
AAGAAGAAGAAGAAGAAGAAGAAGAAGAAGAAGAAGAAGAAGAAGAAGAAGAAGAAGAAGAAGAAGAAAAGAAAGAAAGAAAGAAGATTCCGTGCTGTGTATGTTAATCTTTTGTGTATTTTCTGTTCTATAATCTTTCCTACTTTTAAAACCACACTATAGTTATAGGGCAGTGGTACTCAGTGGTTCTCAACCTGTCAGCTATGACCTCTTTAGGCTGAATGAGCAAAACTTTCAAAGACATTGCCTAAGACAGTCAGAAAACAGAGAAGTTAACATTACAATTCATAATACTAACAATATAATTTTATTTTTAATAAAATTATTAATAATTTTATGGTTGTAGTCACCACAACATGCATAATTGTATTAAATGGTCTAAAAAATATACTGCAGTTATTCATTCTATTGATTATGTAATTCTTCCTACTGATTATGAAACCACACATTTGAAATGTTTTAAAAGCAGTATATATTCCAAAAAAGTACAAATATTTCCAGTGGTGAAGAATAATTTAAATTATTGGTATGATTTTCATTCTGATTGACCAAATATATTATATTTTCTAATAGAGAATTCTCTTAAAATAAATATTAACGCAGTAGAAAAGAATATTATGTGTTTTTTCTGAATGTTCTTGTGTACTTGACTGATAATTAGTATTTTTATCCTGTTACGATGGCAACAACATTAATGTGTTTTGCATTTCACAATAGCCCATTCAAACAGACAAATAGGGCTACTTGTTTAGAGCAGAAAGCCGTAATTAATAAAGTTGTTGCAGAAATTCAGATATTCAGTCCACTCTAGTTCATCAATACTGAAGAGTGCACAATGGTAAGTATGAATTGATGACTGGGTCAAATGAAATGAAATCCATTGATTAATGGCAAATGACATTAACTCGATGTTTTCCTCTAGCTGTGAGCCTGTTAATTAGGAAGTTTGTCATGTTCATTGGAAATCTGACACAAATTCATTTGCTCTCAGAATATGTTGATTTAGAAAAGAGATAAATTTATCTTTCAAAATCAATGACCATTTTAGAATTGACTCTTGTTAATGAGATTGTAAGAAGTGATTTTAAGCAGGCTAGCCCCTCTAGGATTTTTATTACATATGATTTGATGTTATTTATAGCAAATTTCTCTATTTTAATTTTTTCCCTAAGTTGTTTAACCATGATGCTGGTATCACTGTCTCAGCATTCTTGCAGAGGACATGAGTTTAGAACCTAACATAAGCATGGTAACTCACAATTATCTGTAAGTCTAGTTACTGGGGACTTGAAACTTTCTTCAGACCTACAAGGACACACAGCATGGATATGGCGAACCTACATATATATACACAATAAAGTATCATTTGCTATGAACCAGTTAGCACAAAACTAAGAATGCAGGTATAGTTCAATATATGCCAACCAATAAAAGCATTATTACTCATGGAAAGGCTTCAACATAAATATCACATGATCATCTTACAGAAAGGGATTTAGACCAGCAGTTGTGAACCTGAGGATTACCTCACCTTTGGAAGATGAATGAACCTTTCAAAGGGTTTATAAATCTGAATATCCTTCATGTCATATATTTATATTATAATTTATAATAGTAATACAGTTATAGTTATGAGTTGGTACAAAAACAAGTTTATAATTGGTGATCACTGTTGTGGATTTGGCCTAACCTTGCATTATGTTATTTGGGTTCCAAAATAACAGGAGAATTCTGCATGTAAGATGCTGAGGGTTCCTACCACCAGTTGGTTTCAATTTGAAAATAAATGTGTCAAGGGTTAATGGCTGGATATGGAGAAAGAGGAAAAATTTTAGGATTCATGGACAAAAAGACTGAGAGAAGAAGGAGAATCATAATAAGAATAAAATAATAATATTCAGGCTTGAGAGCTTCAGAAGACAGAGTACTAATTATGTAAGAGCCAGGGAAGAGAGGCCTCAGTCACCCTATTGGTTCTGGGATAGGAAATAAGGAATACAGATTTTGGAAAGAAATGATTCCTGAGTATAGTGGTGGGCATGGGCACTAGCAAAATGGAAGTTTGGGAGTAGCCTAGCCATTGAGATGTTTAAGGCATCTTAAATATAAGGCTGATTGTGTATGTTTTTCATTTGGGAATCCAGAACATTGGGGCGAATAGTGAAGAACACACTCCACCATGCAGGGGAGATTAGAATGGATTAATTACCTACTACAACAGGTCACCTCAACATGAGGAACTGTATTAAAAAGTTGCAGCATTAGGAACATTGAGAAACAGCAAATAAAATCTGACCTAACTCTTGATAAAATCTTGAGGAAAGTATAAGTAGACAGTACTTGCCTCCACAAAGGACTGTATATGATGAACTTATAGTATTATACTAAATGGAGAAAGACTATCATCTCCACTAAATTGTTTAAGAAACAAGGTTATCTACTCTCTAATTCAATGTGTGTGTGAAATGCTAGAAAGAATTACAAAAAAGAGAGAAAAAAGATACATGTAGAAAAGCAACATGTTAAATATTGATTTTCAGATGATATGATTTATTCCATAAAAATTGTAAAGATTCCACAAGAAAATGCTAAAAGGAACATCAGAACCTTTTAGCAAAGCAACAGGATATAAGATTAAGATGTAAAGCTCAGTAACTTCTCAATACACTGATAATGGACATCATGAGATGTAAATCAGGAAAATTAATACATTTATGACAGTGATACAATTATTGAGAGATAAACTGAACCAATAGTGTGGAAGACCTCTTCTATAAAAACATTGAAATAATGGGGAAGAACACTGAAGAAATCAGTTGGAGAATGAAAAACCTCTCATGCTAATCTGGCAGCAGAATTAATGTCATAAAAATAGCTATTATTCTAAAAGCAGTCTACAGATCCCACACATTTTTTCATTTGAAATTCTTTATGATACTCTGTACAGAATTAGAAAGCCCTGTGAATGCTTGTATTTTTCAAAACCTACTTTAATAAGGGATATTAAATGCTTTAACTTTCCTTCTAGCTTACTAGTCACCCGAGGTATTGGAAAGAAAATATTAATAGGGAAAAGGAGGATGTAGATTTGTTTAAAAATGCTTCTTTGGAATAAATCCAATCCGCATTGTTGGGAAATCAACAGTTCAGCTCACACAAATCAGCAGTGACAGCTGGATCCACTCACAATCATCATGTATATGTCAGCAATTATACCTTTATCCGTATGAAACAGTTAGGCTTTGCAATTGCCTCGAAGTCCACAGAATAAGGAAAAATCTGCCAGAACACCACCAGAACTTTTTGATGTGTTTTGTTCTGTGATGTCACAGAAAACATTGACCATGAAAGAATGTCAAAGGTAAACCAATGCCACACAGCATCATCAGCAAAGCCCAATGAAGAGCAGCAAAACTGAGAAGTTGAATCAGTACACAGAGTCCACTGTCTATTTAGTCATATTTATACCCTTTCCAAATATCACATGTTCTCTCAAGCATCAGCTCTAGCAAAGCATCACATCCTTTGTTTTTCAGGTATTTATGAGAAAAAAACCACATGTGTGTTCTCAGCAAATCATCCTTCTACATGTCTGGCTTCAGTCAAAACACGCTCTCATAATACACTTTGAAGAAAAACATCACATGACTCACTTGAGTCCAAGGAAAAAGGTATTTCCACTTCAACACTCTTTTGGAATTTAGATAAAAACACAAATGACTCAGCAATGATGAACAGAAGATCAGTGCTGGAAATATTCTGATCCAAATTTCAAATTACTTTTCACTTTAATAGTAACCAAATCAACATGATATCAACTCAAAAATACACATGTAGGTTAATGGAGCCATACATAAAACCTCACACCTAAAGCCACTTAATTTTGACACAATTGTCAAAAATGTTACAGAGAAAAGTCAATCAGTTTCTTTACAATATGGAGTAAGAAATTGTGCATGCACATATAGAAGGATGAAAAGAGGTCCCTATCTACAGTCCCTTACAAATTCAATGCAAAATTGATGGTATAATTAAGGTGAGAAATGAAACATTAAACTTTCTCTGGGGAAAACATTTCAAGATACACACATAGTCTTTTGAGACACTCTCAATAGAATAATGATGGTTCTGAACATAACAGCAAAAATAGGAAAATCAGAATGCATATAATAAAAAACCTGCTACATCACAAAGGAAACAATTCATTATGTGGTAAGATAGCCAATAGAATAGGAGGAAATATTTGCTATCTGTGCATGTGGCCAAAATAATATCACAGATATACAAAGAAATAATAATAATAATAATAATAATAATAATAATAAATATTATTATTATTAACCTTTTCCAAATGAAACTAAACAAACCATCCTTGCATTACATTATTTGTAAGTAATGGACAATTTTCAAAGGCTGAATTACAAAAAACCAATATTCATATTATAAAAAGAGTTCAACTTAATTAAATGCCTTGATTTGATTTTTGTTGCTGTAAAAAAGGATGAGTAAAACCAACGTGGAAGAGAAAATTATTTAGTTTTACAATTTATAGTCCACTGTCCAGGGAAGCCAATGCAGGTACCTAAGCATGAATCAGACGTTACCATAGAAAAATGATATTAATTAGCTTTCTTCCTCTGGCTTGATCTACTTTCTTTCTGTTCCCTTCCCCTTCCCTTCCCTTCCCTTCCCTTCCCTTCCCTTCCCTTCCCTTCCCTTCCCTTCCCTTCCCTTCTCTTCCCTTCCATTTCCTTACCTTTCTGTTCTTTTTCTTCTGTTTCCCTTCCTTTCCTTCCATTCACTTCCATTCTTTCCCTCACTTCCTCTATCCTTCCTTCCTTCCGTCTGTACTGTCTGTCTTTCTGACTTTTTATCTTTCTTTCTGTCATTTTTAGAAGGGTATCTCTATGTATCTATGGTTGTCCTGGAACTTTTCATGTAGACCAGGATGGCCTAGAATTTTGAACGACTCACCTGAATCTTTTAAGACTGTGAAAGGCAGCCTGGTTTCTGGTTGAGTTAAGGTTTAAAACCTCTGTGACCCAGCAGGTGGCCTCCAGCAGGGGGTAACCATGCAAGGGACAGTAGACATTTTGCCATGCTCATGGACCACAAGATCCTGACAAGAGGCTGCAGCTCTTCATAGGTCTATGACCACCAGTCAGGTAAGGGCAACACCCCAAGCCCCTCTACAGGCCTCAAGACAGATCTCCATTTTAATGAGGTACGTGGAGGCTTAACCAATGAACACCCCTTCCCAGACACTCCTCCCTGCAAAAGGTCCTTAACCTCAGGTCCACCCTGAGTTTGTGGGGTATGGTTTTACTCATCACCACTCTCTGCCATGACAATAAATGCCTTAAAACCATGGACTGTCTCTCTTCATCAGGATCCACAATGGGGAACAATGAAACAAGCTTTCATCTAAAGAATTGTGTCTAGTTTCCTTTAAAAGGCCTCTCAGCATTTTTATCCAGAGCATCTACCAAACCAAGCCAGCCAGCTGCCAACAAGCCAAAGCCTCCAGCCAGGCCCCTCCCTGCCTTTTCCCTTCCCTCAGCCCCAGCCTGCAGACTTAATATAACCTGCCGCCGTCCAATCCATTCTCAGCTCCTGGGCATCAAGTGGTGCCTAGGATGCCCAAGAGCCTAACAACCAGAGGGATCCATCTTTGTCTAGCCCTCCCAACTCCAGGCTGTACTTCCCCAACCCCTGTGACCAACTTCTTGGCTTCTCACAGCCCAAAACCTGCCAGGTGGTGCCATGGGGTGAGCCTGGTCAAACTTCCTGTGTCTTGCCTCCCCAGTGGCCCAAGCCCAGGGGTGGATGTGGGACAACCCACTTTAGCCCAACAAATCTTGTTAATAGCAGAGGGCTTTTCACTTCTGGCTCTACTTCATTTGATCATCAAAATATTTTATAAAATTAAACAGTGTGTTGAATTTTAGTTTGTTCTTGACTTAGCCAAAAGGAAAACTAAGAATAATAATCACAAATAGTTGTATAAAATAATGAGAAAATATGTATGATTTATGTAGCATGAAATAACAATATATAACTGTAGACAAGTTATATAAGTGTTATTTTACCATAAATATCATTATGTTCCTTTCCATGCTATCTTCTTTTATTGGCCTGTTTTTCTTCATAGTTCTATATTTTCTGCTTTTAACAACTTTCTTGCTGTGAATGTCCCATTATCAGTTAATCTATGTTATATCACTAATCTTTTCCATTCTACTTAATTTGTGAACATTTTTATTTTGTAAATGTCCCTAAAACAATGAAAACATTAATTTCTAATATCTCAAGTAAAGTATACAGGACACCCTGAACAAATAAATATTCCAAATATTAAAAGTAAATCTTCCTTTATAGTATACCATCTATATATTTAATTATTTTTTCATTCAAGCAGTTGAACACAGAATCTTATATTAGGCAAGCAAACTGCACTGAACTCTAAAGCCTCTCACTATGTGGTTAATATTGAACAGATTTTATTCCATTTTCCTTAATTAAATTACTATATTATAGAAGACTTATTAATATTGGCATTATTAATTTCTTTCTGTATAATCAGTAAATTATATACAACTGTTTTCATTAAAACTTTGCAAAAGTTATAGTTATGTAATAAAATTTGTGTTAATTATAAAAGCTTGCTAATTGGAAATTCATCTAATGAGAACAACTTATAGTTAATGAGGGTACATTAAAGCGAGAAAATGTGCTCCAATGATATGTTGGGAAAAATATTCTATTAGATGATTAGTTTATATTATGTCAAGCAGAATTTTACTTTTTAAATTTTACATATAGGAACCATAATTTTACTCTTGTTTATGTTTAAGAATAGCCCTAAGCAAATATTATATAACAAATATATTCTAAGTTAATGACCAAATGTGATACAATTGTGAAAGTGTTAAACATCTTAGGTAGTAATGTTCAAATATTCTTCTAAAGTAAACAGAAATATCTCCTCAATGATAAGTTGCATATATAGAGCTAATATTGGAAACAATATACCAGCTTTAAACATCATTATGTTTAGGAATTTATATTTTTAATACATCAAAAAGAAAACCAACCCATATATATTTCTTAACATACAAAAACAAGAAATATAATACACAAGAGTATAAAATTCTAGAAACACAAATATAAGGACTAGAGTTCGTATTACCAAAATGATGTAAGGCTAGCACATTTCTCTTCTCAAGTCTAGTGCTGACTTGGGAGGTAGAGACTTACAAACCTTGGAAAGCTCCTGAATCAGCCAGCCTGATGCTTAGAAAAATGAAGAACATGAGACCTTGTATCAAACAAGGACAAAAGCAGAAATAAGAGACACTAGATGTCAACCTTTGGTTTTTATTTTTTACCCTAGCAATAACACACATGCACATGTCCTCAAAAACACACAAAAAAAAATTTGCAAAAATACATCACACACACATTTTAAAGGAATGCACAAACAAGTGATGACTTGATCTTGATAAACAATGTCACCATCTGAACTGATATGAATCTTCAGAAACTAGTATTACCATATACACCATTCCACAATTACCTCATCCTGGCATATTTTGAAGTATGTGTTAAATATTACATATTAAGATTTCTATCTGAACTAAAATGGGTTAGCTACTCCACAGAATAATTTCCAAGTCTTAGCTTTTTTCTCTTCTGAGATACAATTGATATTTCACACACATTAAATTGTGTTGTTTGCATGTAATCTGGTGAAATTCTGCTTAATATAACACATATAATAGTGAAAGTGGTTCTTCTTTAATCACTGTGTTGCATTGACTTTTTTCTACAACTGGACTCCCAAGGAACTACAGAAATATGAGCTAATTTCCAAAACTTGTGTCAAATTATTCACAACTTCTGTAGAACATCCAGGGGATTTTTCAGTGATCTATAATGAGGTAACTTCAAAGGTTTAAAAGTTAAATTAGCCCATACCCATGTATACACCATTTATGGGATACATGAGTTGGATTCTATGTGCAGTTTTTTAAAATTTTTTTTAAAAAGATGAAAGGAAGTTTGGAGGAGGGTTTTAGATGGGAGAGATCAAAGAGAGAAGGACTAGAAAGATTGGGTGGGAGAAGAGTATGATCCAAGTATATTTTATGAGGCTGGAGTGATGACTCAGCAGCTAAGTTCATTTGCTGGTTTTGAGAGGAATGGAATTCACATTTCAGCACTCATTCTGAGTGGCTCTTAACAACTTATAATCTAGTTCCATGTAAATATATACTATATTTTAGACTCCATATAAACATGTGTACACCTGATTTACTGACATAAGCTTACATATACTCATAAATAAAAATGAAAATTTAAAGCCTAGGGTATTGTCACATGACTAATCCCAGCAGAGGCAAACAGACAGTGGAATTCAAGGGAAACCCGGTCTACAGAGTGAGGTCTAGGCCAGCAATGAATGCACAGAGAAACTAATTCTCAAAAAAAAAAAAAAAAGAAAGAAAAATAATATATGGACATTTAAAAATTCACTTTATGCTTGCATGAAAGTCTCAAAAATTAATAAAAAGTTTTAAAAAGTAAAATATAGATTTATCAATTGTACTTTGAATCTGACCTACATGTTTTTAATTAATATAATAAATTTATAAAATTTGATGACACAGTAAAATATGTATTGTTTTTAAATATTTATATTATTTATATTTAAAAAAAGATGGTGTATCTTCTTTCTTTGCTGTCCTGGGTTGAACCCAACGTCACAGAGATGTTATGCAAATTATCTACCAATAGTATATATATATGTGTGTGTGTGTGTGTGTGTGTATGTGTGTGTGTGTGTGTGTAAAAATGCTAAGTGAGGCAGTCTTTCATTTGTAGATGGAACAAGCTATTTATGAGATATATATATGTATATATATATTATTTTTCTCTATAAATATTTTGACTAGAGAATTAAAATACAGAAATTTCAAGTTAATTTGTTTTTTCTCTTATCATCTATGAAGTTTCATATTCATTTACTTGAAAATTTCTAAATCATGGTTTCATTCAAGTATCACGTTAAAATAACTTTCCATTTATTTATTAATGAAAATAAGCAAAAAAGTAATCAAGTATATCAACTATACTTAGAATCTGAATATAAAAATGGCAATGACAGTAAATGAAGATGGAAACACAGAGTTCTAGCGTTGAGGGTTGGATTTCACCACCTTGTGCTATCCTGGCCTGACCTAAACTATACCAATGAAAAGCCCTACTTTTCCATGCCTGATCCTGGCAAATTCCATTGATTTCTGTCTGTTGGTTGGCATAAATAAAATGAACAATCAAAACTTGTGATAACTTGAATATAACTTTACAACCAAAGTATGTGTTTAAAACATAAATTGTGATCAAGGTAAAAATTCCCTTTAAACATTTTATTTGTCTTTAGGAATCACTACTACTCTAGTTTCCATTCTACTTTCTCATCCTTATATTAGACATCTTTGCATTCTTCATAGCTACAGTTCTTCATCTTTGACACCTTGGTAGGAAAAGCATACATATCCCCCTAGGCAATTGTTCTACATCCCTTTGGAAAAGTATCTTCACAAATTGTCTTATTTTTGCCATAAATTACCAAATGGATCATTTGGAATTTCTGCAGGGTAACAGAGTATGTGTGATTATGGAACAATGAAATTGAAAGGAGCTGCTAAAGTGAAAATTATTATAAACCCATATGTATTAATGATATGAAAACATAAACTATCCCCAGGTTACTTTGGCTATTACATAAATATACAGAAAGCATCCTATCCATTTCCCTGTCTGAGTATCTGTGTTCAGGTATTTATGCCTAGAGGTCAGACACAGTAGTTACAGCAGATGAATAGGAATTTATTGATATCTAGTAGATCACTGCACTCAATAGAAGCCAATTATCTCATGAGGAAACAAGGAAGATAAATATAGAATGATTAAAGTAAGCATATCAAGGTTACTAATGGTTCCTACTTTATAGATTAATTACAACAAATTAGGAATTTCATTTTTAAAATACTAAGAGCTTTGCACACTTGATGTTGGGAATATGGTTCAATCAGTAAAGTTCTTGAAAACATGAAAACCCAAATTTGATCCTCAGCACCATGAAAAAAGCCTAGTGAAAAAATGTATTTCAATAATTCCTACACTGAAGAAATGGAGTTGGAGGAATCCCTTGGTCTTGGTGTTCAACTTGTTTAGCTGATTAATGATGTCCAGGTTCTAAAATATACCCAATGATGTAAGACAGACAGACAGACAGACAGGAAGAAAGAAAGAAAAAAGAAAGAAAAGCAGAGAGTGACTGAAGAAGACATGCGGTATTCACCCTGCCTTCTCCTAGCTTGTAAATGCATGTGTATACACATATAAACACACAAACACACACACACACACACACATACACATGCACACACACACACAGAGAGAGAGAGAGAGAGAGAGAGAGAGAGAGAGAGAGAGTGAGAATTTTTTTGTGTGTAGCAAGCTTTAAGAACATGTAGCTACTTGTTAGGGTTTATGTAATCAAGTTGATGTCACCAATATCTTAGATTATTAAGAACAAAAGAGCTTAATTGAAATATATATATATATATATATATATATATATATATGATAGTAATGATTGATCTATATATACACAGATTGCAGGTAGATGATATATCATAGAAAAATATTAGACAAATAGATGATAATAATAAATATTGTAAATTACAGATAGATATATGAATAATGAATGGAATTTGAAAATTGGAAGGAAACATTTAAGATGCTGTAGTTAAATATATTGATTTCATGAGAATTTTCTAATAATATTAATTGAGAAATAATTAGAATTGAATTATAGTATTTCCTAATTTTTTAATAGAAACACAGCTATTATTACTTGATCAGTGAACCATTTTTATATTTATTAATTACTATATTTTTCTATTTTCTTAAATATCCATTTCCATTGTTGTTTTTATCCAGGAACTTGTGAATCATTCTGGAGCCTTCAAAGAGCTTGGCCATTTTCAGGAGACAGAAGGCTAAAAAGATCAACTTTGAAAGTCATAGTCTAATAAGAATGTCTTTAATTTTTCCAAACAAATCTCAAACAAGAGAATCACAGATACATAATACTACTGCAAACAACAAAAATAAAAGGAAATGCCAATTATTGGTTTTGAATATCTTTCAACATCAATATACTAAATAAAATGATACATGCTACCAGAGTAGATATGTAAACAGGATCAATCATTTTATGGGACATAACAAATATATGTCAGAAACAAATCCAGATATTACCTCAGAGTAAAGAAGTAGAAGAAAGTTTTCAAAGCAAAAAGACGTAAGAAACAAGCTGTAGTAGCCATTCTTATATCCAAGAAAATGGACTTAAAACCAAAAGTAATCAAAATAGAGTGAAATGCAGTTAATACCCATCACAGAAAAATTTCACCAAGATTAAATTTCAGTTCTGAACATCTCTGCCCCAAATGCAAGGACACTCATGCTCATAAAAGAAATTTTACTAAAGGTCAAAACACACACTGAACCTCTCACAATAATATTTGGAGACATTAACACCCCACTCTCACTAATGGAGAGGTCTTTGAAACAAAAGTTAAACAGAGGCTCAGTGAAACTAGCAGAAGTTATGAACCAAATGGATCTAACAGATATTTTAGACCACTTCAGCACAAAACAAAGGAATATACCTTCTTCTCAGCCCCTCATGGAACTTCTCCAAATTTACCATATAATCAAACACAAAACAAGCCTTAACATACACAAAAGATTGAAATAATCCCATGCATTCTTTCAGATCACCATGGACTAAGGCTGTACTTTAATTACAAGAAAAACAACAGAAAGCCCACATACTTATGGAAACTGAACAACTCTCTACTGAAGGATAGCTTGATCAAAGACAAAATTAAAGAAATTCTAGAATTTAATGTAAATGAAGGCACAGCATACCCAATCTTATGAGACAAAGTGAAAGCATTGTTAAAAGGAAAATTAAGTGTGTTCTTAAGGAAATCAAAGAGATCCTAAATTAGCAACTTAATAGCACACCTAAAATCTCTTGAACAAAAAAGCAAACACACCCAAGAGAAGTAGATGGCAGGAAATAATAAAACTCAGAGGTGAAATCAAACAAGTAGAAACAAATAGAACAATAACAAGAGATCAACAAAAACAAGAGTTGGATCTTTGAGAAAATCAACAAGATACATAAATCCTTAGTCAAAGAAATTGAAAGACACAGAAACAATATCCAAATTATCAAAATCAGAAATAAAATGGGAGGCATAACAATAGAACTGAGGAAATTGAAAAAATCATCCAAGTTTACAAAAAAAGACTATACTCGATGAAACTGAAAAACCTAGGTGAAATGTTTGATTTTCTAGACAGATAGCATATACCAACATTAAATCAATACCAGATAAACTCTCTAATCAGTTACATAACCCCTAAGAAAGTGGTAGCAGTCATTAAAACCTCCTCAAACAAAAAAAGCAAAGTGGTAAACGGTTTTTGTGCAAGATTTTGCCAAACTTCCAAAGAAGAGATAATACCAATACTCCTCAAATTATTCTACAATATAGAAAGAATAAAAACATTCATTTTATGAAGCCAGTTACTCGCATACCTAAACCAGAGAAAGGCACAACATAGAGAACTTCAGACCAATTTTGCTTATAGACATCAATGCAAAATTACTCAATAAAATTTTCACAAACTGAATTTAAGTACACATTTAAAACACTCTTCACCACAATCAAGTAGGCTTCATCCAAGGGATTCAGGAATGGATCAATTTACAAAAATCCATTAATATAATCCACTACATAAATAAATTCAAAGACAAAATTTACATAATCATCTCATTAAATGCTGGAAAAGTTTTAGGCACAGTTCAACACCCCTTCATTTTAAAAGTCTTGGAGATATCAGAAATTTATAGCACATACATAAACATCATTAAAGCAACATACAGGAAACCAAGAGACAATATCAAATTGAACAGAGGAAAACTTGAATCAATACCACTAAAATTAGATATAAGATAAGGCTGCCTATTCTCTCACTATCTACTAAATATAGTGCCTGAAGTTCTAGCTAGATTCCTTTATTTTATCCAAGGAGATCAAGCAAATATAAACTGGAAAGGAAGAAGTCAAGGTAACACTACATTCATATGATATGATAGAATACTTAAGTGACTCCCATAATTCTACCAAATAACTCCTATAGCTGAAAAACAGCTTCAACAAAGTGTGTGGATACAACATTAACTAAGCAAATCAGTAACCTTATTTATACAAATGGAAAATGGGAAGAGAAAGAAAGTAACAGTATTTTGTAAGTTCAAGGACACTGTCAATAAGACAGTAGGGCAAACTAGCAATTTGGAAAATATTTTCACTAATCCTACATCCAAAAATTTATAAAGAACTTAAGAAATAAGATTTAAAAAAAAAAAGCAAAAACAAACAAATAAACAAAAAAAAACCCAACCGAACCAAAAACCAAAACCAAAACCAAACCAACCAACCAAACAAACAAAAAGCAAATACCTCCTTTAGAAAATAAGGTACTGAGCTAAACAGAGAATTCTCAACAGAGAGATCTTTAATTGCCAAGGAACACTTAAAGAAATACTCAATATCCTTAGGTATCAGGGAAATGCAAATCAAAAATCATACTGAGATTCCACTTTAATCAATCAGAATGGCTAAGATCAAAAACTCAAGTGACAGCACATGCTTTTGCAAGGATATGGAGAAAGTGGTACCCTACTCCATTGCTGGCAGAATTACAAACTGATATAACAACTCTGAAAATCAATCTGTTGTTCCCTCAAATTTGGAAATAGTTCCATCTGAATACCCAGCTATATTGCTCTAGGGCATATACACAAAACATGTTCCATAAGGACATATGTTCCACTATGTTCACAGCAGTCTTATTTGTAATAACCAGAAACTGGAAGCAACTAGGATGTCTATCAAATGGCATTGGATACAGAAAAACAAAAAACAAAAAACAAAAAAAATGGTTCTTTAACTCAATGGAAAAAAATTAAGCTATTAAAACAAGAACTTGAGGATATTTTCAGGTAAATGGACAGAACTAGAAAATATCATCCTGAATGAGATAACCCAGATCCCAAATACATGGATGGTATGTACTCACTGATAAGTGGATGTTAGCCAAAATATACAGAATATCCATTATATAACAGGCAGATTCTAAGAAGTTTAAAAAGAAGGAAGGTGCAAGTAAGGATGCTTCAATCCTCTTTATAACATGGAATGAATTAATCATGGGAGTCAGAGGGAAGGAGAGATCTTGGTGGGATATGGGTGAGGGGAACAAAGGGGCAGGATCAGGTATTGGGAGACAGGAGTAAAGCCCAGACCAGGAAAATGAATGGAAATATGCAGCTGCTTGGGGTGTGGAGTGGGAAGGGAAATCTCTAGAAATTCCCAGACTTGGGAAGTGAGAGGATCCCAGGACTCAATGTGGGTGACCTTATCAGAAATGCCCAACAGTAGATAGATGGAACCAGAAGAGGCCACCTCCAGGACATACACAGGGACTCCCATGGAGGGTTGATTTTACCAGCCTACCTTTACATTTTTTGACCTAGAATTGTTTATGTCTAAAAGAAATGCAGGGACAAAAATGGACCAGAGACTGAAGTAAAGTCCATCCAGTGACCAACCCAACTTGGAATCCATCCATTGGGTAACACCAAACCCTGAAACTATTGGTGATATATTGCATTTGCAGATAAGAGCCTTAGCATGGCTATCACCTGAGTGGGTCCAGCATCAGCTACTTCAGACTGATGCAGATATGTGCTGTCAACCATTGGACTGAATTCGAGGACCATTATGGAAGAGTTAGCAGAAGGATTGAAGGAGATGAAGGGGTGGCATCCCCATAGCAAGAACAACAGTGTCAAATACCTCATACTGGAAGATGCCAGAGATTCAGATACCAACCTAAGAGAATATACAGGCTGACCTGAGGCCCTTTTTTTCTGGCCTCAGTGGGAGAGGATGTGCCTAATCTTGTAAAGACTTGATGCCCCAGGGGAGGGGTGTGCCCAGGGAAGTGGTAAGGTGAAGGGCTTGGGAGATGGGGTGAAGAACACTGGGAGGGGGACTGGACTGGGAGTGAGGGCAAAGCCTGGGATGTAAAGAAATAAATAATTAATTAAAATATACTTATTTTTATTTCTATCATCTGTCTATGTGTGTGTCTATGATTGAGTGAGAGAATGTCACATGAGTGTGGGAATATGTGGAGACCAAAAAAAGGGAATTGAATTTCCTGATGTTGGAGTCACAGGTGGGTATGTGTCACCTGGTATGTGTTCTAGGAATCTGAATGGTGTCCCACAGATGTGCAGCAATGTTCCTAATCTCTAACCCATCTCTCTTGAATCCAACTTAGTATCTAAAATGAGCACATTCAGTTTTGAATAATGATTTACATTTACTCATTATTCAATTAAAATTATTAAAAATGTATCAATAATAGGACAAATGTAATCCATACCTTTTGAGCATGTAAACCTGGTTATCACTTTGACCTACTAAAGAAATGTTCAGACCATTTCAGACTTGAACACTATACAAGAACATTGAATAATAATTGAGAAGATGTTTCAGGTTTGAATGAAATTTTCTTTTCTTTTTCTTTAACTCTACTGTGTGTGTGTGTGTGTGTGTGTGTGTGTTTGTGTGTGTGTGAGTGAATCTGTATGTGTGCATGTTTATTTGTGTGTGTGTGTGTGTGTGTCTTTGTGTATAAATTTACACATAAATCCATTTCACATTAGGGCCAGACAGTTCAGTGGAAATGGAGTAACAGGCAATTGTGAGACTCCCAACATTGGTATTAAAGAACAAATTATATGTCAGAGCAATACAAGCTCTTAACAAGTCATCTCTCCAACCCTTACTTTTATTATAAATGGTTGAATGTTCTGAGTTATTTATTTTTCTAATAGGCTGCTTTTTTCTAATTATTATGTTCAGAATTTTTAAAGTGAAGATGTATGTCTATAAAGAAATTATAACATTTCAAATAAATTCATTAATCAAATGTTTTTCTAAAGGGTGGTATTTTCTTCTATTTTAAGCAATTATTTCAAAGCTATTAAATAATGAAAGTTGTGTAATATACTTTATTATACAATAAAGCCTGGTTTTAATGTCCCATAAATGCATTTTATGGTATTTATTCAGAAGATTCGTGTATTACCAATTCTTCTACTGCACTGATTTGGTTCAATAACCCGATATCTCCATTTTTAAAATGCATCTTGATGCCACTGAAGGCACTCTTCAAAGTATGATGGATTTTACATGTTTATACACAAATGATATATGAAAAGATAATATCCTATACAGATTATTTAGAAAGTAGTTCTTTTCCTTCCACATCATTTTATCATTTATTCATTATAATTTATTTATAAATTATACATTAAAAATTACTATGTTAATATTTCTCTAATGCATAAAAATGAATATATTTTCTCAGTGTTCTTATTTGAATAAATGAGGGTATTTTTGCATTTTGTGTATTATGATTTTATTCACTTGCTTTAAATATTCTCTCTACTAAATTTAGCACAGTAATTTTCTAGTTATATGTATTGACACATGTATTTACAAATATTTCTGCTTTAGTTGATGGAGCCTGATTTATGTTACCTCCAAATAAATCTCTCTGAGCATTGGTGTCAGCACACTTGGAAAGGAAAAAAAATGATCCAATTCACAGGTTAGGACTAACTTAGGGTTGTACTTTCTGAATAGCATTTACTGATTGCAGTTTGAACTTTACACACACACACACACACACACACACACACACACATGTTTAAATTGGACTCCTAACATCTCTGATACACTTTTTGACCATCTAGTAATGGCAAAGATAGTGTAAACATTCAAGGAACAGGATATACACTGATAAGGGACCTGTCAATTGAAGCATACAATATGAAATATTGCAAATTTTGAAAGAAGCATCTTAGAAATATTAAAAGTAGAATGTAAAACACATAAGGAAAATTAACATAACTTTTATCTTCCAAGAGCTAATGAAATGGGTCAAGAGCTGTGGGGAGCAGCCCGAGTCGCACCCACATTCGCCATTACAAGATGGTGCCTACATCCGGCCGAGGACAAGTTGTAAACAGTCTAGTGCGCATGTACCTGGTAATTTTCCACCTCAGAGTCTCAGCCTCTCTCGGGGCGCCATCTGGCCTGATGTGCGGGGAGCCAATGGGGAAGCTCCACGTCCCAGGCGAGCGCTGTGGCCTATATAAGGGACGGGTGTTCTGTTGTTCGGGGTCTCCACTCTTGGCAAGCTTAGGCTCTCCCTCTCAAGATGCATCAAAGCTTAACTGCAGAAGGATCCTTTGTGAGCCGCGTCGTTCTTGCTGGCGAGACGGTAGCGCAGGACAAAGAGCTAAAGGTGTTCACCAAAATACCTGATAGCCCAAGTTCCAGCTCCTGGACAGGAAATATAAGGAGACAACCAACTCAAACATGTTCAGACATGTTGACCCATGACCACCACATTCTTAGAACACACACACACACACACACACACACAAATTAAAATCTAAAAATTGCAAAACAATGAAAACTAAATATTCAAGGTTTTCTTTAAATTTACTTTCTTTGCATGTGTTTGTATATGTGTGTGTGTGTGTGTGTGTGTGTATGTAAGTCATTGCACATGTTTGTAGATCAAAAGATAACTATAAAAAATATTTTTCTTCTTCAACCCTATTGATCCCAGAGACTGATTTCAGGTTGTTTAGCTTAGCAACAAGAGACTTTATTGACTAAGCCATTTCAACAATAATAATTTAATAGTCCACTGTGAGAATGGGTATCTGTAAAACAATCAAAGTATGTAATTGTAGCATTTCATCATTTCAGAAAGATCCTCAGAAGCAATTAAGCTAAATTTCTCTTGTCCTGTATGATCCAGGAAAATATTAAATTTCATTCTCTATGTGCACATGTGTCCCTCTAGTTGTCTTCTTTCTTTCAGCCTAAGAGTTCAAAATTCACAGATAGTAAATGCTATAAAATATATACTACATACTATATAATATAGCATGCATTTAATTGATTTTACACAATAGAATAAAATCTCCTTTATGAAAATAAAACATTAATCCAGTTAATTTTACTTCATTTCAGTCATTTTCACATTATCACAACAAGGACAGAAGAAGATATCAGAATCTCAATAGCTAGGGTTACAATTTGGGAACCAAAATCAGGTCTTTGTCAAGAGCCATAAGTGCTCTTAACTACTGATTCATTTCTTTGGCTTCATAGAAGTACAATTTTTAATTTTAAGTAAAAAAATCAAAACAAACCTTCATGTTATGATTCTGTTAAATTTCCATACATGTGACTAGTTTCATCTTGAAATATAAAATTTAAATAAAGAAGCTTTTATTGGGTTACTTGTAAAGTTTTTTTAAATGAGATATGTTTGTAAAATCAGAAAAGGCTTCATTCATCTCTGGGTACAGGATTGATAAGGATGTTGTAAGGCAAAAATTTCATGTGTTGAAATGTCTGAATCTTTCTATTGTCATTATTGCTTTTTAAAATTTTTGATACTTTATTTACATTTCAAATGTGTTCCCATTTTCAGGTCTCCCCTTTGGAAATCCCCAATACCATCCCCTTCCCCTGCCTCTATGAGGTTATTCTTCCACCCACCCACCCACTCTCATCTTCCCTCCCTGACATTCCCCTATACTGGCTCATCTAATAGTTCCAAGAGCCTCTCCTCCCACTAATGGCCAACAAGACCCTTCTCTGCCACATAGGTGGCCAACACCATGTATTCTTTGGTTGGTGGTCCAGTCTCTGGGAGCACCAGGGGGACTGACCAGTTGACACTGTTGCTCTCTCCATGGGGCTGCAAACTATCTGAGCTCCTTCAGTCCCTTCTCCAACTCCTCCATCTGGGACCCCATGCTCAGTCCAACAGTTGCTGTGAATTGAAACATGAGTATTCCGAACTTTTGGGCTAAAATCCACTTATCAATGAGTACATACTGTGTTTGTTCTTTTGAGACTGAGTTACCTCATTCAGGATGATATTTTCAAGTGCTATCCATTTGCCTGTAAAATTCATGAAGTCATTGTTTTTAATAGCTGAGTAGTATTCCATGGTATACATGTACAAGATTTTCTTTATCAATTCCTCTGGTGAGGGACATCTAGGTTGTTTCCAGCTTCTGACTATTATAAATATGGCTGCTATGAACATAATGGAGCATGTGTCCTTATTTCATGTTGGAGCATCTTCTGGGTATATGCCCAGAAATTATATAGCTGGCTCCTCAGGTAGTATTATTTCCAATTTCCTGAGGGTCTGACAAACTGATTTTATGCTATGTGTAAAAAGAAGATTACAGGGTCACTATGGTTGAAAACGCTTAAGATAGGTCTCAGAATATCTGAAAACACATGTCAACAGACTGACCTTTATTGTATTGGTCAAACTGATTGCCTATAAAGACAGTCTTTCTTATGCTGCCACTTCACCTCATGATTGCTCAAGACACAAAAGTAATCCTTCTTTCTTAAGTCACCTTTCACAGCTATGTTGTCACTGCTGTGAGAAAGGCAAACAAATGCAATACTTTATACAAATCTATTTGAATATAAACAAATTAGTATAAGAAAATTAGTTGTATCAGAGGGTATATATTTATAAACACATGAAAATGACAAATAGATTATTCAAAAAATATTGAAAAGACAACAGCTGTTTTTTCATTATCCATAAGAATGTAATGTGCAGATAGATATATAAGTTGTCTTTCATTTATGGCTTTAGAAGCAATGGTACCTCAAACAATGAAGCCAGCAAATGGGAAAGACTAAAATCTAATGCAATAGTCAACTTTATTCAGAGTTTCAGACAATTCATACTCTCAGGGTTAAGGTTAAGAGAAATGTATATGATCACAAGGACAAGCCACATGCTGTGGGCAAGCAGCAAGAGGCAAAGGATGGTTTTCCATACATGTATATAAGTAAATATTAATATCCAGGTATAATGAATAATCTGAAGTAAATTCAGTCTTATATGCTACACCTGGGAAGGGCATGAAAATATATTTCAAAAACAATTATATGTTTTGAAGTAACTGAGGTCACAAGAGTATTTTGTTGTTCTCTTGGAGTAATCTGACATTAACTCAAAAATTTCCTCACCCAATTCATTACTTGGATTGAGAGTCTATGTTTCTTTTTCTATTTTTGTGAGAAAATACCCTGACCAAACAATTCCAGGTTACATTCTACTACTGTGTGTAAGTTCTAGCAGGTGAATCTAAAAGCAGAAAATCACATCAATTCCACAGTAAAGACCAGAGAGCAAACTAATAACAGTAATATAAAGCACAGTAAAACAAAATAAAAAGCTATTAAATAAACATGAAATTTGCCTTGTATTAGCCAACTATTTTGGGGCATATGGCCTGGCCTGCCATACAGTGTTGTTTTCATTCATTGATTTTCTTTTTGTTATTGTTGTTGCTGTTTTGGGTGTTTGTTTGTTTTGAGAGATACAAGTATACAATGAGAATGTGACATTAGGTAGATTGGGAAGCACAGAGGAGCCTGGGAAGTTGTGGGATGAGAAAGATAATAATTAATATATATTTTAATATCAAAGAGAGCAGAAAACAATGAATATACAGAGATGTGCTCACCTGACTTTCTCCTTTTCATCCAGTCCAGGACATGGTAGTGTTCACATTCAGGGTGGGTCTTTTTACACCATTTAACTAAACAGACACAATTCCTTCCTAGGCATGGCCATCAGTCTACATAGAAAACTCCTCACTCAAACTTCCTGCCCAGGTGATTTTGTGTTCTAGATTGTCAGAGTGACAATTCAAACAAACCATCACACACATATTTCTGGGAATAAGAAAGATTGTTAATATCCCTAATGGTTTAAATTAAGTAAATGCATATGCACATTTCTATACAAAAGAATTATATATTTACCTCTTCTCTGGAGACTTCATTTTATCCTAAAGACTTTATAATTCATGTTTTAGTATTTATAGAATATGTTGGTATTTATAATTATAGATTTCACTTTACTGAAGGATTGTTATGTAAGGAAAAGAATTGGCTCAGCCTACTCCATATCATGTTGCTCCATAATTCCCACCATGTCTTCTGGTATAGGATTTTCATGAGCTTATACATCCACATAATAACTATGCTATAATCAGCTTATTGTACATCTCTTTAGTTTTACAGTATAATCATTGTGTACTGTATTATTTAATGTTTTGGTACTAATTTATATTCATGTTTTTAATTATTTATAATTATTATTGTGTTATAATTATTTATTCTCAAGTATTACTTAATTTATGACAACAGAACTATCCATACATCTGACACAAAATATAAGCTATCTTTTGTTTCTACATTTTTTAAATATAAAGTCTTCTGTCCTACTGTTTAAAACCCAGAACTCTTTAAGCATTGCCTTCTCTATAGGATGAGTGAACAGAGTTGAGGCTATTCTCAAGAGTTCTAGATAGTTGTGAAGCATTCTTACTTATTCATTTTTAATGTTTTAAACTTTGCATCTGCATATAATTGAGTGATCTTCAGATCCATTAGTTCCCTTTTTCTCCTGCCTCCCACAGTTGATTCCCCTTGCTTCTCACTTTTTCCCCCTTTGCTTTGCCTATTATCTGTAATTCAGTATTGTCTCTATTTCTCATCTTTCACTAGACTTTTTTAAATGGTCTCTTTTCTAATTATGTGACCTTCATTTACACACTTAAAAATATATACCATTATTAAAATTAAGTTTGCAATTTAATGTTTTGGTACTAAGATAGACATGATATTCACTTTTCCATGTATAGCTTATTTTGATTAATACAGTAGCTTCTAGCATGATTATTTTCTTGCTAATGCCATTTTATTTTTATAGTTACTTGTAATTCTATAGTGGAATATATATATATATATATATATAAATTTTTCAATCTCTTCCTCTGTTGATAGACATCTGGGCTGGTTTCCTTTCTTGAATATTGTGAGTAGTGCAGTAAAAAACATGGATGTGAAAATATTTCTATTGTATATTTGACTAGAGTCTTCCAGGTATATACCCATGGTGATATATGTGAGTCCTATGGTCATGCTTTTTTTTATTTTTGAGGCTGCTCTGTACAGTTTTCCATACCGGATGCACAAATTTACATATATACCAGTACTGGGCAATGATTGCTCTTTCCACTCATCCTCACTGGTATTTGGCATTTGTATTCTTGATGAGTGTTTATCACTGGAGTAGTATGCAAACTACTGATATTTAATTTGTATTTCTCTGATGTTACAGAATGTTGAATACCATTTCAGGGATTAGGGAAGTCCATATGGTGATCTAGAATCCTACTGAATATGCTGTGCTATACAACCATGGCACTTGCTTCACACTCTACATTATAATTGCAAAAGTTTGCATTTTCGTTTTTGCTCACAGGTGTTGAACAGATTATGCAAAAGACAGTAGTTGCTCAATGGCAATATGGCAGTTGTACTTGAAACATATTGGTTACGCTTATTTAAAGGGCTCTAACACAGAAGAGCTAAATCCTCAGGAATGGTATTGTGAGTAAATGAATAGCTACAAACAATGCCTATCACCCTATCACTTTTCTCAGTCCTAACAAATCTCCCATCAAGAAAACAGCACTGATCAGTGATACAAGTAAGCCATTGTGCTTGTAGAAAAAGGATCAGCAGAGTGTAGAAACTTCAATTTCACTCACAGGTGATGAGTGATGATTGACAGTCTCTGACAGTAACATAAACCACAGCAAAATTAATTAGGCAGAGTCATTCTGCAGACCACCAAAGGTATTTCTTTTGAGATGAAGGGAGGGATTTACTATAAAATATTTTTCATTCTTTCTTATTTTAAAACACCAATTCACTATAGCACCTTCACATTGACATGCTAACTTAATAACTCATTTTAGTTTGCTTTGATCAGCCCCTTGTCATTATGTCTTAAAAGTTAATGTCTCACAAATTCTGGAATAAGAGTTCCATAGTCTTCACATATACTGTATCCTCCTTATTCCAGTGCACCTGGAAAACAAATCATAGAACGTTTTGTACATTCTCATATAGAAATCGCAGCAAATCTTACTTTTAATCTAATCAAGTAAGAAATTATTTTAGATGCTAATAGCAAACATTTCATAAAGGCTATCATTTTGTACCTGGAGAAAATCTCATAGTATATTGTTCATACAGCAAAATACATAGTAATACATATTACACATACATGAAAACAAAACTTAATAAGTGTGAATTACATAGCATTCGTAAACTTTTTATGTTGTGTGTGTGCATAGTGTATGTATAGTATATGTGCATGTCAATGTCAGGTGTCATCTGTAATCATCCATTTTGTCTTTTAATGTGGGCTTTCATTGAATCCCGAGCATCTTCATTAACTACACTATCATGCCAGCAAGTTTCAGCATTACTATCAATGCCACATGCAGCTCTGGTGCTACAGAAACATGTATACATACAAGACATATTTATATGAATGCCGGAGATCTGAACTCAGGCTCGTTTGTTTGCACATCAGGAACTTTATCCACTTACCCTTCTCCCAAGCACTACATTTTTCTTTTAATTTGCTTACATATTATATCCCGAATGTAGTTTTCCCTCCCTCCCATCCTTCTAGTCTCTACTCCTTCCACCATTCTCCCTCATATCCAACCTCTCCTTTGCCTCCCTTCAGAAAAGATTGTGTGTCTCAGGGACATCAACCAAATACAGCATAACAAGCTACATTAAGTCTAGACACATCATCACATCAAGGTTGTAGGAAGCAACATAGTAGTATGAGGAGGGTGCCTCAAACAGGCAAAAGACAAAATGATTCTTCTTTAGGAATCTGCAAGGTCATTGGGCTTTATCTTCTTAGCCAAATCTTGATGTTAATTCTTGCCATGTAAATGTATATTATGTTTAATATTTGGTTATTACCATAATCAGGTGATGTATTAGCAAGTTCCACATCAAAGATCAAAGCAATTTGAAATAAAAGGTATGTGTACTTATGTCTACTATATATTTTATCTCATCATTATATCTTAAATGATACAGTAGCTAATTATTTAATATTAGAATTGGGGTCGGTAGTATAAATAATCCAGACAGGCTTTATATTGGAATGATATGCATAAGTTACTTGTATATATTATCACTTTCTGAAAGGTGATTGACCTTTCTAGGACATTGGTGTTCACATAGTTCCTGGAACATACTACCTGCAAAAGGTATTTATGCCCTGATTCACCCTGAATAAATTGTGTGCATTTACATCCACCATCATGTAAAATAGTATGACCAAGCAAGGGCTAGCTCTTCATTAAGGATTGTAGCAGAGAAGGCCTTCACCTTAACCATAGAGCCACTCCTAAATTCGTGAAGAAAACCTTCTCTCTTCCCGACCCACCATACTCCTGGAACTCATTCTGAATCAGACTTGGCTCTGCCCATCCCAGGCTCTGCCTTTCACTTTCTGCCAGGCATGCAGATGCCCTGAAGGGACTGATGGAACAAGGGCCTCCCATTCATGACTTGCAGTGACACACAAGTAGTGTGCAGGTCCACAGGAGACAGGAACTACATTTTTTTCTAGATCCCTTGTTTCTTCTTCACACCCAGTGAAGGAAAATACAGACTGTGAACTACCATTATGGACTTTGTTCTCACTCCTATGAGCAGTGTGCCCACTGTGTCAAGGCATCTTAGTGGTGAAGCAGGATGTACTATAGCAATGTATGCCTTGCATTAGGCAGTATCAGATGCCACTCTGTGAATCTCAATTCATGCAGTATGATTCATATGTATATGTGTATGAGAGCACTACCTAGATGGGAGGGACAACTTTTTAATCAATTTTCAGTTGACAATTTCTCTGCACAGCTTCTCAGTGATTAATCTCTGATTCTATATAGCTATAGCCTGTTAGTCAAATAAGCAATTGCCTTCTCCATGTCCCTATTTTATATCAATGTTCTGTGAGATAAAAAGGAACTTAGTAGTTTTGTAGGAAAACATTTAGATGTCATGTGACATGCATTCTGCTCATGAACACTGAAATTAGTCAAAGAATAATAAAATATAACCTGGTATATCCCTACCATACATTAGTTATATACTCAGAGTTCTCCATGGGTAAATGGACTGATTAACATTTAAGATTTGTAAACCTAAGTTACTCAATTAAAATAGAGTTCTGTCAATCACTGGTACCTAGACTTCATAGCATGGGCTTATGTATCTGCATTTCAACTAGTTAGTTTTATATCACAACTATGATAAATTGTCTGAGCTTTCAGTATTAACTAGTGATGTTCTCTTAGGCTTATTGTCTCAAATTTACAAAGCCAAGCCCTTATTAATCACTTCAAATATTCAAAGTCCTTCATATTTACTGAAGAAGCCAACTGAACCACATCCTAATTGATGTCATCCTAAACACCTTGTTGGTGACAAGTTAATATAAAACATGGCAGTATTTAAATTGTATGCCTATAACAACTAAAGCATTTCCCTGTGATAGCTACAACATCACAGGAAAATGATGCATTCAACTGTATCTAATTTTGACTATTCACACATAAGCAAGATATTAGGAGTCTGCACTGGTAGTATACCTCTCTGTGTGTGTGTGTGCGTGTGCGTGTGTGTGTGTGTGTGTGTGTGTGTATGGGGTAACAAAGACAATATCTTCCAGCATGAGAGTTGTGTATTTTGATTTTAATAGGTTCACTGAGTAGTCTTTTCAGAGGTTGGCAAGTATTTTAATTTCTTCATGCTAGAGTGGCTCCCATAGCATCAGAGTTATTGAAAGATGGTGAAAGAAAGATGCTGTATTGTGTAGTCATGATGGTGAAAGAGAGATGCTGTATTGTGTAGTCATGATGGTGAAAGAGAGATGCTGTATTGTGTAGTCATTTATTCTGCTTTCATAGATGAGAATTAAAGGAAATTTTTGTTGTGTCACAGAACAAAGAGTTCATTAAAAAACATTACCTGGCTTGTATTGCAGAAAAAAGCAGTTTGTAAACATGAATGATTCCACTAATGACTATAGATCTTATGAATCAACAGTACTATTTCCTGGGCAAGGCAGAATTTGATACTCAGTTCTGTAGTACAATATTACAAATGTTCAGCATTTTACTAGTATACTTAAAAAAAAAAGAAAAAGAAAAAGAAGCGTATGAGATGGGGTAAGAAAAAAAGAGAGAAGAAACTAAAAACTGAAAGCCTCCCCCCCTTTCTGAAACATAAATAGTGGATTTGGTAAAAAGAAAAAAAAATTAAAATCACTAAAATAAATATCCTCACTGATAAAAATATAGAAGAAAGATATGCCAGCCCTAAAATAGACTAATTTTGAAATAAATACAAAAATGACAATATAATTTATAACATAGAAATAATACATAAGCTCAGTATGACAAAATATACCTAAATGTGAAATTTTCACTAAGAATATTCAATAGTATGTCAGACAAAGCTGAAGACTGTACTTCGTATAGTAGAAAGACAAAAAGAGAGATAAATATTTTAAGAAACAATGAAAAACTTCTATTTATTGATTTTAAGATTTTATTTTTTTAAGTGTGTGTGTGTGTGTGTTATGAGACACACATGTATGAAAGTGCATGTTGTGGCCATAAAAGATTTTCTGATCCCCATGAAAAGGATTTGAGAAATAAAAAGCAAGCTAGTGTTTGTATTTAATAATTGAAAATTTCAAATTTATAGAATTTTCCTAATGACAGAAAACTTGATTTCATCCCAGCATAATTGTGTCTATTTTTCCATATTAATAGAATATTTATTGAGTTAGTCTCAGAAATTATTTATCACCATCTAAAACAGCTTAATTAACTACATGAAGAACAAGTCAGTCCGGTTTATTTCTCTCAGCTTGGTATTTCAATATGTGTTACATTCTCTTATAAATATGAAATGTTTTCCGGGCTAAATTTAGTATTCATTTGCAATTTATTTCTATAAATATAAGCCTATATATTTGCTTATATATAGAAACATTTCATAGTTTAAGTAATTAGATAAGTGCAGAAATTACTCTCACATAATTTTAGTAACTTAATGTTAAGAGTTTCTGGGTAGAATAATTTCAAAGTTGTGAACAAATATTATATATATATCTATATATCTATCTATATATATATATTTATCACTCATTGAGCTATATGTGTGTATTTAGACCATCATTGGCAGGGATCATTAATTTAAATAGCTGTTTTATATGTGCTGTTTTATGGCTCTTAAGTACATATATTGCTTAGAATTAAATATTAACAGAAAATTATTTATTTTCTCTGGCGGTCTCTTTTAGACATCAATAGCAATCCCGTTTAGATTATAAGAAGAGAATGCAGCAATTGTGAAAGGAAACATTTTATATACAATTTGAAGTACTGAGGATACTGGTAGTGACAATTGTAATGACAGTTCCTTCTTCATCAGTTCCTGTGAAGGCATTGCTAGTTTCATTGATATCCCAGGGTGACCAGAACTCTTGTGTCTCATTATAATCACAATAATGATGACTATTAAAATCAGCATCTAGAACATTTTTTTCCACTCTCAGTGTGAGTGCTAAATTTCTTCTTCTCTACTCTAGTCATGTCCTTTATATAAACCAGTCATGCTTCTAGATTAAGTGTTCATCTATCCCACTGATTCTTAGGTATTTTGCAGCATCAAGCATCTCTGTACTTTTTGACTGATTGGTCTTTCTGCACTCTCACACCTTCCCTACCAGAACACTTTTCTCTTTCTAACATCATAAACCATGAAAACATATTCTCTCTTTTATTGTTGTTGTCTCCCTCTTTTGATGCATAAGCTACATGGGGGTATTTGTCTTTCATTCACTTATACACCCTCAGATTGTAGACTATTGACTATAGAACACATACTCAGAGCATAAATGTAGAATCACTGGATGGCTTGAAAATGGTAAAGAGGTACCAAGATATGTACCCTTTTCTTGATTATAGTGATTTTGGATTTAAAGGCCAGTAATTGTAAGAGAGGAAAGAGAAAGATGAAGGAACAGGGCTTTTGATGTTACAGAAAGTTAATACTCTTACCTAACACCAAATAAATTGTGAATTAAAGAAATGAAAATTTATAGAAGAAAAAATGGGGGAAACACTTTAGGATTTAGGCTCAGGTGATAGCTGATGACATTATAAATAAGAATCTCATCACCCAGAGAATTAGTCAAATGTAAGAAGTAGAGGTTCATTAAATCAAAAGCCTTTTGTCGAGCAAAGAAAAATTTTAATATATTGAACAGTCAGCCTATATAATGGGAATAAACTTTTGTCACAATGCATCTGACAAAGAATTACTATCTAGTACATACAAGGAATTAAAAAACCTAAACTCTAAGCAAACAGATAACTTACCTAAAACCTGAGCTGTGGAACTAAGAAGATTCTCACAAGAAGAAAATTAAATGGTTTCAAATTTATTTTTCAGTTTATTAAATTAAATTATTTAATTTACATTACATACAGATCATAGCTTCCCCTCCATCCTCTTCTGTAAGTTCATCCCTTTCATTTTCCCTCACCCCCAATCTACCTCATTCCCCTTTTACTAAAAAAAAAAAAGAGCAAGCCTCCCATGGATATCAATTGCCCTTGACATATTTAATTGCAGTAAGACTAGGCACATCTCTTATTGAGCATAGATATGTAAGCCCAGTTAGGGAAAGGGAATCCAGAGTGTTAGGAACCAGGCCCTAACACCCTTCTTGGAATCTGCCTGGGCCTCCTCACTGTCCTTGAGAATCTAACACCCTCCTTGGAATTTGCCTGAGCCTCCACACTGTACTTGGGAATCTGAGACTTTCTGAGGACCAGTTGTGTTTGCACAAGATAAGCTGGAGATGCTTGGAGCCAGGATCTTCACACCGTTCCTGGGAATCTGACCCTAGTGACCTTCCGAGAGCTAGTTGTGTTTCCTCAAGACTAAACTGTCCTTCCCACCTCCTGGAAATACACCTATCATAAAACAGTTTGACACCGGATGGTCTGGCTTGTTAAACCATGACAGCCAGGGAGCCATAAGCCTCCTTTCCCCTCCCCTCTACGTTCCTTTTTCTTTAAAAGCAAATGTGTGTAAAAAATAAAGTGAGACCTAGACGGAACTTTGCCTAGCCTCCCTTCTCTCTCTCGCCCGTTTTTCTTTCAGGCTTAGTCCTCCTCGATCCTCGCGAATAAGTCCTGCAGGTTGGGACAGACTGGTGCCCTAACGTGGGGCTCGAAGAACGGATCTTTGCCAGACAGATTCTGCCTATAAGAGGTGTTGCTGCAGCTTCAGAAAGGTTGAGGACCTCTGTGAAAGAGTTTTTCATCCTTGGTAAGTGATTTTCATCCATCTCATAAAAATGGGCCAAAAGTTGACTAATGAAGCAGTCTTTATCAAAGACTTAAAGGGATCACTCAGAGAGAGAGGAGTTAAAGTTAAAAAGAAAGGTTTAATTAAGTTTTTTTATTTTTATAGATAAAGCCTGTCCCTGGTTCATAATAAATGAGCCAGAAATTCACCGGGGAAAATGGCAAAAGGAGGGACATGATCTTAATGAGAAACTGAGTCACGAAGGGCCAGATGCGGTCCCTGACACAGTCTTTACACATTGGGGATTAATAAGAGATATACTAGAAGCTGCATCTTCTGATCCAGACAAACAGCAGTTACTGTCTGTTGCAGAGTACTGCCTCTGCCCTCTTTCTAATGCAGAACTCTCCGCCTCCCTCCCACATAAACAATCAGACACCTGAGTCGCCGCTAAGTCTCCCTCTGTAGTTATAGATATGTCCAGGTCCGCAAATTCAGACATCCCCACCTCAGAGCCTAAGCCTTTGGGGGCAGAGGCACCCCCTCCGAGACCTCCTTATCCACCCTACCCCAGAAAAAAACCTTCCTCCGTTCAGCGTACTTTCTATAGGACTTTCTGACTTAAAAACAGGTCTTCCCTGCCAAAGCCAAATAAGAAATACAGTAAACCACCCTCTTTCTCAGGGTCAGCCCTCTCCTTCCCACCCCAGAGCTGCCTTGACTTTCCCGATTGTGGCCCGGGAGCTGAACGATAATCCCTTGGGTCCTGCGGAGACTGCAATTTTAGATGACGAAACTGCGACATGTTGTAACCCTGACAGGTCACTGCAGCCCTAGGCTCCGACCTACGGACCTCATCCTTGTGTTGTCGGGCAACCGCATATGCCTGCGTTGTCTGTCCCTAGCTCGTCTCTCCTTGAGTCCAAAAAGCAACTCTCGGCACAGATAAGCGAACTAAAAGAAGTCCTAAAGTTACAGAAGCAGTTCGCCCAGCTCTCTGCCGAACTCAGTTCTTTACAATCCGTTCTTCATGAGACTGTTCTCGCCCCAATTTCTGGATCAGCAAATAAGCCTCTCCTCAGTTCCAAACCCCCTAAAAGAACTCAAGGGTCCCATAGTGTTTCCTTGGCTTTCCCTGTGGTAACCCGTTCTTCCGGGGCACCTAAACACCCTTCCACCTCCTCTGATCCCTCTGAGGACGCACTGAGTGACCCTGATGGTGAGGGGGAGGGAGCATGAGAAAGTGAAAGTGAAGGAGAGGACGAACCACCGGCACCGTCTGGCGGACACGGTGAGTTCCAAGATCCGCCAGCGCCATCTAGTGGGCCTGGCAAGTTCCAAAAGCTACATTTTAAAAATTTAAAAGAACTAAATACTGCTGTCAGAACGTATGGGCCAAACTCCCCTTTTACTCTCTCAGTTTTAGACTCCTTGTCTCGGGGCGGCTATCTGCTCCCAGGCGAGTGGATTCGTGTAGTTCAAGCGGTTCTCACCCGTGGTCAATTTCTATCTTGGAAGGCGGATTTTATTGACCCATGCCAGGCAGTTGCAGCCATGAATTTAAGATCCCCCCAGTTGCCTTCTGGGACATGGACCATAGACAAAATCAGTGGCCAGGGAAAGTATTCAACGGAGACAGAACAAAGGCATCTGCCCCTTGGTCTCTTGGCCCAGACAGCTAACGCTGCTCTCGGTGCCTGGCGGGCTCTTCTGGCTGCCGGCTCAGCACTTACTCCTCTAACTAAAATAACTCAGGGAACTCAAGAGGATTATAGTGAATTTGTGAGCCGCCTCCTAGAGGCTGCAGAGAGAACCTTGGGCCACGAGGCTTCCAATGATAAGATTATCAGACAGTTGGCTTATGAAAATGCAAACTCAGCCTGCAGGGCCGCCTTATGTGGAAAAACCAGATACAAGACTCTTGATGAGATGATTCGCCTGTGCAGCGATGTAGATTCCTTTTCCTCTAAAATGTCTCAGGCTGTCCACCTTGCGGTGGGCGCTGCGCTCCAGGCTCAGAATACTCAAAAGGGTTGCTTTAGGTGTGGCCAGATGGGCCACTTTGCCCGTCAGTGCCCCAGGGTTCCAAGGTCAGTTGAGCCCCCGCAGGTGTCCTCGGGCCCCTCGGGCAGATCCTCACAGCCTTTCACCCTTTGCCCGCGCTGTGGGTGAGGCAAACACTGGGCAAACACCTGTCGATCTGCCACTGACATTTCCGGAAGACCACTGCCCCCTCTTCAAAAAAACGGGTTGAGGAGCCAGCCCCAGGTCCCGATAGTCACCCCATTTCCTCCGGTCTTGGGGAACAGCCGGACAATAAACTCCCTCTCACCCTCTGCCGAGCCACCCCGGGGAGCGCAGGAGTGGACCTGTGTGCCTCCGCCCACACAATACTAAGACCAGAGGATGGAGTACAGATTCTTCCTACGGGAATTTTTGGGCCTCCCCCTAAAAATACTTATTTTCTGATCTTGGGCTGTGCATCCTTTACTTTGAGCGGACTCAGTGTCCACCCCTCCTTGGTAGACAATGACTATACTGGAGAGATTAAGGTCCTGGCCAACGCACCTTGGAGTCCAATATCTATTTCCCAGGGCCAAAGTTTGGCCCAGGCTCTGCCTTTACCCTTAGATACCTCTCAACCTGCACTGGGCACACAACGCAGCCCTTCCCAACCAGGCTCCTCGGACTTGTATTGGGTTCAGACCATCACTAGGGAGCACCCTACATTAAACCTTAGAATTCAGGGAAAAACTTTTGAAGGAATCTTAGATTCAGGGGCCGATTCCACTGTACTGTCACAGGATTCTTGGCCCCACCATTGGCCCTTACAAGCCTCCATGACCCATCTACAAGGAATTGGGCAGTCCAAAAATACCTTACAGAGTTCCCAGCTTCTAACTTGGGAAGGCAATGAGGGAAATAAGGGCACGGTCCGGCCATTTGTGGTTCCTGGCCTTCCTGTCAATCTCTGGGGCAGAGATGTCCTCTCCCAGATGAAGATCCTTATGTGCAGCCCTAATGAGGTGATTGCCCAACAGATGCTTGCACAGGGTTACCTCCCTGGACAGGGGCTTGGCAAACAAAACCAGGGAAGTCCTACACCCGTGACCCCCCCTCATAAAAAAGATCACACAGGCTTAGGGTTTGATAGCCATTTTTCATAAGGACCATTGCTCCTCTTGCACGCCAGGCAGACAAGGTCACCTGGAAAGATGACATTCCTGTCTGGCTTGACCAATGGTCCCTCCCTTCCAAAAAATTGTCTGCCGCCATAGCGTTAGTGCAGGAACAGCTGGCTGTAGGACATATCGAGCCTTCTACCTCACCATGGAACACACCTATTTTTGTCATCCAAAAACGAAATGGTAAATGGCGCCTGCTACAGGATTGTAGCTGCCTGAAAGGGGACTACAGAAATTTCTTCTCTGTTTAAGAAGTCTGTCTTGATCTGAAATGTTCTTTCTCATTTTAAGAACAATATATTCAATGTATTTAATGTGGATTAGTAAATACTTTGGTGTGCGTGTATGTGTGTGTGTGTGTGTGTGTGTGTGTGCATGTGAGTATGTATGCATTGTGTATGCATTCATGTTTATGTGTGGTATACCTATATGTATGTATAAAGGTTTGTGAGCCCATGAAGATGTTGATAGAAGCCAGAAGATGTGATATGTCCTCTTTTATCACACTCAATTGTATTCCCTTGAAACACAGTTTAGTATTGAAACTAGACTGTCTGGCAGCCAACAGGCCCAAGTGCTCCTCTTGTGATCCTCATGCCCCTAACTCTATTATCTCTGTGTTTGCGGATACAGTCATAAAAGGCAAGCAATATTTGTTTGTTTTGTTATGAGAATGAGAATTCAAACTGAGTTACTTGTACTTACACAACACATATGCTTACACAGTGATCTAAAGTCCAACCTATAAAAACTTCCTTTGCTTTGGGGGAAGATAGATCATACACACATGCTCCCCTAGGAGTAGTCCAGTATTATCAGTCTACAAAGTATTTAAGAGAAAGACCTTGGCTGTACATTAAAGACAACTTTTTTATCTCAATCAGTGACTAATATTGAAAACTGTTTCCTTCTAAAGAATAATGAGCACTGCTGAGTTCAAGAATTAACTTGAAATGTATATATTTTGAGATAAAGGGGTAAGCAAAATGTGTTCAAATCAATATCAAAAATTTAAGAGGGGTTACATTGGATAAAGAAGGACAGAAAACATGAATTCAGATCATTCAGGCTACCAAGAATCATGCTATCACCATCACAGATCCAGATATTTTACAACATCTGATTTTACAGTCTGGCCAACAAAACTATACTTAGGATCCTACTTTTGTTTCTTAGGAGAGGAAGAGTTTACTTTTTGTTTGGAATCCCAGATTATACTAGCTAATAAGAGAAAATTCATAACATAAAATCTTGACATAGCTAGTCACATCACAAACATAGTCAAGAGCAGAAACAAATCATTCCAAGCTTTCTTGCTAGCTTTCTTCATTCTTACATGGGTTAGAGATCAGCCTAAGAACTGGTACTGCCTACAGTGAGCTGTGTCCATCCCACATCAATTACTGATCAATAAAGATAGTCAAGGCCCATAGGCTGATCTAATCTAGACAATAACTCATTTCTCAGTAAGAATCTATTCCCAGGTGATTCCATACACTATTGAGTTGATAGTAAAGCTAACCAATACTCTTAATGTAAAGAAAACATTAAAAACCAATGAAATTAAATAAAATATCATTTTGAAATTGAAAGAGCTAAGTTTTGAGGGGTGAGAACACGTACAAATGTGATAGAGCATTTATGTATCAAAGGGAAAGATCTTGGGCTTGATTCTCAGCAAGCCAGGAAAAATAAACTACAATTTTAAAATAGTTTTAGGTAAAAAATTATAGGACACTAGTCTGTGGGATAATATGATGAATATATTTTAAGAGGTAACACATTTCTTGTAGTGACAAAATTATATTTCATAAATGAAAGCATTATAAATATATATTACAGAAAATATAATCAAGATATTTTTGTTGTTTAACTGGTATGTTTGAAATGAAATTATATATATATATATATATATATATATATATATATATATATATATATAATAGGGATATGGACAGCATAATAATATGAAGCCAGAAGTATGCTATACATTGGTATATAAAGTTATTTATTTAAACAAATGAACTGCTTTTATCTTTCTTTCAATTGGTTGAAAAAAAATGTATAAAACCTTATATATATGACAATTTTTGACCAAATATCTTATAAAATATCATAAAGCTTCATAAACCACATTGAGTAGTGGCACATTGGAATAAGAATGTAGATAGATAAGGTAATGAACATAGATATAGACGATAAGATAGCATCATAAAACTTCACTGCTGCATTTTTTACAATTAATGTGAAAAATGAATATAACTAAATAAGGCTTATGGTTTTCTTTTCTTTTTTCAAATGTAATTAAGCAACTATAAGTATGAAGTTAATTCTGATTATTTTAGATGCAGTTAGAAGATGTTATTTTTTAAAGTGTATTTATTTTATGCATATAAATTAGTGTTTGCATTTGTCTGTGTGTTCCAGTGCTCTTAGTTGTCAGGGTTTTTGTATCTTGTGAACATGGAGTTACCTGTGGAGCTGCTTTTGAGGTACAAGCTATCAAACTTAGGTCCTCTAAGAGAACAGCAGTATTCTTTAACCCTGAGACATTTCTTTGTCCCCTCCCCATTTTTGTTTCGTTGGAGACAGGGCCTCACTGTGTAACTCTGGCTTCCCTAGACATCTTGATATTTACTAAGTCATTTTTGAATTCAGAAAACAACTTGCTCCTGTGTTCTGAGTGAAGTTAGCATAATTTAGATATGCCAAAATTATAGTGTATGCAGAATAAAAGGATTATTAAAGAAATTAAAATCGTATAACAAAAAATGTATTAAATGCAAAGGAAAAATGGGAAGGCATGCATTAACAAAAAGGACATTAGACACAGTCCAAAGCTAATTTGGAAAATACAGATCTTGATGTACCAATAATCAGAAAACTTTATTTACTTATCCCAAATAAAAGCAGATGCTGCCTATCTGGGTAACAAATATCACATTTGCTGCAGTGCCTGACAACTTGTGTTTCATCTTCAAATTCCACAGTAGAAGGAAAGAACTAATTTCTGTCTTGCACATACATTTGCACATGCCATCTCTGTCACAAACACATTAATTAAAATTAAAATTTAAGTACCACATAGAACATTTAAACATGTAATGAAGTATAAACTTTAAACAGCACAATAAACTAGTGATATATAAGAAACACCACATGGAGATCCAAAAGATTGTAGCACTCCACCTAAATTAGTAGCTTATAATTCCTTCTCAAGAACCAATGGGACAGTTTACAGAATTACAGGCACAGAATGAACCTCAGTAAAGTTAAAAGGACAGAATAATATGAATGTATAATATGTGTTCAGAGAGATGAATGAGCAAATTACTAAGAAACAAATATCTAACAATGTGAAAAATGTAAAACTAAAAGGAAATCTTTCTAGACACCCACTGGTTCAATAAGGAAAGAAAACAGAACTGCACAAAGTTCACTGAGGTCTATGTAAATAATATCACAGCACTACGATGTTTGGTACAGCTAAATCCATGCTAGGGCATCCACAGTTGTCCATCCTTATATTATAAAGAAATGTACCTACACCAGTAACTTCATCTTCCCTATTGTGAAACTGGAAAATCAAAGCAGAGCACAGCTCACACAATTATACAAAAGAAGAGCAGATTTTGTGGGTCATTTGATGCACATGCATGAGGAATTGTGTTCAGATCTTGAACTCCATACAAAAACCTTTCCATGAGTGCATATGTACCTATAACACAAGATAAGATGATTGCAGAGGCTTTTTCTGCATGCTACCCTAGCCCTATGTATGTAGAGAGGCTGTATTTTACTAGAGTATTTGAAGAGTGACAGAGTAGAACACACGACTTCCTTTAAAGGTCTCCTTGCAAACACATGCACACACACTAAACTCATTTGCAGGAAAAAATAAATAAAAAGATTATCAAGGGAAATACTGAAATAAATAATAGCACATATCGAGGGCATACCAGAAACACTGGCAGTTCTTTGGAAAAGAACAAACTCTTGGGAATTGGTTCTAATGCTTTATCTGAAGATAGCTCCCAAAGCAACACTTCCAAACTGGACAGTCCTTGTCCCCAGCTGGCTTCCAACAATAATAGAGAATTTCCTCAGGTAATAATATCTCCAATTTTATGAGGATCTGCCAAACTGATTTTCAGAGTGGTTGTACCAGCTTGCAATCCCACAAACAATGGAGAAGTGTTCCTCTTTCTCCACAAGCTCACCAGCATCTTCTGTCCCCTGAGTTTTTGATCTTAGCCATTCTGACTGGTGTGAGGTGGTATCTCAGAGTTGATTTGCATTTCCCTGATAACGAAGGATGTTGAATATTTATTTAGGTGCTTCTCAGCCCTTCGAGTTTTTAGTTGAGAATTCTCTGTTTAGCTCTGATCCCCATTTTTTAATAGTGTTATTTGGTTCTCTGGAGTCTAACTTCTTGAGTTCTTTGTATATACTGAACATTAGCCCACTATTGGATGTAGTGTTGGTAAAGATCTTTTCCCAATCTGTTGGTTATCATTTTGTCCTATTGACAGTCTCCTTTGCCTTACAGAAGCTTTGCAATTTTATGAGATCCTATTTGTTGACTCTTGATCTTAGAGCATAAGCCACTGATGTTCTGTTTAAGAAATTTTCCCCTGTGCCCATGTGTTCGAAACTTTGCCCCGCTTTCTCTTTTATTAGAATCATCATACCTGGTTTTATGTGGAGGTCCTTGATCCACTTGGACTTGTGCTTTGTTCTTGTGGATGCTGGAAGGTGTTTGCTGATGGAAGTGTGATAAGCTGTCTCAAGAGAAGCTCAGAAAAAGCCTGACAAACACAGAGGTGCATGCTTGGAACCAACCATTGGACTGAGCGTGGGGTTTCCGAAGGAGTTGAAGAAGGGACTGAAGGAGCTGACAGGTTTTGCAGCCCCACAGAGGGGAGCAACAGTGTCAACCAAAGAATATGCATAGAGGGACCCATGGTGCTAGCCACCCACGTATGTGGCAGAGGAGGGCCTTTTGGCCATCAGTGGGAGGAGCGGCCCTTAGGCCTGAGGGTGTTAGATGCCCCAGTGTAGGGAATTGCTAGGGAGGGAAGACAAGAGTGGGTAGGAGGGTGGGGGAGCACTTTCGTGGAATAAGGGATTTCCAAAGTGGAAAACATTTGAAATGTATATAGTGTAAATATCAAAAAGAAAAAATAAAAAATTGCTGCGTAGCCAATGGTTGGATGGAAACACAGAGGCTGGAGTTTTAGATTGCAAGGTGGGAGGGCTGCAATGGTCTGAGAGGAAGAGGGAGAGGGAGAGGGAGAGGGAGAGGGAGAGGGAGAGGGAGAGGGAGAGGGAGAGGGAGAGGGAGAAGGAGAATGAATCATCGTGACCTGGAGGGAGAGGAATGAGATGTAGGAGCTGCAGAGGAAAAGTCCTCCAGCAATGTAAGAGAAAAGAGAAAGCAGCCTTATGGGGGGTACACAGAAGGTAACAGGGACCAAAGATAAAACATAGATTTAGAAGATGTTAAGCCAGGAATACCGGAGGTAAATATGGGCTAACCCCGGGGATGTTTAGAAATGCCCACCTATTGAGCTAGTCAAGGCACATCAAAATTAGTTTGTGTGGTGTGTGTGTGTGTGTGTGTGTGTGTGTGTGTGTGTGTCCTTAGTTCATGAATCCGGAGGGATCTTGGATGAGTGCATCTATTACAACCATGGCTGGATCCAAAACAGTTTAACTAATTCACCAGTACACTGCTATGACAAATTAAGTAACATTTACATAGTTTGACTGTGAAAAGAGATTCTAATTTAAGAAGTAAAAGTCAATATTTCAACTGTAGAACTTAAAGAAACACTTTTATATTTGTCATGAGATATTATCTATACCTGTATATGAAAACAGACATACATGGAATATTAATATTTTTGGAAGGAGAAAGTTACTAATATCTTACTGAGAAAATCAGCATGGCCATTAAAAGGGGGGGGGGGATAATATCCACAGAATACACAAGAAAAAGCAGCTAGGAAGCTTCACTGAGCAAGCCTGCAGAGAACTTAGAAGAGTCAGCTCCAATCACTTACAAACTGTGAGTCTTTGCCACTCTTCCATTTTGATTTGCTTCAGAGAGTGTTTCTCCCTGGGATCACAGTTGTGTGCCATTATATTGAATAAATGAAGGTAACACATTCTGTGGCTCCATTAAAAACTCATTAGTGTATTAATATTGTAACTGGACTTTATTTAAAAAGACTTTATAAGAAATAGGTAAGCCATTATCACTTAGAGACATGAATGAAAATTCCCCAACATAACACTAGAATACTAAATGAAACAATATATTAAAGTAGTACGTGCCACTTCTAAGTGGGAATTATTCAAGCGTGCAAAGTAGTTAATCTTCAAATAATTAATTAATTTAGGATAAAAAATTATAATCATCTCTATTGATGCAGAAACTAATATTAGGCCAATAAAACACCATTTTGTGGTGAAAACAGTACAATGGAAAAGACATTCTGACAGTAAAAATATCTCTTATTTGATGTATGTGAATATTTGATTGCATTAGTTTACTTAATACTTGCTCTCAAGGTTATCTGTACTAGCAGACCTCGGAGTTTCCTTTGTTGTGGTTGCCTAATATTATACTGTATGTATATTCTACATAGTATTTATATGTTCAATATTTGTTGAACTCTAGTTTCTTCTAACTTTAATTATAATTTATTACATTACTATAGATATCTATAAACAAATATACAATTAAGACTTTGCTCTCAATTTCTTTGGAAATACACCTGAATGGTTAACTGAATCTTATAAAAATAGTTTTCAAAACTTTATAAAATCTATCATATAATTTTCTATATCAGTTTGACTATTTTATATTGCAGTCAATATTATAATATAATATTACACTATAATATACTATAAGATAATTGTTTCTTTCTACATCCACACAGAACTTATGATATGGTATGTGTGTTTGTGTGTGTGCGTGTGTGTGTGTGTGTTACATGCTACTTGTTCTTGCAGTCATCCTAATGGAAAGATGCTATTTGATTTTGACTTCAAATTCATTTTTAAATGCCTACTGATTTAACATACCTTTTCATGTATTTATTAGTTCTATGCACAACTTAATTAGGTAAATATCTATGACAATAATTTTACCACTTCTGTGCTTATGAGTTGAAGAAGAATTCTTTAGTTTAGGTGTGAACCTGTGTGTATGTGTGTGTGTGTGTATGAATATATATATATATATATATATATATATATATATATATATATGACTTGTAAGATATTTTGTTCTACTCTATGTATTGAATGAGATAGTCTTTTTCCAGTGAACTCAGAACTCTATGGTTTGCTTGCAGTCCTTGTGTAGAAGTGTCATCATATTTTGTCTTGAATAAATCCACAAACTGGCTGTTTCAATGATGGGCAGCTACAATCAATAATTGGAAATACACTCTGAGCCAAATTTGAGAGATAGTATCTGTCTAGATATGACTTAGACTGACTCTTCTATGTAGCTTGAGTTAAGAATCCCCTTAAGGCAGACCATTTAGAGAAACCAGCCTTTGGTGGCATGCTCCCTTTGAAACCTCAACACATGTCATGTAATATATTAAAGCTAATATGTCACTTTGTGGAGAATAAGCCAGCAGCATGGTTCTGATTATACCAGTCTTTCTTTAAATCATTTGCCAGGCACATTTTGCAACACACAAAAGGATTAAAGGTGTGATTTTTTCTCCATTCTCTTGTTGTTTTGAGAATGATAGTTTATTTTTAGTGGAGCATCAGCAGTCTCCCCAAGGGCTACTCAATAATTAAGCACCTTGTTTCCTCCGATTCCCCCAAAACAAAAAAACAGCACACCTTCCCACCCTTAGTTTATCACAGTGACCTGCACTAAGGCTACTGTTGAGAAGATCAGCAGGTTACTTTTAATGGAAATTACCAAATTTAACTTTATCTTTTTTCCTTTAAATTTACCACCTACTTGAGACATTGCCCGTTTTAAAACTTATGTGCTATACATGCCAGTGGTAAAATTCTAGCCTTGTGAGGAAATTCTTATGTGTAAATCACACTAAGGCACTTTTCACATTTTGTGAAATGATGTGCCCAATTTACATGAATATAAGAGCAAGAGAATAAGAGAGCTTTGAGAAGATAAGCAAAGGGGTTAATCCAGTGGAAATCCTGAGAGGTGTGATGTTAAGACATCTCTCATCTCCTTAGTCACTAATTACCTAGACTCAAATTCTGCTTTTTCCTCTAAGCAAACAACTTGGTGTAAAATGACTAAACAAGAAGATCTCATGAAAGTGTGAGCATTTTCCCCTCAACCTTCCATGTTTGTATCTCCTGTCTGTATCACTGTTAACTAGCTACCACAGTTCTCAAATCCCTGGTTGAACAATTAATCAAATATTTCAGACTCATAATATAAAAAATACATTTATATATTTATTTTCAAAGACCCTTTTATGATTTCTGGTAAAAGAGTAAGAATGAGTATAGTTGTAAATTTTTTCTATAATACAGAAAATGAGTGCCAGTTTGGGTGATTGCCTCTTTGGTATTCAAAGATAGGAATAGGAGGGTCTGTAAGAAAAAAAATTCTCAAACGTTTTTGTCACAAGTATGAAACATTTTCAGCAGATTTAAAAAAATCAGATTGTTTTGAAACAGCTGATAAAACTCAGGCATTTAAATTAAATTTTGGTGTCATGTGAGAGCTGCAAAAGCTATGAAAAAATCAGAAATCTATTTAAGATAAGAGACCAACTAGGTTTTCTTCCTCACATGAAAGTACATCCACTTGCTATCAATAGATTTGGTTGCATGTTTTCTGTTTTCAAATCCCCTTGGGCTGAACCCCTTCCACTCATCATTGACCACAGAAACTCTCCAGCAGTAAACATTTCAAACTTATTTCACACTGTGTGAAGATTTGGAGTAACAATTTCAACGTTCTTCACTTTTATTTTATACAGATGTAAGAAAGCTAAAAATTCAACTCATGGAGAAGGGTATATTTGGTACATGGTTCCTGTTTACAGTCCATGACTGTGGAGGTGAAGCAGTCCCCAGTTACATCCATAACCAAGAGCATAGAAAGAATGAATACATACCTGCTACTGCTCAGTTACCTTTCTCCATTTTATTCAGACCATGAACACAAGTCCCAGCATACATGCTGTCTACATTAGTCAGTCTTCGTACATCAATTAATATAATGAATATAACCATGCATGGAAATTGTGAGAGGCCCCTTTCCCAGGTGAATATGTAAATTGACCATTAGCACTGACCGTCAGATACAAGGGTGGGGTGTTAGGAATTCATACCACATAAGGAATTTTCATACTGTCTTTTCCAACATTGATTTTATATATTGAAAAAAAAATGTACTCAATGTATATAAAGGGATATAAGATGTGAGAGTGGTGGCACATGCCTTTAATCCCAGCACTTGAGAGGCAGAGGCAGGCAGATTTCTGAGTTCGAGGCCAGCCTGGTCTACAGAGTGAGTTCTAGGACAGTCAGGACTACACAGAGAAAACCTGTCTTGAAAAACCAAAAAAAAAAGATGTGAGAGTGGAGTGTGACTCGAAATAGTAAATCTTGCAAGTCCCTTGCATAGTTTGTTAGGAAGATACAGTGAATCAAAATTCACAATAGCTTTCTTTGGATTTATTTTTTCATTTTAGAAATCTTAGATTTTTAATTCCTACTCAATCAGACACAATAACCCTCAATCAGACACAATATAAAAACACCTGGTATAAAGGTTTGATAATCACTGAAGGAGGACCCAGACTCAGATAGTATCCAAAAAACAAGAGTGTTTATTCTGCAGAAATAACCAGTATGTGGGGGGTTAACCAGTCTTTGAAATGGTGACTGCAGATAGAGGCATGCAGGCATTTTAATAGGGAACTCAGAGAACACTTTTGAAAGATCAGGTGATCTCATACTTTCTTGGAGGGTTCTAGGGGTTCACAGATTATCAGTGGTCTGTCTACATTCATATGTTGTGAGTGTTCAATCATGTGATGAAGTAGGGCTGTCAAGCACAGATGGCCCATTTTGAGATATTTCACCCCCTCCCTTTTGTGGTTATTACTGAGAGACTGTTCTTTGGGAGAAGATTTTATCATCTTGTTCTGGATTTTATAGTCTGTTACTAGAATTTGTGTCTTTTGAGATAGTTTCTGGGACTTATGGTCTAGTGTTGAAGCTGGTGCCTTATGGCTTTTTTGAAATTAGGCTTGTTCTTCAAAATGGAGACAAATGGGATCCCTAAAGGGTAACTAATGGTGTTTATATTGTCCTTTCATTGTGAAGAGAGTTTGTTTATATTAGGTAAGACTGTTAGCATGACTGTGTGACACCATCTTAATTAAATTAATTGATACAAGAAAACTAAATGGCACCATTCCCTAGGCAGGAGTTCTGGACTGTATGGGAATGTAGTGCTCAAGCTGAGCATAAATAAATATTTTAGTCAATGTTCTATTTCTGAAAAGAGAAATAATGAACATGGAAACTCTTATAACAAAAGCTTTTAATTGGGACTTGCTTACACTTTCAGAAGTTTATTAAATTATCCTCATGGCAGGGAACATGCAGGCACACAGGGTAGTTAGTAGTTCTACATCTGTATCCTCAGGCCGCAGGAAAGGAGGGACAGATATCTCCTAATCCCTCCCAAGTAGTGCCACTCCCTGATAACTAAGGTTTAAAACATAAGAATATGTGGGTCATTATTATTCAAATCACCATAGCAAGCAAGCAGACAAGAATAGATGAGTTCATTTCTCTTTGCTCTTGGAATGTGATTAGAGTTCCTGAATTGACTTCCCTATAAGGATGTACTATAATCTAGAACTTCACAGTAAGAACTTCTCCAGTAAGTTACTTTTTTCAAGATATTTTATCCCTGCCACAGGGTTAAATAAAACACAATCTAACCACTATCTTCTTTAGTCTTAATAAGTTATAAAACATCTTTTGATTTTTGGTTTGTTTGACCTGTGCATAACACTTCTACAAGACCATGATTATTTTCCACATTTTTCAATTCATAGTGCATAGCATAACACTTACATGAATGATATATTCCTAATTAAAGGAACATCTTAGTTTCTTTTCCAGTTTTGATAAAATATGCTGACAAACAAATGTAACATAAGGAAGGAGTGTTTTATCTTTGTTTACAATTGAAGAGAATATCCAGCTTGAAGAAAAGTCACACTGGCAGGAGCTAAAAGGCAAAGCCAAAGGTCATATCATATTATGCAGAGAACAGTGAATGTGTACTGTTCTTTAGCTTTGTGTCACATTTTACAGCTGAGGATCTCCTGCCCAAGCAATGACTTCTACAATAAAATAAGGTATAAACACATCAGTGAATGTAATTCCCCCAAAGATACTTTTAGATAAAATTTACACAACTTCTCACAAATGTCAAGGAGGACCATCTGTAAGATGATTCTGTTCAGTTAATAATTAAAGCTAGGAGTCACAGCTAGCACTGACGAGTGTAACTCTTATTTAGTAGCTGTTAATTACTATTGAAAAAGATAAAGTTTAAAAAATTAAAAGTTATGTCCCCAACAAACCTGGGTTAATCTCTTGGTTATAATAAATTGTAAGTAGTGGGTGTGGTAGTTACTGTTCTATTGCTGTGAATAGACACCAGGGCAATTCAGGTAGAAGGAAATATTTATTTGGGGATGTGATCATATTTTTAGAGATTTAGTCCATGGCCATTATGGTGGAAAGCAGACAGGCATAGCACTAAAGCAATAGCTTAAAATCTTTTATTTTGATTTGACAGAGAGAGAGAGAGAGACAGAGAGAGATTTGGCCTATCATGGACTTTTGAAGCTTCATATTCCACCCCAATCAAGAAACTTCCTTCAACAAAGCCACACATATGCTAAAAGATATACATACTTTTTCTTCCCAGAAATTTTCGCTATTGTTAAAATATATAAGTCCAAGGGTTCCAAATGTATTCAATCCATCATAGTCCATTCCTTGGTCCCCACAGACTGATAGCTATGTCTTAATGCAAAACACATCCAGTCCAATATCAAAAATTCCTATAGATTTTCAGAGTTTAAACACTGTTCAGAAAGTCCAAATTTTCATTTGAGATTCAAGATAATCTCTTAACTCAAATGCTCTATAAAATCAAAAGCAAAGCAAATGGCATACTTCTAACATGCAATCACATAAAATATACATTATGATTCTGAAAGGAGAGAAATTATACACAGTAAAGAAATAACAGACAAAAGCAAAATTAAAAAAACAAAAAGGAAAAATACCTCTAAAATTTTTTATCTCTATCTGATGACAACAGACTAATATGGCTCTTCTTTTCTAGTTTTGTTGACTGATACTTAATTCTCTCTCTTGGGCACTTTTCATACCCTTTGTGAAACTTTTAATGGAAGGTATACAATCTATGGCTCTGGCATTTCCTACGTTTTGGGGTCTCCAAGACAAGTCATTCTTCACCTTCATAGTTGCAAGCAATGACCTTTCTAGGCCTCCATTCATGGACTCCCCTGCTACATACCTGGCCTCAGTGCTTTTCATTTACCATGAAGGAAAATTCCACAGTCCTTTTACTACTTTATTCTTCCTGGCTCTAAATTCCGAACCACAAAACCAAAGCTGCCAAGTTCTTCTGCTTGCTGGGTCTGGAACCTGGCACCCTTCTTGAATTACATTTGTATGAGGTTTCCATTGTAGTCTGCTCTGACCTGATGGCACTAGGATTTACCTTCTCGGAAATGAATTTCTCTATCCTAGTCATCATAGTGCTCAGACCTGAGTGACAATTTATACAGGTTCCCTGTAATAACAAAAGAACTTTAATATGGAGCCAGACATCCTGCAGGGGCATTGGCCATTTGCTCTAGAATGCCTGGGAAATCCTAGTCACAGGCAGGTGAGATAAGAATAGGATAATGATCTGAGAGGTATTAACATCTCCCTTTGCTTCTGTAAACCCTGTTCATTCTTATGGGGATTTAATGAAATGGTATTTTTCTTATCACATAGTAGGAAAGTGAGAAACAACTGAGATTTAAAACAATTTTCCTGCCCACCTGTGTGGTCCGTGGGTAGTTATTACACATATCTTTGGGATGTCTGTTTTAAATCATTACTTTAGTCTCTCATCTGCATATCACACTGTTTGGCTAAAAGACTATAGTCCTTCTGTGGTAGTAAGGGTAAATTCACTTAATCTAAATTTGAATTAAGTCTATGTCTCTAGTTTCTCCCAGTGGATTGGAATATGATACCAAGTCTAAGAAGTCTTTCAACCGTTTTCTTTTCATATGTTGCAGAATTAGCTGAATAGGGTCTTGCTTGAAAGTTACAACTTCATTTATTTCATTTAACATTAGGCTTCTCTTTAAACTTTTCATTGTTTTGAGCATTGGAGCAACTTGGCTTTTACAATTATCAGGTTGCTTTTTTTCTCAAACTGCATTCTGGAATTCTTTTTGTCTTGGTTGCTATTTTTCTTTGTAGATCACCATAAGAAAAATTATTAGTAACCACATTAAACAGTCAATATTATACTTTCTTGAACTCTCCTTTGCCAATGTCAATAATCCAAAACTCTCCCAAAATTCTTCTTCCCATCTCTCATCCCCTTCTCCTCTGAGTGGGTGGAGGACTCTGTAGGTATACCCTGACCCTGGTACATCAAGTCTATGTAGGGCTAGGCACATCCTCTCCCACTGAGGCCAGAGAAGACAGTTCACCTAGAAGAACATATTCCTTAGACAGGCAACAGCTTGCTCCATACTTTTTGTGTCCCATATGAAGATCAGGTTGCATATCTGCTACAAATGTTCAGGGAAGCATAGGTCCAGCCTTTGTATGCTAATTTTATGGTGCTTGAGTCTCTGAGAGTCCCAGATCTATGTTAGGTGACCCTCATGGTATTCTTCTGGAGTTCCTATCCCATTTCATGCTGCAATCCCTCATCTTTGACTTCCATAGCATCCCCAAGTTCCACCTGTTGTTTGGCTGTTGTCTAGATCACAGGGAGCCAGCTGCTTTATGGAGCCCCTTAGAAAACAGCCATGCTAGGCTCCTGTCTACAAGCATATCAGTATCATTAATGAATTGGTGCTTGCCCTTCAAATGGGTTTCAAATTTGGCCTGTTATTCATTGACCATTCCCTCAGTCTCTGCTTCATTCCCTGTGCCTGCATTTCTCATAGACAGAAAAATTGAGGTTGAAAGTTTTGTGGTTTGGTTGGTGTTGCTACCAATCCACTGGGGTTCCTGCAGGGCAACAGGAGGTAGCCTCTTAAGGTTCCATATCCCCAATGCTGTGGGTCAGAGCTAAGGTAACCTCAAATGATTCTTGGGCTCGTCCCTTATACCTGGTCTCGTTCATGCATTGTAAGTGTGCTCCCAACCTCTACCAGTTGCTGATTTCCATTCATTTTCATAGCCATTTAGCCATCTCTCCAGTCCCTGCCACACCTAATACTGAACTTCCTATTTCTCTCCCCATACTTTCTCCCACTCAGTTCCCTTCCACCCTCTGTCTTTAACTAATATGTTATTCTCCCTTTCAGTGTGATTTAAACATGCTCACTTGCACCTTCCCTCTTTTTTAGCTTCTTTGGAACTGTGGAATGAAGCATGGCTTTCTTGTATGTTATGGCTTATTTCAACTTATACATGAATACACACCATGCATGTCTTTTGGGACTGGGATTCATAACTCAGTATGATATTCTCAAGTTCCATCGATTTACTAGCAAAATTCATGATGTCTTTGTTTTAAGAGCTGAATATTATTCCACTGTGTAGGGGTACCACATTTTCTTTATCCATTCTTCAGTTGAATGACATCTAGGTTGTTTCTAGTTCCTGGTTATTATGGATAAATCTTTTATTAACACACTTAAGAAAGCATGGTTGTGGGAGAGTGGAGTAATTTTGGGTATATGTTCAGAAGTGGTATGGGTGGGTTGTGGTAGATCTATACACAGTTTTCTGAGAATCTGCCAAAATAATTTCCAACGTGGTTGTACAAGTTTGTACGTTCACCAAGAATGAAAGATTTCTCATTTCTCCACAACCTCTCTAGCCTGTGCTATCACTTGAGTTTTTGATCTGTGCCTTTCTGATGGGTATAAGATGGAACTTCAGAGTTGCTTTGATTTGGTTTTGCTGATGAGTAAGGGCACAGAAATGATTATTGCCATTTGAGATTTCTTTATTGAGAATTCTGTTTAGTACTGTATCTCATTTTAAATTGGGTTATTTGGGTTGCTGATGTCTATCTTATTGAGTTCTTTATAAATTTTGGATATTAGCCCTCTGTCAGATGTAGATCTTTCCCAGTTTTTAGGCTGCTGTTTGTGTCATATGAAGAATGTCATTTGCCTTAGAGAATCTTTGCAGTTTTATGGAGGCCCATTTATCCAATTTTAGATCCTGAGTCATAGGTATTCTGTTCAGCAAATTTTCTCCTGTACCAAGGCTTTCAGTGCTATCTGCATCGTTTTCTTCTATGAGATTTAGTGTAAATGATTTTATATTGATGTCCTGGATCAACTAGAATTTAGTTTTGTACAAGGTGATAAATATTGAACTCTTTGCATTCTGCTACATGTTAGCATCCACTTAGGCCAATACCATTTGTTGAAGGTGCTTTCTTTATTGACTTGTATGGTTTTGGCTTCATTATCAAAACTGAAGTGTCCATGGTGTGGGAGGCTATTTCTGGGTCTTAGATTCAATTCTATTGATCAATGTATCTACTTGGGTAGAAACACGATGCAGTTTTTATATTATTATTGCTCTGTCATACAAATTGTGGTCAGGGATATTGATTCTTCCCGAAGTTCTTTATTGTTCAAGATTGTTTGGCTTATTGTGGGTTTTTGTTTTAACATATTAAATAGAGAATTACTCTTTCAAGGTCTATAAAAATTTTGTTGGGATTTTGATAAGGATTGCATTATATCTGTAGATTGCTTTTGGTAAGATGACCATTTTCTCTTTGTTAATCCTACCTATCCATGCACATTAGATATCTTTCTGTTATCTGATATTTTCTTGAATTTCTTTCTTTAGGGACTTGAATTTCTTGTCATACAGATATTTCACTTGCTTGGTTGTAGTTACACACTAAGATACTCCATCTCATTCGAAGCTAATGTAAGGGGTGTTGTTTCCCTAATTTCTTTCTCATCCAGATTATCATTTTTATACAGGAGGGATGCTGACTTCTGTGAGTCAATTTTGTATCCAGCAACTTTGCTGAAGGTATTTGTCAGCTGTAGAAGTACTCAGGTAAACTTTTGGGGACAGCTTATGTATATTATCATATCATCCAGAAATAGCAGTACTTTGATTTCTTCACTTCTGATTTGTATCCCCTTGATCTCTTTTTATCCTCTTACTCTTTCAGCTAGAACTTCAAGTACTATACTGAATAGATAAGGAGAGAATGGTCAGCTTTGCCTTGTCCCCGCTTTTAGTGGATTTCTTTAAGTTTTTCTCTGCTTAATTTTATGTTGGTTATTGGCTTGCTGTATTTTGCTTTATTATGTTTAGGTATGTACCTTGTATCCTTAAACTCTCTAAAGCTTTTACAGCATCTAATGAGATGAACATGTGAATTTTTTTCTTTCAATTTTTTTATATGGTAGATTAAATTGATGGATATTCATATATTGTACCATGCCTGAAACTCTGGAATGAAGCCTACTTGATCATAGTGTTTGTTACCTTTGTTGTGCTCCTAGATTTGGTTTGTATGTCTTTTCCTTTAGTATTCATAACATAAATATACCTGAGGTTCCCACTCTTTGTTGAGTATTTCTGTGGTTTATGTATCAGGGTGAATGTGACTTCATAGAATGAGTTTGACAGTATTTTTTCTGTTTCTATCTTGTGGAATAATGTGAGGAGTATTGTTATTAGCTCTTCTTTGAAAGTAGTGGAATTCCATATTAAAAACATCTGACCTATTTTTTTTTTTGTGGGGGTGGTGGTGGTGGTTATAGGACCTTTTAAATAGATTTCCTGAACTTGATTTAATTTAGGTAAATGGTATCTATATATAAAATCATCCATATCATTATGATTTTTAAATTTTGTTCAGTATAGACTTTTGAATTAAGACCTAATGATTCTTTGAATTTAATCATTATGTGTTGTTATATCTCCCCTTTCAGTTATGATTTTGTTTATTTAGATACTGTCTTTCTGTTTTTTGTTTGTTTGGTTTGGTTGTTTTGGATAGTTTTTCTAAGTGTTTTTCTGTCTTGTTGATTGTCTCAAAGAAACAGCCCTTTGTTTTGGTTATTCTTTATATTGTTTCATTGTTTATCACTAATTGATTTCAGCCCATATATGGTTACTTCCTGCATTCTACTACTCTTTGGTGTATTTGTTTTTTTTCTTAGAGCTTTCACATGTACCCTTAAATTGCTGGTATGAGAATTTTCTAATTTGTTTATAAATGTACTTAGTGCTATGGACTTTCATCTTAGCACTGCTTTCATTGTGTCACATTAATTTGGGTATGTCATGCCTTCATTTTTCTTGAATACTAGAAAGTCTTCAAATTCTTTTTTTATTTCTTCCCTGATCTAGGTATCAGTGAGCAGAAAGTTATTTAATTTCTTTGAGTTTATAGGCTTTCTTGTGTTTCCTGTTTTTGAAGTCTAGGTTTATCAATGTTTGTCAGATAAGGGTGGTTATTTCAATTTTCTTGTATCTGTTGAGGCTTGCTTTGTTACTGACTATATGCTCAATTTTAGACAAGTATCCTTGAGGTGATGAGTAGAAGGAATATTCATTTGTATTAGAGTCAAATATTCTATAGATGTATGTTATTTCCATTTGTTTTATCAAGTTGATTGAGTTCATTATTTCTTTGTTCAGTTTTTGTCTGGATGACCCATCAATTGGTGAGAGTAGGGTATTGAAGTCACCCACTATTTATATGTGGGGTTTTATGTATGATTTAAACTTTAGCAATGTTTCTTTTACAAATGGGAGTGTCCTTGTGTTTAGGGCATAGATGTTAACAACTGAGATATCATCTTGCTAGATTTTTCCTCTGATGAGTATAAAGTGTCCTTCCCTGTCTCTTTATTAATTTTGATTTAAAGTCTATTTTATTTAATATTAGAATGGCTACTCCAGTTTGATTCTTGGGTCCATTTAATTGGAGAACTTTTTTCCAGCCCTTATATCTAAGGCAGTGTTTATCTTTATTACTGAGATGTGTTTATTGTATGTTGCAGAATGATGGATTCTATTTTCATATCTATTCTGTTAGCCTGTGTCATTTTATTGGGAAATAGAGTCCATTGATGCTGAGAGATATTAATGAACAGTGGTTGTTAATCCCTGTTGTTCTGATGTTGGTGGTGGTGTTAGTATCTCTCTCTCTCTCTCTCTCTCTCTCTCTCTCTCTCTGTGTGTGTGTGTGTGTGTGTAGGTGTGCTTCTGTTGTTTTGCCAGTATGGAATTACTTATGTCCTGTTTTTTTCTTGGATGTATTTATCCTTGTTTCGTTGGAGTTTTCCTCCTAGTATTTTCTCTAGGGCTGGAATTACAGATAGATATTAAATGTAGATTTGTTTTGTATCACCATCTATGATGATTGAGAGCTTTATTGATTATAGTCTAGGTTAGAATCTGTGATACTTTTAGTGGTTGCAAGATATCTGTCCAGGCCTTTCAAGTATTTAGCATTGTGTGTAGTTCTGATAGGTTTCCCTTTGTATGTTACCTTGCCTTTTTTCCCTTGCTACTTTTAATATTCAGTCTTCAGTCTTTAGATTTTATGTGTTGATTATTATATAATGGGAAGATTTTCTTTTCTGGTCCTGTATAATTGGTGTTCTGTAAGTTTCTTGTATGTTTATAGGCATCTCTTTCTTTTGTTTGGGAAAATTCTTATGTGATTTTGTAGAAAATATTTTTTGGACCTTAGAGTTGGGACACTTCCCCTTCTTCTATTCTTATTATTCTTAAGTTATATCTTTTTATGGTATCCCAGATTTCCTGAATGTTTTATGTCAGGAAGCTTTCAGGTTTAACCTTTTCTTTGACTGATGCATCACTTTCTTCTATTGTATTTTCTATGCCTGTAATTCTTTCTTCCATCTTCTGTATTCTGTTAGTGATGCTTCCATCTATTGTTTCCATTTTCTTCCTTAGGTGTTCTATCTCCAGGGATCCCTGAGTTTCTGTTTTCTTCATTACTTCTATTTCCATTTTCAGGTCTTGCACAGATTTATTTAATTCCTTAAACAGTTTAATTGTATTTTCCTATATAGCTTGAAGGAATTTCTTTGCTTCCTCTTTAAAGACATCTTCATGTTTGATTTTATTTCCCTGTATTTCTTTAAGGAATCCATTCATTTCCTCTTCAAGGCCTCTGTCATCCTTATATGACTGGATTTGAATTAATTTTCTTGATATTTGGATGCATTAGGATATCGTTAAATTTATATATTAAGGTATCTGTGTTCTGAAGTATTCATATAGCCATGGTATTAATGATTGTGTTCTTTTAGGAGCATTTATTCATCTGGAAATCTTTGTGTCTAAATGTTCCTTTTGTGGTTGATATTGAGAGGGAGGTTAACCTAAATGGTCCTAATATAGCAGGCTTCAAAAAGGGTATCATTGAGTTATACGGTTCCACATCAGCAAGTCTATGTTGCAGGATCCACAGTTCTGTATGCTTCCAGATCCACAAGTTTGATAAAGTGGGCAGCGAGGTAGTATGTGGGACAATGGAGGTCCAACAGGGATAGCAGGCTATTGGGATACCTCAGAAAACTCAGGAAAGAGGGAAGATGGGTGATGGAAGTAAAATTAACCTGTAAGATTCAGGCTCTGCAGGTCTGATGAAGGTGAGAAGAAAAGTTGGAGGAGAAAAGAGGTTCAGATGGGATAGCACAGTGCTCAGGGAACCTTGTGGTGCCCCCTGGGGATTACTTTATGCAAGGATACTTAGGTATTACTTAATTGAGTGGAACCATAAAATTAGGCCAATGGCACCCTGTACTGAACAGTGAATATTGCTTAAATGATGCCACCCATCCCTGAGAATTTGTATGTAATTAATGGTTGATGAAGGAGAAGGAGATTCTCTTCAGTGATTTAACCATTGGTAAGTTGTGCATGTGCCTGAAAATAACAACTTGCCTTTTTGGCTTTTAGTAATTCTTGGAAGTCAGTAACTTCAAAAACCACCAAAATTATATCTTCAACAATTGTAAAGGAAATGAAATGCGAATTTCTTAGAAAAGTTCTTATGTATTTCTGAATCCCTCTTTTTCTTAATTTTTTTATTTATATTTTACATTTAGTATATAATATCCTCAAACTCTACTTCATATTGGCCTGTATTGAGATTTGGTTGTAATTCAAACCACAAGTCTGATTTTTCTCTAAGTTGAAATTCCTAAAAGATTAAGGGAATTTTGAAGGATGGTGTTACTAAAACTGATGCCTTTATACATAGGAATTGCTGTTCCTTAGAGGATGGGTTGTATATGACAGCCACTTGAAAGGCAGTTCCCATATTGATGATTACCTAAAGTCTATCTCTTCTGCACTGACATTCATACATTGTGTGTGTGTGTGTATGTATGTTTGTGTACACATGTGTGTGTGTGTGTGTGTGTGTGTGTGTGTGTGTAGTGTTACTTGTTTTCTATGCAAACTAGGAGAAATCTTAGAGACACATGGAAAAGGAGGGGTGCTCCTTCCAAGGAACCCAATTGAACCTTCCACAGAAATCCATACTCTGAGCACAATGAACTTGAAGGTCAGGAAAAAGAAAGGAGATAAGGAACCAAGGAACGGCGATTATTGATGGTGTAGCCTTTGTTGGGGAAATACCCAACAGAAATATCTGCAAGAATCAAATCCCACACTCTGCATACAGGTTGGAGAAGTTATAGCTCAGGAAGGAAAAGCCAGAAAAGGAATAAAAAGATCCCCTCTTGGCCCCTAGGAGGTCATTGTTAATAGTAAATTGTGCATAGTTGGGAGAAGCATGTGAGATGATTGAAAGCATGTTCCCTTTCAGCATGGGGGTCAACAGGATAAGAAAATCAAATTAGAGAAACTACTCCTTTAGTTTTAGAAAACAAATTATTGTAGTTGTAAGAAGTCATAGTTCATCTAAAATTGAACTTTATAAGATACATATTAGTGACTGATAATAACTACTGCATATGATCTTTCAACCCTTACAGCCATAAATGTGCTATGTTTTAGAAGTCTCAGAAGAAACTTACAGACTAAGGCCATATTCTAAAAAAAGGCCATGTACAGAAAAAGGCCATGTTCTAGGCCCACCTGAATGCTCTTGGTTTCATTTTCTAAGAATATTACTCAATCCAGGGCCTCTAGAGCTATCTAATTAGTCTTACCAGAAGACAAAGAAAAGAAAATGTTTTTAAACAACGTTTTGATTTCTAACTTTACAGCCATCAAAATGATAGATGGGGATAATATTAAGACAATTCTGCAGTCTATAGCAGCATTCAGATGTCTTACACTCTGTAAATCTTTAAGAAGCCTACTCTCATACTCTCTCATCTGTCTTACTTTATCTTGATCACCCCTTTCTCTCTTAGTATTCATCCATAAACCTACATTAAAATATCTTCATTAAATTCCATCTCTGGTTTATAAACTGTCTTAACCTGAAACTGTTTCTTACATTAAAAACATGCACTCTAGTTTGCCAGATATAGGTCCCTAATGTCCAGGAGATGTTACCTGATGCTGAGAGTTGCAGCTAGAATCTTTCTTTATCCTACCACTGACAGTAGGGCCAGGAACATATTAAAGACAAAACTTGTATCTCCTGCTTTACTTATTATTGCCATTTTCTTTTCTCTACAGTCAAAATCACTGTGCTTAAGAGGAATGCAAGAGTCTAGAAGTGCAAATGTGTGTCTAAAGAAAAGATACAAAAGGTTTCCACTCCCCTTCTGTTGAATAAATAATTTTACAATCAAGTAACCCTGTCAAGCCCAAGAAATACATGGACCTAAAATGGATAACAACCTTAGATTTTATAAAACCATGCCATGATTTCCTGGTTCAAAATGGGCTATCTTTAAGAAAATGTTCTTGACAACCTAAAAGAGTCACTGATTGGTCACTAGAATCTTGAAGTTTCACTACACACCTCTTCCACAGAGGCAAGCCTGGGAGATCCAGATAGGTAGAAGGGATAGCTTCATTTACATTCAAATCTCCCTACTTTTGAAAGGGCAAATAGCTCAAGGATTTTGTTGATGTCAGTTTTGCAGATTTCTAAAATTGGACCTTATGATTCTCCTGGAAATTTTCTGAATTGTACAGACTTGCTCTACAATTTTTTTCAACTTTAGGAATAACCTTTTGTTAACATAATTAATTGCAACTGAACATCACTGATAGCCAAAGGAGAAAGTCAAGTAAGCAATACTTGTCTACTTCACAAGCACATACCAGCAACAGAAAAAATCTCCCCTCTTGGAAAAGGCATGACCTTTACATTCACTTCTCACTTTCTGTCATAATCACAGAAAAATTGTGGAGGAAACTAGACCTTTCTTTCTCACAGTTTGACCAAGTGGTAATTAACTCATTTTCATTTATTAATCGTGTTTTTTAATTTAAAATATTTAATCAAACTATGTATATATACAAAACTGAGTTCAGCTGAGCAGTGGGAATGCATACCCTTAATCCCAGTGCTCAGGAGATTGAGGCACACAGATCTCTGAGTTCGAGGTCAGCCTGGTTTACAGTGAGTTCCAAGACAGCAAACCAACCAACCAAACATCCAAAAAACAAACAAACAAAGAAGCCTAAGTGAATACTGACAACTTCTAGATTTATTTTAAATAAAGTTCCCTATGGAAGAATTCTGGAAAAACAGACTTATAGAAAAATCTGCTTTGGCTGGAGAGTTGGCTTACTGGTAAAGGGCATGTACTCCCCTTGAAGGGCCCTGATATCTTTTCCCATCATCCTAGTCATCTGGCTGCTCACAACTGCCTGTAACTCCTACCCATGGGGATATCCA
>JADRCH010000302.1:1087286-1280707 GCA_019843965.1 Rhynchomys soricoides | reverse complement strand
TATCCCCATGCACATAACATCTTATAAATAAATGAAATGAAATAATCAATACCCCACTCCCAAAGAACATATGGTTGTAGCATGGACTTAAATTAATATGTATTTGTCTACATCAGTTGTCCTCAACATTCCTAATGTTGCAACCCTTTAGTACAATTTCTCATGTTGTGGTAACTCCCAACTATAAAATGATTCCATTGATACTTCATAAAGTAATTTAGCTACAGTCATGAATCATATTGTAAATATCTGTTACACAAATCATGTGAGGTTTCAGACCCACAAATTGAGAACTGGAGTTCTTGATTCTTATGGTCTATTCAACCTTGTATGTTTTACAGTTTATACATGAGGGAATAATCTAGGACTGAACACACATACAATCACATATACAAACTCATGCAAATACACACTCACACACACACACATAAACACACATATTCACATACACTCATATACACAGGCACACATAAACACAAGCACACATGCACACACAAACACATACAAACAAACACACATAGTAACAATGACATATACATATGCATACACATACACATACACATACATATACAGAATTGATGCAATTTTTAATTTCTGGAAAACCATACTTGTGGAATGACCATATATCTTGTGTGTTTGCTGACTTAAAGACTTCTTTTGTGTGGTAATTATATATATTTTAAAAAATGCTCACTAACAAGGACATTAAAACTCAGCCATCAAACCTGGATGTTATTGTGGATGCTGGGAAGTACTTGCTGATGGAAGCATGATAAGCTGTCTCCAGAGAGGCTCAGGTAGAGCCAGACAAACATAGAGGAGGATGCTCACAGCCAACTATTGGCCTGAGCTTGAGGTCCCTGATGGGATGGAGGAGTTGGAGAAGGGACTGAAGGTGCTGAGTGGGTTTGCAGCCCCATGGAGGGAGAAACTGTGTCAACTGGCCAGAAATCCTGGAGCTCCTAGAGACTGGACCACCAACAAAAGAATACACATGGGGGGACCCCTGGTGCTGGCTGTACATGTGGCAAAGGAGGGCCTTGTTGGACTTCAGTGGGAGGAGAGGCCTTTGGACCTGAGGGTGTTTGATGCCCCAGTGTAGGGGCATGCTAGAGACACAAGATGGGAGTGGGTAGGTGGGTGGGGGAGCACCCTTATAGAGGCAGTGGGAGGGGGATGAGATAGAAAGTTTCCAAAGGAGAAAACATTTGAAATGTAAATAAAGTAAATATAAAAATAAATAAATAAATAAGACAAAATAAAACAAAAACAAAACAACTCATTGTAAAACAATGTGATGGGGACTGTCAGAGCCTTTGGGCTGAATGTGTGAATTAAAGCCTTAATTTCCTGGAAACTCTGTGGTTCCTCTTACCAAGCTGTAAATTCTTTGATAGACTTTCCATTCTCTTTATAAATGGAAAAAAAAAAAAAGCAACAAAAAGAATTCCATGGCTTACGAATAGTTGAAGAGTCTGAAATATAGCTTAAATGCATTGAACTAAAATTTCATTTAAAGAAAGTATTTTGTGAAAATATGTAGCTCATATGTGTAGCTCAAAAGACAGTGTCAAAGTATCTCATAGTAAACATAGTTTTGAATTACTAAAATTATAAGAAGATTGTAAAAATAACACTTTGTTACACATTTTCTTCCAGTTTCTTGTCTTCTAAAATTAGTGGGAAAATCCCAAGTCAGGGTTTTAAAAATACAAAATAGCATAAGTATGGAGACATTCTGGTGGTTTAGAATTTACAAAAACGATTTTAATACAGGTGGTTAAATGCTGTAAGATCCCTTCTAGCTCACCAGCCACCAGAGGTAGTGGAAGTGAGTGGTAAGTAGTGCAAAGTTGGATGTGGACCTGTTTTGAAATAGATCTTTAAGGCAATTCCAATCTTCCTTGTCAGTATATCAGCAGGTCAGTTCACACAAATCAGCAGCAGTTGCCCAATCCACTACCAAACAGCATTCACAAATCAACAAATGTAGATTGATTCAGAAGAAAGAGTGATGCTCTGCCAATCTGCTCAAGACTGCAGAACTAGAAAGAAGCCACCAGGATATCATGAGAAGTTCTTTGACATTTCTCTTTCTAAAGTAATGGCAAGCTATGATAAGCAAAGAAGCCATAGAGATAACCAAAGAAAAACAATGTCAGAGCCTTATCAGTGAAGACAAGAGTCATTATAGCCCAATGAAGACCAACAAGAGTGGCAAGAAGAACCAACTCAAGATCATCATCATCATCGGCTGTCTCTTGGGTTATACTTACACACTTTCCAAAGATTACACATCCTGTCAAACATCTGCTTCTACAAAACATCTCATTCCCTTTTTCTATGTGGCTTCTTGAAAAACACCACGTGTCTGTTCTCAGCAAAATACCCTCACACAAATTATGCAATAACTCCATGCAAATGCACAAACACATGTGTTAGCATTTCTTCTAAGCTCTGCCCAACAGTAACCTAGCAACAGCCACTTAGGACCCTGGGCTGCTATTAAAAGTCTGTCTGTCCTTTCTCTGTGTTTCTCCTCTCTCTTTCTATCCTTCTCAGACCCTTTTTTCTGTCTCCACTCCCTTTTCAACCCCCCTCCCCATGCCCCAAATAAATGTCGCTTTATACTAGATCTGTCTTATTCTAGCTACATTTGGGGGATGCCTCAGCGTGGGCCCACTTAGGCACCTCTCCCGCTGCCTCATATCAGTGCATTACAAGACATTTAACTGGTAGATTCACAGTCCTCTGCAGACAAGTGGTTCCTACTTTTGATCCTACTATTTTAAGGATGTTTTAAAACCCTTGCCAGGGATCCGTAAAATGGAAGGTTTCCTATATGCAAGTTTTTCCCTACGTTTGTTCCAAATTTTCTCATTACCCCTCCTGCTCCCCATCTCAGATCTTATCCTTGGTCCAGGTAAGACTCAGACCTCCATCTACCTGTTCTCGCTCTGCACTCCTGCAGCTGTAAAAACATTCTCCAGACTTTGTTTTGGATTTAGCTCACTCTACTTATTCCTAACTATCACCTCTCTCCAACTACTTGTTCTTGCTGCCTGCTCCGGTGGATCTAAAAGGACTCTCCAGATTTTGATTAAGACTTACATCACTCTGCCCCACTGCAGAGCAGGTTGCTCCAATGGGCAGTTTTACATTCTACTTCCCAGAAAAGTTTTAGCCTCTGATGTCTTTGCATTCTTTTCTGCACCAGCTCTAAGCCAGCTGTGATGGGAGAAGGGCCAGGCAATTACAAGATCCCTTTTGCACACTCTGTCACAAGCAACCAACCAATCCCTGTGTGCCAGCAGCAGAACAGCCACTCCCCTTAGACCCACATGAGAGCAAAGGCTGCCTAATGTTATAGGGAGATATAGCCTCACATCCACCTAACAATCTGGCTATCAGACAAAACATAACTATTTCTCTCTTTGTATGTCTATTTGTCTTTTTGCTAATACATAGCCATGATGGTCAGACTGCCTCTTCCCACGTTGCAATCGAGACCACAGGGAGCAGAGAGAACTGTTTATGTAGTAGACTTTAGACAACCCTCTGCCATTTTATTTACCATGTAACATCTAGATTATGATTTATAATTTCAAGATTTCTGATTACATTGACATCTATACTAACTGCAGCTTGTCAGCTAAAAGGGAGACAACCAGTTCTTTACCACAAGGTAATCTACCACCACATTAACTCATTAGTCAATTTATTAACTACTTAAGACTACCAGATCTCTTATCAAAAGGACAGACAGGTTTGCCTTGCTCACAGGCTTCCTGATAAAATATATACAAGTTAGGATGTAACCTTTCACAGATGTAACCTTTGGCTACCTCCTTATTTAAAAATATTCAGTTCATTGTGACAGCTTGCCAGTGATCGACCCTATGTCGCATGGTGAATAATTAAACAAAAGTTAAATTATAAAGATCTAACTGAGGGCCACAAAGGGTGTTTTAAGGTCAGTGATCATAAGATATAAAGGTTGGAGGATGTAAAAATGTAAATGATTTAAGATTCAGAATGTTTCCAATTTCTTTCCCCTTGATAAGCCACTGTAATATTCAGAATTCAAGAGGTCAAAATTCTAAGATATGTCAATAGAGCTCTGATAAATTTCCTAACTCCAATAAAACATTCCACTATATGCTCCACTTTCATAATCACAAGTTCAAATTATAAAGTTTCCTTTTGTTGTCTTCTAACTATAGACTTAAGGTGTTTCTCATGCTAAATCTATATAAACTGTCATATTCACAAGATCAAATTTTAAGTTTCTTTCGATATCCTTTTAAATATAAACTTAAAAATGTTTTTAATCATGCTAAATTAATGTAATCCATTATTCTAGACATAAGGAAAAGAACCCTCTTGCTCTTTCTGTCCCACAAAAGTTTTTTTTGTCTTCTCCAAACTTACTTAAAAGACTGTTCACACTGTTAACAAATTAATTTCTTCTGTAAATTTAAAATGATTCTTATAAGTTTCATAAAATCCTCCAGGATCTAGCTCTCATGGACAAAACGAACTACATCTGGATAAGTACACCTACCAATCTACCAATCTTAGCCCAAGCTCCCACCTGCTGCCTAATACAAAGGATGGCTTTCCTTCCCTCGTTCTGGGTTTTGGGATTCCCACCACCCCAACTGCCAAGAACTATGAGGTTCAAATATTTTTTGTTAAACCTACTTAACTTTATTTTATTCTATATATAGCCTAGACTTCTTAACACTATGTATTCCTCTGTTCTTGAACTGACCTTTCCTGTAGTTTTTCTCTTGTCTCAGGCAGCAGGTTACCATAAAAAGAAATTTTCCTATGATAATTGGATTTTTCCTTTTTCTTTTAAAACAGGAATACATATTTCAGTAGGCTAATAAAGTTATGTACTTTACAGTTTTAGTAAGAGACATTTACTCCCCTGTGAGTATGTGTATTGTATGGTTACTGTATGTTTACATATATATGTGTGTGTGTGTGTGTGTGTGTGTGTGTATACTAAATCTCTCTCTCTGTCTCTGTCTCTCTCTGTGTGTGTGTGTGTGTGTGTGTGTGTACAAATGAGTGAATGTAGAGGCCGTAGGCTTTATTTTTGGGGTGCCATTAATTTTGATTTTGAGACAAGTTCTTTTATTCAGCAAAACAAAAATACTAGGTGGGAACATGAACAAACAGGTTGTTCTTCAGTGATGTGGTCATAAGAAAGTACTAGGATTTCAAAATATAAAGGATAGAAAGACAGTAAGAATGTCTGGGAACAGGAGGTCCTATGCAAACCTTGTCTTATGTTAAAAAAAAAAAAAGGTTGATTTTGAAGTACAGCATCTTATATTCTATTGAAGACAAGGTCAGCAAAAAGCTAAGTCAGACAATGTTGGCAAAGAGTGCACACATACGTCAGACACAGATGCACTGACTTGGGCATGATAACCACACTACTGTGGAAAGCATCAGGTCCCCAGAAGCTACAACCTCAATCCCTCTGAGTCTTAGCTGTAGTTTCAGTCTGATGTAGATGTCAGTCTGATGAATTGTTTTCCTGGACAAGAAATCAGAAGAAATATTCCTTTTGTCCTTTCATCAGGATCTCTAGGAAATTCTTGGGTGGTTCTGATCCTCTCAAACCTTGCTTGCCATCAAGCTTCAAGGATCTCTACTTCCTTTGGGATTGCAGTTAAGGGCCAATATACTTAGCTTTCTATGTGAACTGTGGTGTTGTATACAAGACTTCATGTATGTGCATAAAACAATCTTATCCACTGTACTTTAACCAGAGCTTCAAGTTTGACAGAATAATTTTGAAGATAGAATCTCTAACAAACAGTGACATTTTGTAAAATAATTCATCTTCCTCTTTGTGGTATGAACTATTGGATTGTTTAATACAATGACACAAAGCAATGATTCACATTATGCACAAATGATTAATTATGAGAGTTCTATTCCAGTGACATTGCTGTGTATGTCATTAGCTATTGAAATGTTAGTATTCCTTGGGTTTGAAATGAATAGCACCAGTAGCCTAATATTCTTGTGTTATTTTTGTTTTATTAATGTTTTAATTTGGTTTTCACTACTGTGAATTGTCACTACAATCAAAGCTATTCTTATTTATTTATCTTCCATATTTTCATTATTTACTTTTTAAATGTTATCCACTTTTCTGGACCCCTCCCCTCCTGACCAGAAACCCCCTATCCCATCTCTCCCTCCCCCTGATTCTATGAGGGTTTTCCCCTACCTACCCACCTACTCTCTCCTCCCTGCCCTCGAATTCCCCTACACTGGTGCATCCATTGAGCCTTTACAGGACCAAGGGCCTATCCTCCCATTGATGCCTGACAAGTCCATCCTATGCTACATATGCGGCTGGAACAAAGGGTTCCTCCATGTTTACTCCTTGGTTGTAGGCTTAGTCCTGAACAAAGACTCTAGAGAATCAAATAACCCTATTAAAAATGGAGCACAAAGCAAAACAGATAATTTTCAACAGAGGGATATCGAACGGTTAAGAAGCACCTAAAGAAATGTTCAACATCCTTAGTCATCAGCAAAATGCAAATCAAAACAATCCTGAGATTCCACCTCACACCATTCATAATGACTAAGACCAAAGTTTGGGATCCACAAATGATCATCTGACTTCTCTAAATGGCTTGTGACACTTCTCCAGTTCTGCCCTCTGTAGGACTCTAGGCTCAGATTGACTCTACTCTACTGCTGCTGCTGTTCTTGAGGGTCCTCCTATGGTACTGGTAGCTCACATATGCTGGGGTCTTCTCCGGCAACTAGGCTTTACCAATAGTCTTTCATAGTCTCTGTTCGTGGTACTCAGCTTCAACTTCTTTTCATGACTCCTTCATTTCTGGGTCAAATGCAAATGAGATTGCACTTTCATCAATGGCCTTCTCTGGCCTCTTAACAGTACCAAGCCTCAGCTGCTCTTCTTGACTTTTTAATGCATAAGAACTGGTACAGCTTTGGTAATTCTTAAAAGTTACCAAATCCAGCTACAACATGAGGTACAAGCTTGGCTGTCTATGGAACACAGCTTCTTTGTTGAACTCTGAAAATACTACCCAGAAGATTTCACCTCCCTGATGCTCATTTCTTCTTTTTCACCACTAATTTCTTAATCATCCTCAATTGTCCCAATAATATTTTTTATTCTGAACTCTAAAAGCCAAAAAGCTGAAACTGCCAAATTCTACTGCTTGCTGTGGCTAGAACATCACTCCCTACAGAACTGTCCTATTACATTATCACCATCTTTCTGTTTTCAACTTCATCACTGCCTAAGCTTGGCTGTCCTGGAACTTGTTCTGTAGATTAACCTTGAACTCACAGATCTGTATGCCTCTGTTTCTTGAATGCTGGGATTAAAGGTGTGAACCATTAAGTCTGGATTTAAGCTTTTTTTCACCTAGAAATTGCTGTATTCCAGGCTGATCTTGTATTCATTGATCGGCCTACCTTTGTCTCATTGTATTAAAGGTGTGTACAACCCTGCCTAAGCCTAAATATTCGTAGCCACTATTTCTCAAAATCCAGATCAAATGTAGGTGTCCTCAATTTCTGGATTGTAGTTCATTTCATATTAAAATGAATCAAGTAATAATAATATCTAGATACAAGTATAGCTTATTCCACTGCAAAAGACCTAAAATAGTAAACAGTAAACTTGGCTGGGTAGGATCTTGCCTTGTGGTCATATTCTCTTAATTTGTTTATCTTGTTGAACACAGGATTTATCTGCATTCTACTTCTTGGTGCCCCTTTAATATTTGAACTCTATATTTTGTATTTTTCTTTTCTCCCCATGCTCCTTTTCATTAAAATGGTATTCATAAAAGTGAACTTTAGTAACCACACAACAGAATTTATTCCAGGCTGTTTTGAGACTTCCTTTGTCAGAGCAATTAATTTAAATCTCATCAATTTAGCCTCAGTTAGATGCTTAGGACAATGACAGCCAAATTCTTCACCAAAATATTACAAGAACTGTCTCTATGATACATCCTAATATTTTTCTCCACTGAAATATTTTGGGCCAGGTCTGCATAATCAACCTCAGCAACAATGTTTTACCTATCCCTCCTATGCTGATATATTAAGCCCCACTTAAATCGTTCTGATACTTCTCAAATCTGAAGTCCCAAAATCTACATTTCTTCAACCAATTAACTTTGTCAGGCATATTCTAGCAATATCCTACACCTGGTACCAACTTCTGTTTTAGTTGAGTTTGAATTGACACAATGACTAAATCAGCTCTACAAATGACAACATTGAATTGTGACTAGGTTACAATGTTCAGAGTTTTGGTCCATTATAATCATGACAGGAGTCACCACAGCATCCTGGCAGTCATGGCACTGGAGAAGCTTAGAGTTGTATATCCTGTTCCAAAGGCTAACAGGAGAAGAGTGGCTGCTGGGAAGCTAAAAGGAAGTTCTCACAAAGCCCAGTTCTGTAGTGATACACTTCTTCCAACAAGGCCATTCCGCTTAATAGTGTCACCCCCTAGACCAAGCATATTCAAACCACCCTTCTTTCTTTCTTCCTTCCTTCCTTCCTTCCTTCCTTCCTTCCTTCCTTTCTTTCTTTCCTTTGGCTTTGAGGTCTGTATGCAAAAAATGTTTGTATTAGCTGCTGTTCTTTAAACACACTGATTTATTCAGTGGTCTACTTTACATAGACGGTCTAGTCAGACAATTGATATGTTCACACTTAAGCAGCTGAGCATCCAGTAGCTACTTAGTACATGCAACTGAATGCCTCATGGGAATAAATCCAGTATAGAGGAATGGAGGATTCTAGTTTTTAATACACATTGGATGTCCAAAGATGCTATAGCAGCAGTGGCAACACTAGAGATGGTGGACTTGCCTTCATGACTGGGAGGTAGTGTGACAAAGAACAAACTTGTTCCTTTATTTAGCCTTTCATTTTTTCTGCATACCAGAAGGAACAACCCATATTTAGGATAGCTATTCCTCCTTTAAACAGCCTAATCAAGAAAACACCTAACAGGCATTACCAGTGGCCTAGCTCTTAGTATATGACAGACACAGAAGTGACAATCGAGGTTCAGCATCATTGTGTCTAACAACCTATGCCATGCCCTATGACAACTTACGGGATTTGGTTATCTCATATATGTAAAGCATATATTCTCTCTAATGTGTATGATATACCTTCTATGCAAGTTGTCTAATTTATACTCAGGTAAACAAGAAACCCTATTGGCAATTATCTGAGTACCCCTTATCAAATATTGTACACATTAATAATACCTATATTATCAAATGTCACAACAAAAAGAAAATTTTGACATCAGGCATGCTGAAAATTTCAGGAAAAAAAAAAAACCATTTATTTCAAGGATGTCAGCCAGGTGAAACTTAAGGGAACTCACTCAACAAAGCTCATGAATTTGGGTTTAGAAAAGAGAGTAGCACACATCATAATGCCAATAGGAAGCATGACTCTGTGTTGAACAGTCTCTTCAATGAGCTTTTGGAGAGAGAAATAGAAGACAAGAATGGGGATAGGGTCTAGGACAGGTCCTTCAGTGGTTTATGGAAAATGAGCCAGGGACTATCCTTGGAGGAAGAACTGTGGGCTGGTACAGGAGGTAGGGCTGAGGCTTATATTCATTAAGGCTGCCTGGCTTAGCCGTTGGATGAGACTCCCATTTCTCCTCTCCCATTGCAGATGTGTAAGGCTGGAGCTGTGCTTTCTCAGCTTACTTCCCACTAAAACTTCCTTCTGTTTGTGTTTTTCAGCTAGCCTATCATTCCTTTTAAACTTGGATTTCTCAAATTGCTTCACCCTTCTGGTTATTCAGACTCATTTACTGGGACACACACAGAAAATATTTAGTCTGCTTTTTTAGACGCTTTCAGGTAAGTATGGGGAAATATCAAATTTTTCTCTTTAAATTTTCATGTGAGTGTAGTGTGTGTCTGTATATATGTACAATATATGTGTTTTAAAGTAGATGTGAAAACCAAAAATAAAAAATAAAAAGAAATAAAAAAATAAAAATAAAGTAGATGTATGATGGATTTGTATGCATGTGATATATATGTGAGATGCATGTGTGTAATGTATAAGTGTGTGTGTTTGAGGGTATATATGTGACATATTCAAGTGAATGTGCCAGTGTTTACCTCTATGTGAGCACATGTGGCGAAAACTGGATATCTTCCTTTACCACTCTATGTTGTTTCCTTGAGACAGAGTTTCTCACTGACCCAGATACTCATTATTTCAGGGAGGCTGGCTAGTCAGAAAGCTCTTGGAATCTCCCCTGGTCATGCCTCTTGGGTGTCAGATTGTGAGTAACACATGTGTGTACTGGTTTCATGTGTACTGAGGGCATGGATTCTAGACTCCAGACAGTTAGTCACTCACTTGTCCAAATTTTTAACAAACCTTATCTCTAGGTTCAACTGATCCTGCACTACAAATTATTTCATCCCACATTAAATTTCAAAAATATTTTTTATAAGATCTTGCAGGACCTCTAGTTTCTAGAGCCTAAAAACATGAACAAAGATGGAGAAAAGATACAATGATTAGAAAGCTCTAGTTTTCTTAGGCAAATACTAAAATATATGTTGAATGAAATGACAAAACGAGTAACAGATAGGCCAAAAAAAAAGCTACATTGTAGTTTCGAACAATAACATTTTATCCATGAAAAGATCAAGAAAGCTGAAACTTCAGATTTATCAGGCCCATGCTCAGGGTTTTGGAAGCAGTGATATCCCACTGGGGAGGGGATTTACAGCATAGTTAAATGAGGAGATTATTTATTTATTTATTTATTTGGGTGTTTACATTTATTTACACTTCAAATGTTTTCCCCTTTAGAAGCCCCTTATCCTAACTACACTCCCCTACCTCTATGGGGGTGCTCCCCCACCTCTATGGGGGTGCTCCCCCACCTCTATGGGGGTGCTCCCCCACCTCTATGAGGGTGCTCCCACACCCACTCACTCCCCCACCCACTCCAGTCTTCCCTCCCTATCATTCCCCTAAACTGGGTCATCAAACATCCTCAGGTCCATGGGTCTCTCCTCCCACTGATGTCCAATAAAGCCCTCCTTTGCCACATTTGTGGTCAGCACCATGGATCTCTCTTTGTGTATTCTTTGGTTGATGATCCAGTTTCCAGAAGCTTGGGGAGGTCTGGCAAGTTGACACAGTTGCTATATCCATGGGGTTTCTAACTCCCTCAGTCCCTCAGTCCCTTCTCCAACTCCTCCATTCAGGACTCCATGCTAAGTCCAATGGTTGGCTTCGAGCAGCCACCTATGTATTTATCAGGCACTGGCAGAACCTCTCAGGAGGCAACTTATCATGCTTTCATCAGCAAACACTCCCCAGCATCCACAATAACATCTGGGTTTGATGGCTGTATATGGGATGTATCCCCAGGTGGTACAGTCTCTGTATGGCCTTCTTGAGTCTTTGCTTCACAGTTTATTTCCATATTACCTCCCGTGAGTATTTTGTTCACCCTTCTAAGAAACACTGAAGCATCCACATTTTGGTCTTCCTTCTTCTTAGGCTGCATATGAATTGAATCATGGGTATTCCCAAATTTTGGGTTAATATCAACTTATCAGTGAGTACATACAGTGTTTGTTCTTTTGTAACTGAGTTACCTCACTCAAGATATTTACAAGTTCGAACTATTTTCCTATGAATTTCATAAAGTCATTGGATTTAATAGCTGAGTAGTATTCCATTGTGTTAATGTACCACATTTCTGTATCTGTACCTCTGTTGAGGGACATCTTGGATGCTTTCAACTTCTGGCTATTGTGAATACGTCTGCTATGAATATACTGGAGCATGGGTCCTAATTACATGTTGGAGCATCTTCTGGGATGTGATATGGCAGGAGTGATATAGCATGAGTGATATAGCAGGGTCCTCAGGTAGTACAATGTCCAATTTTCTGAGGATCCATCAAAATGATTTCCAGAGTGGGTGTACTAGCTTGAAATTCCACCAGCAGTGGAAGAGTGTTCACTTTGCTCCACATCCTTGCCAGCATTTGCTGTTACCTGAGTTTTTGATCTTAGCCATTCTGACTGGTGTATGGTGGGTTCTCAGGGTTGTTTTGATTTGCGTTTCCCTGATAACTAAGGATGTTGAATAGTTCTTTAGGTGGTTCTTGGCCATTCAAATTTCCTTAGTTGAGGATTCTCTGTTTAGCTCTGTTTCACATTTTTTGATAGGGTTATTTGGTTCTCTGGAATCCAACTTCTTGAGTTATTTGTATATATTATATTTTAGGCCTCTATAGGATGTAGGATTGGTAATGATCCTTTTCTAATCTGTTGTTTTCTGTTTTGTCCTATTGAAATTATTCTTTGCCTTACAGAAGCTTTGCAATTTTCTGAGGTCCCATTTGTTGATTCTTGATTTTAGAGCATAAGCCATTGGCTTTCTGTTCAAGAACTTTTCCCCTATGCCCATGAGTTCAATAATTTCCCCCACTTTCTCTTCTATTAGATTCAGTGTATCTGGTTTTATGTGGAGGTCCTTCATCCATTTTGACTTGAGCTTTGTACAGGGAGATAGGAATTAATCAATTTGCATTGTTCTACTTGTTGACCACCAGTTGAACCAGCACCATTTTTTGAAAATGCTGTCTTTTTTTCATTGAACGGTTTTATGTCCTTTGTCAAAAATCAAGTGACTGAAGGTGTATGGGTTCATTTCGAGGTCTTCAATTTTATTCCATTAATCTACCTGCCTGTCACTGTGAAAACACCTTGCAGTATTTATCTCTATTGCTCTGTAGTACAGCTTGAGGTCAAGGATGCTGATTCCCCCAGAAGTTTTTTTATTGTTGAGAATAGTTTTTGTTATACTGGGTTTTTTGTTATTCCATATGAATTTTAGAATTGCTCTTTCTAAGTCTATAAAGTATTGAGTTGGAATTTTGATGGAGATTGCATTGAATCTGTAGATTGCCTTCAGCAGGATAGCCATTTTAACTATATTAGTCCTGCCAATCCATAAGCGTGGGAGAACCCTCCACCTTCTAAGTTCTTCTTCCATTTCTTGCTTCAAGAACTTGAAGTTCTTATCCTACAGATCTTTCACTTGTTTGGGTAGAGTCACACCAAGATACTTTATATTACTTGTGACTATTGTGAAGGATGACATTTCCCTAATTTCTTTCTCTGCCAGTTTATCCTTCGAGGATAGGAAGACTATTTATTTGTTTGATTTAATTTTATATCTGGCCATTTTTTTCTGAAGTTGTTTATCATCTGTAGGAGTTCTCTAGTTGAGTTTTTTGGTCACTTAAATACACAATCATATCATCTGCAAATAGTGATATTTTTATTTCTTCCTTTCCAATTTGTATCCCTTTGACCTACTTTTGTTGTCAAATTGCTCTAGCTAGAACTTCAAGTACTATATGGAATAGATAGGGAGAGAGAGGGCAGCCTTGTTTAGTCCCTGATTTTAGTGTGATTGTTTCAAATTTCTCTCCACTTAGTTTGATGTTGGCTACTGATTTGATGTATATTGTTTTTACTATTTTTACATATGGGCCTTGAATTTCCTGATCTTTCCAAGACTTTCATCATGAAATGTTGTGGATAGTCCTGGTGATGCTTGCATTTGGATGCTAATTCTGCCCTCCTAGGAGGGGCTTCAGACAGGAGTGAGTTATACCTCTAACTGCTTATGAATCAATCCCCTAAAGAATATAGGGGCCAATCACTAGGCTAGTAGGCAGGACTTCCAGATTGGAGGATGGAAGAGAGGACCCATGAGAGAGAGAGGGCCCTTTTGGAATGGGGACAGCATGTAGGTGAGATAAAACTATTAGAGTCTCCTGGTATGGTAATTGTAGAAGGATTTGCCACTAGAGGAATCAGACTTTGATAAGGTTTGCAAGATTAGGTTTTAGCTGTTGTGCCCAGAGATTGAGTTACTATTGTTTCTGAGCTAAGTTTCTCTTGCATTTTTCTTCACTCAATGGCTTGTCTATGTTCCAGAGAGAAAGGTATAGTGACATAGAAGATGTGCACCACAGAGGCCATGGGGGTATTGAACCCTGGGGGCTGGCGAGGTAGTGACCCACCAGTGGGAAACTAGCAAGCTGAGTGGAGATATCATTGAGCTCTGAGTCAGAGCTCCACGATATGAAAGCAGGTCAGTCATTGCAAGCCAGTGCATGGCTTGCCAGCCAACCAGGGATGAGCGAACCAGGGCATAGCATGGGAATATGATGTTATACATTCTTTATTTTTTAATATTTCCCACAACAATGAAGGGATGTTCAATTTTATCAAAAGATTTTTTAGCATCTAATGAAATTACCATGGTTTTTTTTTTCCTTGAGTTTGTTTATGAAATGGATTACATTGATGAATTTCCGGTTATTAAACCATTCCTGCATCACTGGGATGAAGCCTACTTGATCATGGTGAATGATCATTTTTAATGTGTTCTTAGATTTGGTTTTCAATAATTTTATTGAGTATTTTACATCGATATTCATAAGGGAAATTGGCCTGAAGTTTTCTTTCTTTTTTCGGACTTTGTGATGTTTTGCTATCCGTGTAACTGTATCTTCATAGAATGAATTGGGTACTGTTTCTTCTGTTTCTATTTTGTGGAATAATTTGAAGAGTATTGGTTTTAGGTCTACTTTGAAGGTCTGATAGAAATCTGCACTAAACATATCTGGTCCTGGGCTTTTTAAGTAGGGAGACTTTTAATGACTGCTTCTATTTCTTTAGGGATTATTGGAGTGTTTAGATGTTATATCTGCTCCTGACTTAACTTTGGTATTTGGAATCTATCTAGAAATTTGTCCATTTTATCCAGATTTTCAAATTTTTATGAGTATAGGCTTTTGTAGTAGGAACTGAAGATTTTTAGAATTTTCTCAGTTTCTGTTATTATATCCCCCTTTTCATTACTGTCTCTGTGTCCTATGGTTAGTCTGCCTAAGGGTTTATCTATCTTGTAGATTTTCTCAAAGAACTAGCTCCCAGTTTTGTTGACTCTTTGTATAGTTCTTCTTGTTTCTACTTGGTTAATTTCAGCCCTGAGATTATTTCCTGCCATCTACTCCTCTTGGGTGTATTAGCTTCTTTTAGTTCTAGAGCTTTCAGGTTTGCTGTTAAGATGCTACTGTATGCTCTCTCCTGTTTCTTTTTGGAAGTACTCAGAGCTATGAGTTTTCCTCTTAACACTTCTTTCATTGTGTCCCATAAGTTTGCATATGTTGTACCTTCATTTTCTTTAAATTAAATCTAAGAAGTCTTAATTTCTTTCTTTATTTTTTTCTTGACCGAGTTATTGAGTACAGTGCTGTTCAGCTTACTTATGTACGTGGGCTTTCTGTTGTTTTTGTTGCTATTGAAGATAAGCCCTAATGATCTGAAAGAAGGCATGGGATTATTTCAATCTTCTTATATCTGTTCAGGCCTGTTTTGTGAATGTTTATATGGTCAGTTTTGGAGAATATACAATGAAATGCTGTGAGGAAAGGAAGGTATATTGTTTTGATTTAGGATAAAATGTTCTATAGATATCTGTTAAATCCATTTTTCTCATAACCTCTGTAAGTTTCACTGTGTCTCTGTTTAGTTTGTGTTTCCAAGTTCTGGCTATTGATGATAGTGGGGTGTTGAAGTCTTCCACTATTATTGTGTGAGGTGCAGTGTGCACTTTGAGCTTTAGTAAAGTTTCTTTTATGAATGTGGGTGCCCATTGATCTGGAGGACAGGTATGCAGAATTGGGAGTTCTTCTTGGTGGATTTTTCCTTTCATAAGTATGAAGTGTTCTTCCTTATTTATTTATTTATTTATTTATTTATTTATTTATTTATTTTTGATGGCTTTTGGTTGAAAGTCGATTATATCCAATATTTGAATGGCTATTCCAGCTTGTTTCAGCTTGGAAAATTGTTTTCTAGACCTTTACTCTGAGGAAGTGGTTGTCTTTAATACTGAGGTGTGTTTTCTGTAAGCAGCAAAATGCTGGGTGCTGTTTATGTATCCAGTCTTTTAGTCTATGTCTTTTTATTGAGGAATTGAGTCTATTGATGTTAAGAGATATTGAGGAATAGTGATTGTTTCTTCCTGTTATTTTCAATGTTACTTTTATGTTTGGCTATTTTCTTTTTGGTTTGTTGAAAGAAAATTACTTTCTTGCTTTTTCTTGGGTGTAGTTTCCCTCCTTGTGTTTGTATTTTCCATCTATTATCCTTTGTAGGTTTGGGTTTGTGGAAACATATTGTGTACATTTGATTTTGTCATAGACTATTTTGGTTTCATCATGTATGGTAATTGAGAGTTTTGCTGGGTATAGCAGCCTGGGCTGGCAGTTTTGTTCTCTTAGGGTCTGTATGACATCTGCCCAGGATCTTCTAGCTTTCATAATCTCTGGTGAGAAGTCTGGAGTAATTCTTATAGGTCTGCCTTCATATGTTACTTGATCTTTTTCACCTACTGCTTTTAATATTCTTTCCTTGTTTTGTGCATTTGGTGTTTTGATTTTATGTGACATGAGGAATTTCTTTTCTGCCCCAGTCTATTTGGAGTTGTGTAGGCTTCTTGAATGTTCGTGGGCATCTCTTTCTTTAGGTTAGAGAAGTTTTCTTCTATAATTTTGGTAAAGATATTTACTGCCCTTTAATTTGGGAATCTTCACTTTCATCTATACCCATTATGCTTAGGTTCGGTCTTCTCATTTGTGTCCTGGATTTCCTGGATATTTTGGGTTTGGAGCTTTTTGAATTTTGCCTTTTCTTTGACTGTTGTGTCAGTGTTTTTTATGATATCTTCTGTACCTCTTCGATGTCTGGTAGTCTGTTGGAGATGCTTGCATCTATGACTCCTGATCTCTTTCTTGGGTTTTCTATTTCCAGGGTTGTCTCCCTTTGCGGTTTCTTTATTGTTTCCATTTCCACTTTTAGATTGTGGATGGTCTTGTTCATTTCCTTCAACTGTTTGATGGTGGTTTCCTATAATTCTTTATGAGATTTTTGTGTTTTCTCTTTAAGGGATTCTAGCTATTTACCTGTGTTCTCTTGTGTTTCTTAAGGGAGTTATTTATTTACTTTTTAAAATCTTCTATCATCATCATGATATGTGATTTTAAATCTACGTCTTACTTTTCTAGTGTGTTGGGGTATCCAGAGCTTGCTGTGGTGAGAGAACTGGGTTTCTATGATGCCAAGTAGGGTTGGTTTCTGTTCCGTATCTTCTTGTCCTTGCCTTTCTCCATCTTGTTATCTCTGGTGTTAGCTGGCCTTGCTCTCTCTGACTATGGTTTTTCCCTCCCTCAAGCCTCTGTGTCATTACTCCTTGGAGACCAGCTATTTCTGAGAGAAATTTGGGTTTGGAGATCTGTTCTACAAGGTCAGCTCTGGGGTGCAGAGAGAAACCAGAAGGATCTTATCCCACCTCAGTTAATTCATTCAAGATTATGTTTGAGCCTTTTCTGTATGTACTATACATCAATATGAATATTTGTATGACAGTATATATCATATGCATAAGCACACACAAAACTTATACATGCATATATCATTTGGGTACATTCTAAGCAGCTAAGCTAACATAGTACTGTTCTTCAACTTCCTATACTTACATAATTGTTTAAAAAATAATATCAGTCAGTGAAACAGCTCATCTGATAAAGTCACTTGTTGCTAATTGTGCTCACTTGAACTCTATCTTCAGACTCACGTAGTGGAAGGATAGAATAGATTCTTACAATTGTCCTCTAACTTATACACCTGCTTTGTATCATACGAATATCAGACACACACACACACACACACACACACACACACACATGTACACACATGAGCTTGCATGCACATGCACACTAAAATATAATTTAAAAAATAAAATAATGTGTTATTTTACTTATAAAAACTATGTACTATCATTATGTGTGAGTGTCATTAATGTCTATGCTCATGTGGAGTTATCTGTGCTCATTCTTTCACATGTGTGAGACAGCCAAGTGAAGATGCATGTATCCTGCTTTCATTCTTCACTGTATGTCATTGAGACAATTACTCTCACTAAAACTGGAGTTAGGATAGACGTCATTACAGCCTAAAGAGTCTCCTGTCCCTCTCATCCACAGAACAGGCACACATAAGTATTTTCATTGCCTGGATCTCAATTCATAATGCTTGCACGAAAAGAGCTCTGAACCACTGATTTCTCTCCATAGCAACAAACTTTTCTTTAGTTTAGGTAGAATCTGTGCTTCTTACAGAAGGCAGGTACATACATACTCAAAATATCCATGCTCACTATCCATTGCTTCATTACAGAGTTTTGTTTTATGTCACTGTTTGTGTAGTCATGTTTTGCTCAGTATGAAAACAAGCAACTTGTGTAAATAATCCACCACCATGAGGGATTTAATACTTGAAAAAAGCCTGAATAAAAATACTATCCATCACCGATAAATAGCTACAGTCAGACATGTTAAGGTTCCATCTGATTGGACGATCCATAAGTAATGTTCCTGTCTTCAAAACTTATTATTTCTTTTTCATTTTCAATGTGAATAGGTAAGAACACTCATCTACATTGTGTGACTACCTTTTACTTTAATATGGTTTTCTAAGTTCCAAATTTCACAAACATTATGATGCCCAACACTGATTGATTCTGGATGGTACTTTTTGCATAATTGTGATTAAGAAAGAAATGTCAAAGTAATATTCTCTCCATTGTTACTGTGATATTATGAAATAGATACAGGTGCAAATATATGAATTAATCTCTTCCGTTATCATAGTGGCATCATCAATACAACAATTCAGCCAAAAATAAAAAAAAAAATGCAGAATGGAAATATTTAGAAATTGAAGGTGATACACAACAATGCTTTAAAACTTTTGTGCCCAAAAGTTAACATAGAGCAAAAATTCTATTTCAAACTGTATTATAAAGATATGTTTGTTTCCTCACTGGGCATAGAGATGGTATTCTGTTTCCTCATTGGGTTGCAGGAACTGAGTAAAGTCTCAGGACTGATGTGGCTAAGCATGGCCTCTTTTATCTACCTGTAATTTTTACAACTGGGATCTCATGATTTCATCGAATCAAGAATGAAATAAATAAAATGCAATCTCTGTTCAACCACTAGCAGGTATAAATTTATTTTCATTTTGTCAAGATCAACTCCAAGTTTGTTTGGGCTGAGCCTCTAGTGTCTTTTCAATTTGCTGATTTTCTATTGGTTATTATCATGAAATCTAAGCAATGAAATGAATTAGTAACAAGTTTTTGAACTGTTTCTTCTGTTACCTCATCTTCTTACTGATTGTTTGATTTAGAGATAATCTGTTTTCAACCTATCATTTGAGAGTCTCCTGTATTTATATAATGAATTTTAGTCAATGCACATCCCAATTCTCCATTTCCCTCTCTCTCCCATTGGCAAACATTTAAAGTTTAAACCTTCTATTTAAACCTTCTATCTTATTCTTCCTTCCACTTTGCCTTTCTAGAGTCATAGCCTATCCCTTCCTATCTTTAATCTCTTCTTTCTTGCTTCATCACTCATGTCCTTTTATCCTTCCTTCCTACTTCATTTTCTCCCCTCCAAATCCCCTCTTTTGTCATAGCCTGTTTATGTAGCTTCTGCTAGCTCTCATCATCTTCCTGATTCTTCTTCTAAAGAGTCTGGATTATCTCTAAAGATTGGGATTACCTTCATAAAAGACCACGCCCCACTATACTTTTTTTCATTCTTAATGAATTTAAACATATTCAAATATAACTATAATAAGTCTAAAATACAAATGATCATGCCCTGTATATACCTGGATGTGTTATGTCAGTGGAATTTCTTTGAGAAACCTTACTTCCAATTTCACAGCACACACACACACAATCTATACAACAGTCTAGCTAACGTTTATAATATTTTCAGCCACAAACACCCCCTTTTTTGGTCCAGGTCCACTCCTCTTTTGTATATTACATCACTTCCTTAGCAATACAGTTAAAAATGACATTTTTCACACCTTGTTATGCCAGCACTTAAAAATTTTGGAATCTCAGAATCAAACATGTAGCATTTTCATATTGATTTCTTTCTCTTCAGACAGTGATGTAACTAGGGTGATGTATATCAGTATGACAGCTGTTTCTGTTCCTGAATCACAAACTATGATAAAATGGTATTAAAGATTGATAAATTATTTGCCCATTAATGAACTGAATAATCTCTAGTTTCAAGCTATTCAGAATAAAAGTGTCACAAACATTCACATGCTGGACTCAGGAGAATGTAATTCTCCACTTATCTAAGACAGACACAAAGCAGCATTGCTGGATGCAAACATATAGCTTATAAGAATCTGTAAAATTGGTCCACAGAGCAATGTATACTGCATTCCTTCAGCAACTTATGAGTGAGGCTGTGAGGATTTTGTTAAAAGTGGTAAAATCTCATTGGGATTTCATATCACATTTTTCTAATACATAAGGGTGTCAAATAGCATTCATGTGGGAATTTAACAACTGTAAGCATTTTTGAAGGAAAAGTCTATCTGTAGCTTTTGTTCACTAGGTAGTTAATTTTTTTTATATATTTGTTTTAACCTTAAAACATTAAAATATCATAAAAAATAATTTGTTTGTTGAAAGTAAATTTTCCCATTCCAGTAATTGATGTTTTTCTTTTCCTAAAATCTAATTTGGCTGAATTGTTCTTTAGCACCTTAAAAGCTGAAGCCAGGTCAACCTAAACATGCAAAGGGGAGCTGGTCATAAATTGTCAACAAGGCACTATTAGCAATTGATACCAGCTAGAAGATGGAGCATCATTTTTTATCAAGAGTGCTGCTAGTATTACTCCCCCCACCAGTCCACCTTCCAACTGTTTCACAGCCCATACTTTCTCGCCAATCCCCTGTCTCAATGAAGATGACTCCACCCCCACCCCACCTGACCTCTAAATTCCCTGGGTTCTTCAGTCTCTTGAGGATTAGGTGCATCTTGAGGATTAGACGCATAGCTGTATCTTGAGGATTCAACTATGTGGATTGTCACATATCCAAGACTATATGAACACCACAAACTGGATTTGGATGGGTAGAGGAGGGAGGGGACACAAACATAGTTTAGGTAGGTATAGGAGTGGATCTGCAGAGAAGTTGGGTCAAAATTTATTGCATAATATTTTCAAAATACAAAACAAAAACAGACGGAGTGGTCTAAATTTTTTGTCCGTAATAGGTTAACAGGTTATAATTTTTAATAGGAGATATGAAGATTTTTATCTAGCCAAGCCATGGACAAGTCTTGGCTAAGGACAGGGTCAGGAGAATGGTTTGGTGTAAGAGCTGCTGATATGAGGTCCCCAACAACACATATACAACAGAGGACTGCCAGGTTTGTGTTCAATCAGAGATGATGCACCTAATCATCAAGAGACTGGAGACCCCAGGGAATTTAGAGGTCAGGTGGGGTGGGGTTGGAGTCATCCTCACGGAGACAGGGGACTGGGGAGAAGGGATGGGATGTGGAAGAATTGGAAGGTGGACTGGTGGAAGGAATAAAATCTGGATTGCAAAAAATAATTAAAGAAAGAAAGGAAAGAAGGAAAGAAGGAAGGAAGGAAGGAAGAGTGGCAAGGAGAAGGAAGGATCAGGCATGAGACATCATTCTCTTCATGAGAGATGGGCCAAAGAGGAAGAACATCTAAGTATGTATGGCTTGTCCTACTCTGAAAACTTTTGTCACTTTCAAGCTTTGTACATAAAATCATTTCCTCAGAAATTTTATTTAATGATTATACAGTTTTCCAAAATGAATTTTCTTCTAAAAATCTCCACTGATTAGATAAGATTATTGAAAGAGGAACAAAGCAAGCAAACAGCAATACTACAAAAACCGAAAATTAACATCATGATAAAATCAATTTTCTTTACACTCATTATCTTCCTTTTTAAGATTGGTGTCAGAAAGCCTTAGAGGTACAGAAATGCTAGACAGGATAATTCTAGTTGAATTAGAATTTTGTTTTAGTTTGGCATAAGATTAATAGATCAAAAGTTATTTCCCTACCATCAATTGAATATCACAGGGCACTTCATGTCTTACTATTTGTGGCTGCTTAATATTGCACTTTGCAGAATAGTTCTTTCTTCATGGGTAGACATTGTTACTTACCTTCTCTTTTCCTCAGGGTGATTTATTCATGGTGTCCTCACATCCTTTCCTGCTTGTTTCCTCAGGCATTTTAAGTTTCTGTGTCTAGAAACATCAGGTATATATGTTAGAGTAAGCATCAGCTGGCTTGATTTTTTCAGCCCAGTTCCATTGCTTCTCCTGGAGTTATGAAGTATATTTTACTGAATAATGATTTGGAAGGATAATGGTCTCATGGTTTATGCTTTTTAGATTATCTACTTCCTACTTTCTCTCAACAAAACTGAAAGTTGCTTTCTTACAATTTGACAGTTTTCCTCCTGAAACTTCTCTTTTCAAACTGAAGCTCCCCCATCTCTCAAACCTTCCAAAACTCCACAGAAAATGTTTTGAACCATTTCACATATATTTTGAATTATGTTTCCACTCCATAGGATAATTTTATGTATATGGTTTTCACGATCTAAGTACTGAGCAGTGGTCTTGTCAGTCAGTGCTCAGGTGATTCATCCTGGCAGGATATGCAGACTTCAGATTATTTTCTTATCTATTTATAAACCAAAGATTGCAACTTCCTGGCTCACAGTTTTTGTGCTAACCATGGGAAACATGCTGCTTATTTCATGTCCTGGTGACATGGTGGCCTAGGTGCTGGGTGCAATTCAAGATTGAAATTTATCCATCTGACATTACCTCAATGTTTTGTGGTGAAATTATTTTAAACATGTTTCTTTGGCTATGAGGCCTTTTTTTCTCATGTGAGCATCATATCCTGCCTTCTATGCTTACATCCTGTTAGCTATTGTCCCTTCATGCTCATAACAATTCCTTTCTTTATTGAAATGTTCCATTAGTGAGTGCACATGTCATAGCAATTGCTATGTTGTCTTAGTGAATTGACTTCCTAGTGGTTACATAATGACATATGGCTCTTCTTTTCATTTTTGGTGTGTGTGTGTGTGTGTGTGTGTGTGTGTGTGTGTGTGTGTAAGTGCAAACATGTTTATGTGCATGTGGGGCACAGAGCTGGGTACCTTGTTAATTTCTTCTGTCATTCTTCATCTTACTCGTTGAGACCACTGTGAACTGAACCTAGAGCTCATTAATTCTGTCCTGCTAGCCAATGAGTTTACTACCATAGATCTATCTCTCCACTTCTGTGGCAATGAAGTGGCAAATATACATCTCTATGTTCTTCACTTTATCTGGGTATTGAGAATTAAATATAGTTTCTCTTGCTTACATTGAAAATGTTTTACCAAATGAGCAATATTTCCAGCTCTTTAAGGTTTTGTTCTTAGTAAATATTTAGGATTAATAATAATTGGTAGCATTGTTCCTATTCAATAGCTCTTCATAATAGTCCACAGAGCAGACAGATCAAAAACAAGAAGGTATCTTCCATAAAAATTTAGATATAATTGTTAAATCTGAAAACTTGATGCAACCTAAAGTCACCCAAGAAGAGGGTTCAGTGAAATGCTATTTACATTGTGTTATCCTGTGGGAATGTCTTGGGGTGTTTTAATTATGTTAATTGGTGTTGGAATTTGCCAGAAGCCATCTAAGAAAAGCTAAAATCTAGAAGATTATCTTCTTTAGATGGTTCCACCATGGATTGTAAAGCTATCGCAGATTTGCTTCTTTAGGCAAGGCTGAGTAAATTACATTTCTGGAAAAAATCCTGCAATTAATATGATTTATAAAATTATTATTAAATATATAATTACTATGTGTTGACTTCCATTTTGAGCAGATTTTTGCACAGCTATGTAGATGTAATATCTTGAAGTGATGCTTTGTAGACAAATAGATAATAATTCTATATAATTCCTGATTTTATTCAAATAATTTTGGGAAGAAATTTTAAAAGGTGGTGTAAATTATTCTGTAATATCTAAAGTATAACTATCACTATAAAATTATACTAAGGATTTCCGGAATTAAAAGAATTTCTTGAAGAAGATAATGACTTCTAAAATGCTAAGCATGGCATCAGGAACTCAGTCCATGCTTGGCCCATTGAAAGATGCATAAATTCCAGAAATAATAAAGAATGTATTATTAGGGGTCATTCAAATAAACTATATAGAAGTTAGTAATGAACCAAATAAAAGGACAAAGAGACTTTGCATGCAGAATTAAAATTCCCACAAATCAGAGCATAAATATTTATGTTCACATTATAAAGAAAAGAACAATTTCAATTCTATGTAATTTGGAATATGTTTTAAATAAAGCCAAATAATTACTTGGCACCACAGGACTCACCTGTAGTCACAGAATGTAATAGATTTAGATAGAATAATCATGAATATAAGCCACCTTGAACAACGTGAAAGACCTTCCCTCGTAAAACTAAACAAGAAAGCAAAAGCATCACCTAAAACAAACCCAAATAAATTTGCATGGTAGGATATTTTCCAATGGATATTATACATTTTCCCCAAAATTCTGTGTAAAGTTGAGTTTATAAACTTTCCTCAAAAAGATTTTATAAAGAATCTTTAAAGTTGTATGTTTGGAAAATCATGTCTATATTAATAGATGTACACCAAGAAAGTCTTTATTGTTTATTCCAGGTCCATTCTGTTGCTAATATGAAATACCCTGAAAAACAGCAATTTAGGAAAAAAAGTTAATTTACCTTATAAGTTTATGTATCAGTTTATTAGAGCAAAAAAGTCAAGAAGTAGGAACATAAAACATCTAGTCACATCATCATATCCACAACTACAGGCACAAAGTAAATGCATGCATGCTTTCAGTGCTCAGCTTGCTCTATCCAATTATCTGTATTTCAAGACCAAACTCAGGGATTCATGCCATACACGCACAGTGGTGAGTATGACTACACAAGGTAATGCAGCCAAACTGGTGCATCTTGTGCATACCAGCTGCTCAGTATGGGAGAAGGCATAAAACTCATTAGATTTTGAATGAAAATTTATTAGATTTAAAAATTCTTCGATCATGAGATGGCTTATTTGTCAAAGCATTTGCTATGCAAGTACAAGTTCCTGAGTTCCATCATAATCCACATAATAGACCCAGGTTGTGGTTTAGACTTGCAATTACAGTACTTGACAGACAGGTGTATCTCTATGCTTTGCTGGAAAACCAGTTCTTACCTTCCTGGAAAAGCAGAGGTCAGTGAGAGACCCAGTTTCAAAAACATAAAGTAGCTTTAGAAACAGCAAAGAAGGTTGTCTTCTGTCTTCCACAGACAAAGATACAAATGTCAATGTTTCTGTTTTACAACTCTTCAGCATAAGAGTAGCTGTCTCTATCAGTGATGAGGTTTTCTTTTCTTCTCTACTCCATTCCTCTTAGCTCTATTTTTTTTTGGGTGGGGGAGGTGAAAAGCCCCTCAACACTGTAAGCACCACTGTCCTTGTAATTGGTCATCAACAATCAATCACAAGGATAGCCATTGGGCTTTGCTCACTCATTTCCTTGCATATGAGCAAAGAAAATGAGGAGAAATGAAGGAGTCTCTCATTCTTTTATTAATACTTAATTCTGTAGCATAATAGAGTAAGTTACATTCATACACCTGCTAACTGGCCCAGGAACATTTGACATTTCTTACTCAGAGACACTTGATTAGGCAAAGAAGTTCATATTTTAGCAGGACTATAATCAATTTATTACCTATATTAGATTCCTGACTGCACACAAGGATTCATTACTAAGCTGATTCTGCAGGGCTTTCTGATTACTGCACTTTGAAGTGTGTAACTGGTTCCTGGGAGCAATTTCCAAGCTGTAATCTAGAAACGTGGGTACTCTTAAAAGGATTTAAGAAGTGAAATTTTTCACTTTGGACAGTCCATTTGAGCCATTCACACATTAAGGAAATGGAACAAGTATTTATGTACCAACTTTACCCATATTCAATGGGGTAATCCTCTACTGAGACACGGGCATGATTAGGTATTACTGTTGCTAAGGAAAATAAATGCTATCATACCCTTTGCAAATATGAAACTGCACAATGAATCCTGGCCCCTGTTTACCTAATCCACATTTGAGAACAAGGTCCTTTCGATGGATAATTATAGCATAGAATCCTTTGCGCCAAAAATTTCCCAGCACCTTTAAGATGACTAGTATGAATTATATTGGAATAAACAAAGGAGGTACATGGTCTCATACTATTAAACTCAAGCAGTTAAATGATTCATTGAAACTGACATTTATGTGCAGTTTTATTAGCATATTACAATTATCTTTAATAATTAATTTAAAAATGATGAAATTTACATATGTATGGAGTGTGTTTTGATCACATTTGCTGTCTAACCCTCCCTGTGTTTCCCACCACTGTCTTTTCATTTCTATTTCCATATAACTCCATCTCTACTTTCATGTTTTTTTTCCAGTGCAATGGATTTTAGTCAGATTACTTACAGAGACATAGGGATGAATTTGTTGACAAGATCACAGGAAACTTATCAGAGGCTACACCAGAAAGAAAAATGTCTCTTATTCTCCAGGAATCACTAAGTGCCTCTAATCTCAGCAAAATGTGAAGTCAAAGCTTAGATTTGAATATAAAACGAGTCAAGATGAAACACATACTCATATCTCTAAATCGTGCCACCAAGAAAGTAACATCAATAGGTACTGTAATTTTTTACATATAATTTAATTCAATAATGATGGGTCAGAGATATTAGAATGAAGATTTATCTTAGGAGAAGTGTGCTTCTTGGCATATATTATGCTATACTTACTGCTCAACTTGAAAATAGTCACAGACTTTCCTAAGTTGTCAGTGAGAAGAACAGGAGTATGGTAGAACAAGCTGCAAAAAGACTTGAATAAATGCATTTTTGTAGGCAGAAAAAGAAGTATAAAAATAAAGAGGGAGAGAAACAGGGAGAGGCAATGTAGTAGTACCCAATTAAATACTTAAATTGATCCTGGTGGTGGTGGCATTCCTCTCTACTCATCCCAGTGTTCTAGGTTCCTGAATGAAAGACACACACACACACACACACACACACACACACACTTTGTATTTTTGTATGCCGAAATCAGCTCAATGGCTGGGCCACTTTCTATTCTGTGTGGTTAATCAACCTCTCTCTGTTATTCCCAAGTTATCATTTACTAATATCTATAATTCATCTTAGCTGCCCTGGACACATTCAGGCACTGCTCTTGGGAATGCTTTCTGCCAGCTCCTACAGGATGGCTATGCTGTGAGTCCCACACCTCTCACGTTTGGTGTCTCCTTCTCCTTTTCTTCCTATCTTTACACTAGGAATCCCAACAGCCCTGCCTCCATCTGCCCTGCCTAACATAGCTGTTGGCATCTTTATTTACCAATCAGAACAAATTGGGAGCAGAGTCTGTCAGTGTTGTCCAAATGTCCAGATTCTCACACAAACAATTCTGGGGACATACATTAACATAATATACAAGCAGCATTAGGCCAAACCCACAACTGGGTAATGAATTGCTAACTGCTTTTCTTCTTACATTTTCTTCTTAATTTTTGTCCATGTTCATCTCCATGCCCATGGTGTAGTTTAATACAAGATAAATATCAAATTATGTCTATTCAGCTAAAATGTCCTTCCAGGCTTCAAGGACAACCTCAAATTTTGTATATTATTATCTTTTGAGAAAATGTCTTTTGAGAAAATGTCTTTCTTACTATTTTACTTCTTTTTTATGAATTTAATTTATTTACTTATATTACATCCCAGCAAATGTCCCCTTCCCAGTACACCTTACATGAATCCACAGCCTACTTCTCCTCCTTAGGATTGAGTAGGAGAGTGTTTCTCTATTTATTACCCTCACATCAAGTCACTGGAGCTCAGGGTGCATCCTCTTCCACTGACGCAAGACAAGAAAGTTCAGTTATGGGAAACATATCCACAAGAAGGCAGCAACAGATCCAGGGACACCTTGTTGGGGGACTCACATGAAAGACAAAATGTTCATTGTCTGTTCTGTGGAGTAGGCTTAAATCCATTCCATTCTTATTCTTTGATTGGTGATTCAGTTTCTGGAGTCCCCAAAGGTCAAGGTTAGTTGGCCCTTTTTGTCTTCCTCTGGAGTCCACTTCCTCTTCAGGTTCCTCAATCCTTGGCCCCAAATTTCACATAAGACTCTTCAATACTATTTCTCTTATTTTAGTCTTCTTCATTTTTTGTTTTGTTTTGTTAAATTCAGAAGACTCCCAGAGCTCCAACTAATGTTTGGCTGTGGATCTTTGCATCTCTTTCCTCTGGCTGCTGGATGTAGCCTCACAGAATGATAGTTTTGCTAGGTTCCTGTCTGCAAGCCTAACAGAATATCATTAATTGTGGCATGGATTGGTTCATGTTCAGGTTCATGGGATGGGTCCCAATTTGGGGCAGTTATTAGTTGTCCATTCATTCCATTTTTGTCAATGCACATCTTGTAGGCAAGACACATTTTCCATAAAAGGTTTTGCAAGGCTGGTGGTGGGGAGAGATGCTAAACTTATCCCTCCTCTTGTATCCAGTTCCACCTAGATAAAACACAGGACTATTTCAGGATCCATATCCCCCACTGATAGAAGTCTCAGCTACAGTCACACTCATAGACCCCTTGGGGCCTTGCCCATCACAGGTCTGTGGCATATCCTAGAGATTGCCCCTCCCACTCCGCTGGCTTTATTTCTCTCACCATTTCTTTCCTTACCTATAATCTGCCCATAATCATTCTTTCCCCACTCATCATCTCTCCACATCCACCTTTAATATATATTTTATTTCCCCTTATGAGAAAGATTCTACTACCTTCTCTTGGGTCTTACTTGTTATTTGGATTCTTTGGGTATACTGATTATAGCATGGTTACCCTGTATTTGATGGCTAATATCCACTTATGAGTGAGTACAAACTATGCATTTTCTTTGGATATAGATTACCTGTCTAAGGATGATATCTTCTAGTTTCAACTATATGCATGAAAAAAATCAGGTTGTTCTAGGTTTTAACTGGTGAGTAAATTACATTGTATAAACAAACACATTTTCTTTATCCATTCTTCCACTGAGGAACATTTAGGTTGTTTCCAGTTCCTGACTATTATGAATAAAGGTGATATAAACATAGCTGACCAAGTGTACTTGGGGATAATAGACCATCTTTAGCATATATGTATAGGAGTGGTATTGCTGGGCCTTGAGGAAAAACTGTGCCAAATTTTCTGAGAAACTTCCACATTGATTTCCAGAGTGATTGTATAGTTTTACATGCCTATTGGCAATGGAAGAGTGTTCCCCTTGTTCCACATACTTGTCCGCACTGGTTGTCCCTTGAGATGATTATATCTTCGCCATTCTGATTGGTGTAGAGTAGAATCTCAGAGTTGTTTTGATTTCTTTTTCCCTAATCACTAAAGATGTTCAAATAATTTTTAAGTGCTTCCCACTCAATGAGATTCCATGGTTGAAAATTCTTTGTTTAGCTCTATATCCTATCTTTTAATTTGGTTATTTGGTTTATTGGTGTCTAATTTCTGTTTTATATTAGACCTCTGTCAAATGTTGGGATGGATAAGATCTTTTCCAAATCCATATGCTGCAATTTTGTTCTAATGATGGTGTCCTATGATTTATAGAATACTTTCAGATTCATGAGTTCCCATATATTAATTGTTGACCTTAGTGCCTAAGCTATTGGAGTTCTGTTCAGGAAGATGTCTTCTGTACCAAGAAGTCTGAGACAATATCCTAATTTCTGTTCTATTAGATTTAGTGTATCTGATTTCATGTTGAGGTCATTGATCCATGTAGACTTGAGTTTTCTGTAGGGTGGTAAATATAGATATATTTATATTCATCTGCATATAGACACACAATAAGATCAGCACCACTTGTTGAAGATGATCTATATTTTGTATTGTATGTTTTGGCTTCTTTGTAAATAATCAATTTTCTTCAAGTGTGTGGGATTTTTTTCTGAGTCTTTGACTTGCTTCCATTGATCAACCTGTCTCTGTACAAACACCATGCAGATTTTTATTACTATTGCTATGTAGTACACCTTGAAATCAGGGATAGTGGTACTTCTGTAAGTTCTTTCATTGTCAAGAATTGTTTCAGCTATCATAGACTTATTGTTTTCTCATATGAATTGGAAAATTGTTCTTTCAAGATTTTTGAAGAATTGTCTTCGAGTTGGTTGGTTGGGTGGGGAAATGTGCCCATAGAAACAGGGGGAGGGGAATGGGATAGGGATGTTCCAAAGGGAAGATCTGGAAAGGGGGAAACATTTGAAATGTAAATAAAATATCAAAAAAAAAAAAGAATTATCATCGAATTAAATTGCAATAAATCTGCAGATTGATTTTTTCAAGATGCCCATTTTCATTATGTTATCCCTACTGGTCCATATAAATGGGAAATCTTTCCATCTTTTGATATTTTCCTCAATTTCTTTCTTCAGAGACTTGAAATATTTGTCATGCAGGTTTTTCATTTGTTTGGATATAGTTTATATTATTTGTGGCTATTATGAAGTGTATTGTCTCAGAAACTTCTTTCTTGGCCTGTTATTGTTTGTTTGCTTAGATTTTGTTTGTGAGTATTTTGCTGAGTATTTTTCAAAGATATTCATAAATAAATTTGAGAAATATTGACATTACCTCTTCTTTGAAAATCTGTTAGAATTATGTTCTAAAACCATCTGGCCCAGAGCTTTTTGTCTGGTTGAGGGTCTTTTAATGTCTGCTTCTATTTCTTTAGGGGTTATAGGATTGCTTCGATAATTTGCCTGCTCTTGATTTCATTTTGTTACTTGGTATCTGTCTAGAAAGTCATCTGTTTCACTTAGATTTTCTAATTTTTGTGGATTACAACTTTTGAAATAAGACCTGATGATTCTTTGGAAGTCCTTAGTGTCTGTTATTATACCTCACTTTTAATTCCTAATTTTGTTAATTTTGGTACAATCTCTCTGTCCTTTAGTTAGTTAAGCTAAAGGCTTGTCTGACCTGTTGATTTTCTCAAAAAAAACAAAAAGAAAGAAAGAAAGAACGAAAGAAGAAAGAAAGAACCAAAGAAAGAGAGAGAGTTCTTAGTTTTGTTGAATCTTTCTGTTCTTCTCTTTGTTTAAAATTCATTGTTTTCAGGCATGATTTTGATTATTTTCTGCCATCTATTGCTCATGGATATGTTTGCTTCTTCTCTTTTTCCTTCTTTCTAGAGTTTTCAGGTATTTTTTTAAATCATTAGTATTAAAACACTCCAATTTCTTTATAAAGGCACTAAGTGCTATGACATTCTCTTTTATCACTGCTTTCATAGAGTTCCATAAGTTTGTGAATGTTGTGCCCACATTTTCATTGAACTCTAGAAAGTCTTTAATTTCTTTGTTTTTGTTTGTTGTTGTTGTTCTTTTTTTTTCTGACCCATTGATCTCTGAGTACAGTTGATCACGTTCCCTGAGTTATAGGCTTTTTGTTGTTTACTGTTGTTGTTGAAGTCCACCTATAATCTACGGTGATCTGTAAAATGCAAGAGGATTGGTTGTATCTTCTTGTATCTTTTAAAGCTTGCTTTGTAGCCAATTATATGGTCAATTTTGGAAAAGGTTTGGTTACGTGCTAAGAAGGTATATTCTTCTGTGTTTGGATGAAATGGTCTAACTGGTCTATTTGAATCATAAACTCTGTTTAGTTTCATTATTTCTGCTTGTTTTCTGTCGCAATATTCAGTCTTTGGTGAAAGTGGGGTGATGAAGTCTTCCCATACTAATGAGCTGGGTTTGATGTGTGACATAAGCTTTAGTGATATTTCTTTTATGAATATGGATATCCATGCATTTGGGCAATAATGCTCGAGATGTCCTCTTTGTGAATTTTTCCTTTGATGAGTATGAAGCATCCTTCACCATCTCCTTTCATGAATTTTGTTTGAAATACTATTTTATTAGATATTAGAATGACTACTCATGCTTGTTTCTTAGGCCTATTTACTTAGAAACATATCCTCGATCCCTTTACTCTGAGGTAATATCTATCTTTCTGAGATATGTTTCTTATATACAGTAGAATTATGGATTTTGTTAATGTATCCATTTTCTTAGCCTGTGACTTTTTATTGTAGAATTGAATATAGTGATTTTGACAATGATTGTTACTTCCTGTGTATTTCTCTTCTATTGATTTTAATAAGGTAAAATTATGTATTTCTTGTGTTTTCTTTAGCATACTTAGCCTCATTGGGTTGGCATTTTCCTCCAAGTATCCTCCAAAGAGCTGAATTAGTAGAAAGGTATTGTTTACATTTGTTTTTTTTTCATGGAATAACTTCATTTTTACAATTATGGTGAGGGAAAGTTTTGCTGGGTATAATAGTCTACTATGACATTTGTGTTCTCTTAAGGTTACAAGATATCTGCTCAGGCACTTTTACTGTCTTATTAGCGAAATCAGGTGCTATTCTTGTAGGTCTGCCTTTATATGCTACTTGGCCTTTTCCCTTGTAGCTTTCAATATCCTTTCTTTGTTTTGTACATTTAGTGTTTTGTTTATTGTGTACCAGGAGATTTTATTTTCTAGTACAATTTGTTTGGTGTTCTGTAAGCTTCTTGTACATTTATAGGTATCTCTTCCATTAAGTTAGAGGTATTTCCTTCAATAATTTTTAAAGATGTCTTCTGGTCCATTCAGCTGTGATTCTTCCCCTTTTTCTATCCCTATTTTTCTTATGTTTTGTCTTTTCATATTTTTTGCATGTTTTGTGTCATGAACTTTGTAGATTTTGCATTTTCTTTGGCTGATGTAATGCTTTCTTCTATCATATGTTCAATGACTGAAATTCTTTCTTCATGTTTTAAAGCTTATATCATTAGTTCCTGCACACTTTTCTAGGTTTTCTATCTCCAGGATTGACTCTGATTGTTTCTTCTTTATTTCTTCTATTTCCATTTTCAGGTGTTAAACAATTTTATTCAGCTCATTCACCTGTTTTGATTGAAATTTTCTTGTATTAATTTATATTTATTTGCTTCCTCTGTATATGCCTCAACCTACTTGAATGCACTTTGTACTGCTGTATAGAAGGAATTTATTCATTTCCTTTTTAAAGTCTTCTATCATTTTTATAAGATTAGATCTATGATTATCTTCTTGTGCTTCAGTTTCATTAGAATATTCAAGACTTTCTGTTGCTGGGTTCTGATGGTGCCATATTTAGTTGTCCCTTGTTGATCGTGTTCCTCAGCTGTTCTTTGGGTATCTCTTTTCCCCTGGTATTGACAGAACCATTCAGATGGCAGCAGACTGGACTTCTAGGGAAGACATGGGAAGATATGGCAAGACAACTTAGTCTAGGATACCAGACTGTGCTGGCTACCTCAGGGAGACAATGTTGAGACAATGTTTCAAGCTCATGGTTCTTACTCTACTCCCACCTCTGCAGTCTTCCACAGTGAAACAGGGTGTGCTTGGGATCCTACAAGTCTTCTTGAGACCAAAAGTCAAAACCAGTGCTAGACAACGGAGTTCAGGGAACTATGAAACTCAATCTTTGCGGCTTGTGCCCTGGGCAGACCTGACATTTTAAGGAATTGTTGGGGCAAAGTTCAAGCTCTTTAGTCTTAGGGCCTCACCGGCTTTCCTGGGCAAGCAGGATGTTCTTGCCTTTCCACATGGCTCCTTGGGATTGAAGGATGATCACAGAGCTAGACAATGGACGTGTGGAAACTTTCCATTTCACTTCTGCCAGCTGTGCCTCAGGCAGACCCAAAATAGGAAGGGATTGTTGATGCAGGGTTCCAAGCTGGTTAATCATGGGGCTCCACAGGCTTCTACAGTGAAACGGGACACTTTTGAGGTCCTGTAAGTCTCCTCTAAACCAAAGTGCTAAACCAGTACCATGTAATGAAGGTCAATAGATCCTATTCCATTCTTAACATGATAGTCTCTTACTTTGTCTCTGATTCAAATATAAAACTATGTGTGATAATGTCATTTTATATTATAAAATTTATAATGTATAAAGTACCAAATTTGTACTTTACAGAAATCACTCCAAATTCTGGAGATATGTACATTGTCAAATAAATCCCATCTGCAGCTTCTTTGCATAGGTAGAGCCTGGCCATGAACCCCAGCTTCACATAAATAAATACATAAATAAAGTACTCTGACTTATAAACAAAACAAGACTAAAAAACTGCCCTATAGCCAGTCAGTGGTGGTACATGCCTTCAATCCCAGCACTTGGGAGACAGAGGCAGGCAGATTTCTGAGTTCGAGGCCAGCCTGGTCTACCGAGTGAGTTCCAGGACAGCCAAGGCAACACAGAAAAACCCTGTCTCAAAAAATCAAAAAAATAGGGAAAAAAAAAAAAAAAGACTGCCCTATATTAAAAGATAATGGAAAGGGGAAAAGGTGAACATGTGAATCTGTGGCTGGACTTGTAGCTCTGTGGGCTGTGCACATGAATATTTTTACCTAGAAATCTACTCATCAAAATGCTATCAAGACACCATGAGAAATTGAATAGAAAATGCAAATAGACCTCGAAGTATTGCTGCTAACAATGCCACACATATACAAAGCCCAACTCTTCAAGGTAATGATTCTTCCCTCCCATCTTCCATGGAGTCCTGAGGTCTCCTAAGGGAGGAACACAATAGAGACCTCCAATTTACAAACTCTCCACATAATGTCTGGCAATGGGCCTCTGCACCTGTACCCATCTAATGCTGTAGGAATTATCTCTAATGACTGCTGGATATGGCACCCATCTATGAGTATATCAGAGTACCTTTAGGAATTTTTTCAAGTCCTTTGTTTGTTTGTTTTGTTTTGTATTTGTTTCTTCTGCCAGTTGTGTTAGGTTCTACCCTACCATAAGCCCTAGGTCTAGATCTCTGAAGTATCTAGTCTCTGGATTCTGGCCATCTTGCAGTGTAGAATAAGCTCCCCTTCATGGAATGGACCTCAATTTAATGCAACATTGGGTGGCCACTCTGAAAATTTCTATCCAACCATTGCCTCACCACATCTTGGAAACAGTAAAGATTGTAGGTTGCAGTTTATGTGGCTAGGTTGATGTCCAGTTTTCTCTTTCTGCAACCTGTAAAGTATCTTCTCATCATGAGAATGCCCAACAAATTAACTAAGTAGTGTTCACAAAGAGTGACATGGCATGCACCAGGCCTGCATGGGTCTACACTAGGTCCTCTACATATATGTTATGGTTGTTAGCATAGTGTTTCTGTGGAATACCTTGCATCATGATTGAGTCTATTTCTTACTTTTATTTGTGGCTGATTTTGGGATACTTTTCTTCCAGTTGGGTTGCCTTGTACAACAATGATATGAAGGTTTTTGTCTTGTCTTATTGGATTTTGTTTTTTTCCTGTTTGGCTGTCATTGCTTGGAGACCTGCTATTTTCTGAAGAATACAAGGAATGGAAATAGATCTCTTGAGAGGAGATGTTGTGGATAGCTGAGAGAAGTTGGGCTGGGGGAGAGAAACTGTTTGGAATGTATAGTATGAGAAATTAATCTATCTTCAATCCAAAAATTAAAAACAAATGGAAATGTTGGCCCTGTGTAACCCAGTGATTCCCTACACATCACACATGACAAGCCAAGTAAAGTGAACAGCACAGAAAACAGTCAGGAAAAGTTTCTCATTTTATTTTCTGAAAGTTAAAAACACAGTCCCAGAAGGGAGAATGTAGGTCAATTGGTAACTGCTAGTCAACACCATGGAAGCACGAGGAACTGAATTCAGATTCCCAGAACTCATGACCAAAGCCAGGCATTGAATCTCAGTGTTTGTAATCTAAGCACTGGCTAACCAGACACAGAAAGACCCTTGGAAATCATGACAATACAAATAGATAAGCATCTGGTTCAATAGGGGTTCACAGTGAAGATACCAATAGTAGACTCTATGTAAAAAAGTAAGGTGAGAGTCTAATTGATAAAGACACCCATTGTCTACCACTGTCCTACATGTGTATTGTTACACACATGTACATGTACACATATCAATCATACACACAAGAAAAATCACAGAAGCTAATGCAGTATTAACTACATGTATGTAGCTATAGTTAGTTTAATCGCTGCTGTCCTTACAGTCTATATGTGTATTTGAGACCAATCTCGAAAAAAAATCACCTATATTGGCCAAATGGGAGATTTTTGTTTGTTTGTTTGTTTGTTTTGGCTGACTACTTCTTTAGGGTTTGTGCCTTATCTGAATTATAGCCATCATTAAAGAAAACTGGATCTCTCTCCCTCAGAGTTATCAGATGCTAGTTGTTTCTCAGCTAGGGCTGTGACTTTATGCTGCCTCTCCTAATCTATGCACCAATTTGGGACTTTTGACCACCTTGAGCTTATATAGGTCTTGTGTATTCTGTCACAAACACTACGAGTTCATACATGAAATTACGCTGATGTGTCCAGAATACACTGATTCCTTGAAGTCATCCACTATCTCGCTCCTACAATCTTTCTATTTCCAGGGGTTGAGCTATGGATATTGCAGTAGTGCTGAGAACTCTGAGATCTGATGTTCTTCCAGTATTGATCTTTTGTGGATCTTTGTGATAATTGTCATCTCCTGCAAGAAGAAGCCCCTCTGATGAAACTTGAAAAGTGCACTGATCTATGGGTATATCAATGAGTAATTTTAATGGTATAATATAATTTGATAAATAAATTCTTTCCATAATAGTCAGTAACTGGTTGCCAGTGCCATGTATGAATTCTATCTCATAGAATATAATTAAAATAATCTCAAGTAGTCACTGCTTATTCCTATAATATTAATCAGTAGGAGTTTTAAAGAGAAATGCCATTAAGTAGTTGAGTACATTTCCTTTGAAGAATATATCTATGGTTTAAACTTGGTTTAAAATATTACTGCTCATCTATGTCAAGTGTGGTTGACATAGTCAAGCCCTGTTTCTTTGATCACTGCAGATCAGGTCATAGTAAACACATACCACATTGCTCAGAACAGCCAGCCCTCTTACAAGGTTTATGCATAATCAGGTCAGCACTAAAATTTGAATTGTGAAGTTAGAATCTATTTTATAAATTAACTACAATGATTAATCTTGATGGTAAACATGGAGTTGGAATCAATTAAGAGATGTGTGTCTAGATGAGTGTGCAAGGGCATTTCACATGAAAACTAATTTAGGGAGCAAGTTTCTGTGGTCCAAGGGAGAAGTGTGCTTCTTTTACTTACCTACCTCTTGTGATTAAGCATATCCATTCATTTGTTGCTGATGTTGCTGATATTGCACTTCCTTGACATCAGAACTGTACGGTTATAAGAGTCCAACATCCATTCCACAACAGGTGCAACTAGTTAGGAGGGTGGGAGTTGTGAAATCGGAATTGAAGATGTATACACCATGCTGTGGCCAGAAGATGTTAGGCTGTAGGGAAGTTCCAGGACACCGCTCCAAGGGTGGGCAGCACAGTCTGAGATGCAGGACAGCCAGAGCTGTCTCAGGGGTGCATGGGCCTGCAAGGAGGCCACAGTCATCTGGTTTTCAGGATCTTAGACACCCAGGTGCTGCTGGAAGCTGAGAAAGTGATGGGAACAAAGTGTGTACCCTGAAGGTTGGATCTGGCCTGGGACCAGGAGAAAAGGAGGGTGCTCTGGCTGGTCCCTTGGGAAGAGTCCTTGGCTCAGTAGTAGTGGGCTTGGCTTGAGCTTGGTGGTAATGGCTGGGAGTACAGAGAGACCTTCTATGGGAGATTAAACTGAAGCTCTGAAGGTAAAGGTCTTCTCCATGACTCCCCACACCAGATCCAGATGAAACGAGGCAGTCCATGCTTTTAAGACATTTATTGTCATGGCAGCAAGTGGATGAATAAAACCATACCTCACTTCTCAGGGAAGGCCTGAGGTTAAGCACCTTTTTCAGGGAAGAATGTCTGGAAAGGAAAGTTCATTGTCTAAACTCTCCATGCCTTTAGGTATCTCATTAAAATGGAGATCTGTATTGAGCCAATTTGACCACAGGTCATATCCTCAACAAGTGAAGGGGTTTGGGGGCATTGCCTTTATGTGCCTGATGACCACAAATCTATGGGGGACTGCCACTAATGACAGGGGCCTGGGACCCAGAAGCAGGTAAAATGCCTACTGCCCCTTCAGGAATTCAGGGTTTCAAGCCTTAGCTCAGTTGAGAACCAGGCTACCTTTCACAGTCCCACACAGAACACATATCTTTCAGCTTTCTAATGTAGAGTGAAGACCAACCACTCTCAAGGAATTGTCCATGTCTCAGTACCCAACTAGATGACATGGCTACTGTACTCTTAGCTTCTCCAGCTTGTATCATTGATTGCTAACCTTGTTTATGTCATGTAAATTCACCTAATAAATCATTTCTTATTATACATATATTCATTCTGTTTATTCTGTTTTCTTATGGATACTTGACAAGTACAGCATCCAGTGGAAAGAGTAGCATGCAAATTTCCATGTAAATATGCATTCTTACATATATGTAAAGCACCTAGGTCAATAAATAAAATATTAAGAGAAGCCCAGATTTTTTCTTATTATATTTGCTTCATATCTCCAGCTCTCTACACACATATATTTAGTCCATAATACTGGTCCTAACTCTGATATGCTCTTAAAGATGAGATTTAAAAAAAAAATATATGAGCCATTCCTGATGTTGATTTCTTTTACACAATTCTATAAAATTGAAATTCAGTGGGATCTGACCTTCCTTAGATATATGAGTTCAAGAACAGCACTGACTATATGATACATTGTCTGAAACAGCAACTAATATTAGTCGTAATATATTTTGTGTGTAATGTCTAGAATGACCATTCAGTATTCTGCTTTTTAAAATAATTATTTTGTGTATGTGTGTGTGAATGGATGCCACCCATGTCTAGATGTTCTCCCTAGCCAGAACAGGGTATAATATCCCTTGAAATGGGATTAAGAATGTGATTTGACATGATGAGTTTACATCTGGGGAACCAAGCTTGACTGTTCTGCAATAACTGCAAACACATGTAATCACAGCATTGTTTATGCAGTGCTAGTCAATTATTTTATAGCTTAAAACATCAAAGTGTACATACCAAAATACATATTTTCCACTCAATTGTTGCTATTTGGTCTTTTCACAACTTTCACAACAACTTTCAGCTATTATGCACAGAGTTCCACATGCATTTTAATATACATGTACTTGAAGTTACAGATGATCCATGTTTTAAGAATAAATACATGGAAAAATATAGTTCATGTGAGCTGGCAAGATAGCTCAGTGGATAAGAGTTCTTTCTGCCAAGCCTGATGATATAAGTTTAATCCCCAAGATCCATATGTTAGAAGAAGAGACCTGAACTGAAAGTTGTCTGCTGAACACAAAATGGGTACCATGGAACATGTATATATATATATATAATAAAGTGCCAATACACTACACTGGGACACATAAATATAATAATTTTTTAAAGAACTAGTATAAAATATCTCATGTTTGAGCTAAGGATGTCTCAGTTGTGACAGTACTTGCCCAGTATTATGAAAGCTGTGCATTCATTCCTCAGCATATCTAATACACAGTGCCGTAGCTATAACCTTATTCCTTAGGAGGTAGAGGCAAACAGATGAGAAGTGTAAGATCACCCTTGTCTATGTAAGGAGATTAAGACAAGCCTTAGGTCTGATATTATGTCTCAAGAGAATGCTAAGCTATAGTATAGAGCATACAAGAACACTCACTAGAAGGAGCACATATAATCACCAAAAGAGTTTGAAATCATAGTTTAGTATGCTTTTATCTTATTTAATATATATTAGTTGTATAGATATAGAACACAATTTATACATATTAATAAATATTAGGATGGGGCCAGCAAATTTCTCACAACTTTAAAATAATTGTCATATGATACTGGTGACCTAAGTTTGATGCCCAACACCAACGTAGAAAATAAAAAATGTACTCTGAAAAGTTGTCTCCCCGCCTCATCACACATGTTGCAACATGTGTGGGTTCGCACTCACAAAGCATTGTGAGTAACATGTGTGGGTAACATGCACATAGACAAACACATATGCAAATAAAAATTTAATATTTAGAAAAAAAATAAGATTTTCAATATACAACTAGTTTAAATTTTTAGTAATTGGAAATTACATAGAAACAGTAGAAAATGAGAACATATTTTAACAGATCATTTCATCAGTGACCTGCATAAAATAACACAGAAATAATTTCATTCCCAGGGCATCATGTTCGAACTTTGCAAAGAAAGATTTGGATTTTAATTAGAGATCTGTGTTTCATTTTGAATAAGGAGCATGGTACACAAACACACCTATTTCCATATAAATGAACCATTTTCCACATGATTAGATTAATAATGAGCAGAATTGCATTCCCACAAGTCAAATAAGGAATTCATACAAAGGACCTTTTTAAGGGGCTGTGAATCTAATGGTTGAAGTAAACAGTATCTGTGAACAGTTTCATCAGGCCAGCCCCTCTTGAACTTCAGGAGATACATGTTGAAATACATCCACTAAGGAAGTCACTACACTAGTGGAAAAAAGTAGATGATGGGGTAGAACAAGTTGATTATAAATGAAAATATAGAACAAAAGAAAAGTTTATCTTTGGTAAATTTGTGTCATATAGAATTGAGTATCAGGTACAATTCTCCCATTTGTTAGCAAAATTTGGATAAGAAACATGTTTCTAATCCCTAGTTTTATGTATTTAGAAATTTGTATATAATATGCATGTGCCTGTATGCATGTCTGTGTGGGGTTTTTTGTTTGTTTGTTTGTTTGAGTGGATGTGGCTATATGTGTATGGTGGCATGCTGAAGTCAGAGGAGTTGCAAACTCTAACATCAGTCCTCATCTTCAAATAGTCTTAAGACAATGCCACTTACTTGATTTTCTGCTGCTTAGGACAGGCTAACTGGTCGATAAACTTCAAGAAATGTTTCTGCCTCTGTCTCCTATATCCTTGCAAAAGCAATATAACTGAAGATTAAAGACAATGGCTATGTTATCTGCCTGTCAGTTTTAAATTTCTGATCTACAAAACTGCTTTTTTAAATATATTTTCTGGAAATGAAGGTTTCAAATGTGATAGAATAAGTATTGTATAAAACAAAAATAATAACACACACATATATATGCATATTTTATATAATATATATTAAAATCTAGAGATGTTTGTGTATGTGTGTATGCATGCATTTGTATATGAACATGTACATACACATGAGCATTCATGTATGTAGTTATGGATACCAGTGGAGGTCAGATGATCGCATTATATTACATAGATCTAGAGATGTGGGTACTGAAAACTGAACTTGGGTCTTCTGAGAACAATAAGTTATCTCTCCATGTAATCCTTGGTTCTTCTGAGAAAAATAAGGTATATCTCGAGGTATCCTGATGTAATATATTCATACCTTCATGTAATGACAGTGATGATGATATTTTTTCCGTTTTAAAACATTCCTCTCTGTTACTTTGCACATCATAAGACTATGTGAGGAATAAGGTATGTTTACTATGTCCTTTTGAAAATGAATCTTGGCTCTAATGTTGTCATACTTCTGAGCATAACAGCAGGATAAGCTGCTGGTATGGGTTATTTTTAATACCTGAGCTTTCTTATAGTGAAGTGAGATTTCCCCTGCTTACACAGATATTTTTGTCATATTAATCATGACTTTTCTATCAGTAGTTTCATTCATATCATAGTAGTCTCATTCAAAAGTTCATTTTACCTCTTTCTACTTTCTGCTAAGCAATTGGCTATTTTTGTAGTTCTTGCTGCTGCTCATGCACTTATTAAATTCCACTCATTTTCTCAGATATGAGATAGTATTTAAGTCAGAAAATTAGATATGGGTTATGTACATTACTTTTCTTTAAATTTCATCAGGATTTAATTTGAAAAGAAGAAAGAAGGAAGGGAGTTAGAAACAAAGGAAAGAAGACAAACAGAAAATGAAAGAAAGAAAGAAAGAAGGAAAGAAGAAAGAAGGGAGGAAGTGATGGATGGAAGAGGAGTGATAAAAGGAGGAAGGAGGAAGAGTTTAGTTTTCAGTCCATTGTCACTTGTCCACAACACTATCCATTTTTAAAAAGTGTAGCTTCATAATGGAGCTTATGTGGAGCAGCACTGCTTAGCTTAGGATGATAGGGAAGAAAAGACAAATACAAGTTCCACTACAGTCTTCAATTACACTCCAACAATACATTAATTTATTTCTCCCAGACTCCACTACATTTAAATTCTGTATCTTACAGCAGAGACAGAGGGGATGGCCAATCAATGACTGACACATATTTAGACCCATACACAAGCAAGAACCAATTCCTGATATTATCAATGATAGTCTGTTATGTTTATGGGCATGAGACTAGCACAAACATCCTCTGAAAGGCTCCACCAAACAGCCAGTGGAAACAGATGCAGAGATAGACAGCCAATTATTTGATGGAGCTTAGGGTGTTTTGTGGAATAGAGGAAGTAAGGATTGAGGGACCTGAAGAAGACAGGAATTCCACAGGAGACCAACCATGTCAACTAACTTGGACTCTTGAGGTATCCCAAAGACCAAACCACCAACCAAAAAGCAAGCATTGGCTGTACGTAGTCCCCACAAACATATAGCAGAAACTGAAGCTTTGTATTAATGCAATTCTCCCAAGAACTGGAGAGGGGTCTGTTCCTGAATGTGTTGCCTGCCTGTGGATCCTGTCCCCTAAACTGGGCTGTCTCATCTGGCTTTAGTGGGAATGGATGTGTCTAATCCTGCAGCTACTTGTTATAGGTTTGCATAATACCCAGGACGATCACCACTTACTCAGAAAAGAAACAGAGGAAGAATGTGGGGAGAATCTGTGATATTGGGTACAAGGAGGAGAGGGGAGCTGATATTGGAATGTAAAGTGAATAAATAAATAAATAAATACAAAATACCAACAAAGTCTCTAGGTATCAAAGTATTCTACACATGGCTTTGGGGAGAGATCTTTAAAGCATTTTAGAGAAGAAAAAACGAGAAAAATATCTGCATTTCCCATTATTTGCTTTAATACAATTACATTTCAGAGATCAACCTTTAGTGGTTTTTTTTTTTTTCAGGTGGTAATTCCAGGGATCCCAAATATAAAGAAAAGATGAGCATGAACATGTAATGCTATATTTTCATGCTGAACATTTAACTTACTTGCACCATTTTTAAACTTTTGTTATCAGGTTGATAAGGTGGATTCTGCACTTCTAGGTATCCCAGCTTCATAAAAATATATACACGGAATATAAGAAGGAAGCAAAGTCTCTCAGCTTGTTCTAAGAATAAGAAAAATGTTTCCAGGAGGTTTCCACTATTTTTTGATTGACTAGGATCAAATGCCAAGCACATCCCAAACACCATTCTCAAGGAGGATGGAATGCTCTGTATTTGCTGACTAGGCACACAATCTGACACGAGAAGCCTGTCTTCTCCCCACAGCCATGTGGAAATATCTCATAGTCTGTTTTTGAAAGCAGAAGAGACATAAGTTGTCTGAGTATTTAGTACTGTCTATATTGGTCTTTCTGTCTGAAGGGGGAGTTACATAGAGGTAAGAAGTTGACACAAATTTGCTTTAATTTATTTGTTCATTTACTTATTTATAGAAAAATTCATGTGTGCAAAATTCATTTTACAAATAATCACCTCCTATACCTTTAAATCCATCACACTTCTCTTCAATGATCATGTCTTTCAAAAAATTACCTTAAGAAATGCCTTTCATTAAACCTGGAGCTAGACTAGGCAGCATTCCTAGGTGATCCACCATCTCCCCCTCTCTACACTAGGATTAAAGATGCATGATGACATGCCCAGTCTTTCACATAGGTTTTGGATAATGCAACTCAGGTGCTCATCTTTGTGTCATGAGTCATTCCCCGAACCGTTAAAAGTCTTTTATAAACAAACGAATGTGAGATTCTGTAAAAGAGAGACACTGAAGCTGGTGTACACAAGCAAAGCTGAGTCGTAACAAAAATGTAGATTATTAGTGCAGATTGTGCAGTGAAATAATATGAAGCGCTTCAAACTTCCTAGGAATCAAACAATGCTGAGAAAACCCAGAATAACTTGCTCTCTGCATTGTCATTAATACCCACAGTAGTTAAGATAAACTACTAACTACTGAATAAAAACATCCTGAATGAAAAGTACAAAGTGAAGATATGTCAGAATAGTAATCCTTTTTATCTGAATGTAATGCAAATGTTCATGTAGCACTGTGCTTATGATGTGAGTATACATGTGTGTAGATTCACACTTTAGTAATTCTTCATGTTATCATATAATATCAATCAAACATAATGGCGAGTGCATAGTTTTTTTTTTGTTTTGCACTTCAGGAGCACCTAGAAACACATGAAGGGGCCAATGAAGTAGTCATGAACTCATTTTGCTCACATATTCATCCACTGGAATTTAGTGAACATATTCTAGTATTTAGAGCATGTATCAAATGAATTATGATGTATTTCTTTTCTGCTTATTATTATTCTGTATGTCTACATATGGTATATGTGTGCATGGTGCGTGTGCATGTGTTTGTGTGTGTGTGTGTGTGTGTGTGTGTGTGTGTGTGTGTGTGTTGCAATGCTTGTGCTCTACCATGTACAGAGGTAGGAAAATAACTTTATGGAGTAATCCACCTCTTTTGACCATAATAGGCCTGAAAATTGAACTCAGATCACTGTGCATGTAAGGAAAGCACATTTACTACATGAGACATATTGTTAGGTCCAAATCACAGTGTCTTCATACAACACTGATGCCTCTCATATTGCTGTCCTTCCTATACAGAATGTCCAGACCTTACCTAAAAGAGCTCTGTCAATCTTCCAGGAAAGAATAGTTTTCAGTTGTTAAATAGACATGCATTCTTGAAAGCTAAAATTCCCCCTATTCCTAGATTTTTACTTCTGCTGCTGTGATACACACCACGTCCCAGCAGTAACTTACAGGATATAAATAGTTTATTTGACTTTTACTTCGAAGTCATACTCTAGCATTGAAGAAACTGAACCAGGGCCTGACTCAGAAACTACAAAGGCACACTGCTTTCCCATCTGTAACAGCCACAAGGACAGATAGTTTCATTATACTACTCATGACTACATTACAAGGGATGTTGTTACCCACAGAATGATGGGTCCTCCTACATCAATTAACAGTAAACTCCTTCCTTTATTGTCATAGTTATATTTTTCTTGTGATGGAATACCATGACAAGGAAGAAAAAAGTTATTTTGGATTATGGTTCGAAAGAGGTGATCCATATTGACAGCTGGTTCAGGAAGCAAAAGAGTCCATCTTGCACCCTCAGACTCAAGCAAATAAAACTAATTGGAAATGTAGTCAAAGCCCCTTCAGACATGCTTCTTCTAACAATATTGGATCTCCTAAAAGTTCTACAACATACCTACACAGTTCCATGAAAAAGGAACAAAATGTTGAAATACATGAGCCTATTGTAGACATTTCTCATTCAAACACTATCACATCAGGTCCACAGTGCAATCAGACTACCCAATTTTCATTCTTCTCCCTTTTATTACACATAGATTCTTTTCTCATACAATATAATATTTAGACAGTTTCTTCTTCTACTTCTCCTACTTCCTCCCCACCTTTTTCCTATATGGATCCTCTACTTTTTTATCTCTAATTAGAAAGTAACAGGATTCGAAGAAATAACCAAAAACAAAATATAATACAATAAAATAAAATGTAATAATATTAAGCAATAACAACAAGACCATCATATTGAAACTAGAAAATGTAAGACAATAAAAAAACACTAGAACCCCCAAAAGGAGGCACAAGAGGGCGAGACCCCTCAGTCAAACATTTAGGATCCCCATAAATGTACTAAACTCAAAGCTATGGTATGTGTGCAGGTATGTTTACCTGTGTAAAATCAGTGATTGCTATTTAAATCTTTGAGTATTCAAATGAGCTTTGCTCTGCTGTTTCTAGGGACTTTCACATCTAGTTAAGAGCTCTGTGTTACAAGGTCTCAATCTCTCTCTCTCTCTCTCTCTCTCTCTCTCTCTCTCACTCTGTCTGGATAATGTATCATCTGCCGTAGGAGGAAGCCTCTCTGATGACCAATGACCAAATGGGAGAATATGCAACTGCCTTAGGGTTTCTTTTGATGTAAATAGACACTATGTCTGTGCAATTCTTACAAAGGAAAACATTTAATTAGGTCTGGCTTACTGTTTCAGAGGTGTAGATCATTATCAGCATGTCAGGAAAGATGGTGGCATGCAGACAAATATGGTCATAGAGAAAGAATTGAGGGATCTGCATCTTAATCCACAGTTAGCAGAAGGAGACTGTGTGGCACAGTGGGCATAGTTTGAGCATATCAATTCTCAAAGCTTACCCCCACAATGACCCACTTCCTCTAACAAGGCCAAACCAACTCCAACAAGGCCACACCTCCTAAAAGTGTCACTCCATATAATCCAAGTATTTAAACACATGAGTTTATGTGTACCATTCTAATTCAAATCCCCACACCAATCCAAGCACAAAACTGTTTTTCTACAATCTGTCCAGCCTGACATATATGCTAGGTCATTGTTGGCACAAAGCTTGTGGGAATAACCAGCCAATGTCTGACTAGATGAAAGGCCCATTTCATGATATTGAACCCATACTGCATAGCGCTTAGGTGACCAAGTATCAGCAAACAATTATTTTAGAGACCTAGGACAAAATCACATACTACTGGACAAAACACAAGCCAAAACATGGAGCAATAAAATAGCTCCTGATGTTATTTTGCTACACTCACAGATGTATGCACTGTTAATAAATAATAAGCTGGACCAATACAGATGCAGATGTATGCAGTCAAACGTCAGACTGAGTGCAGGGGAAACCAATGGAAAAGTTAGGGCAAGGATTGTAGTAGCTGAAAGGGTTTGCAACTTCATAGGAAGAACAACTGTCTCAACCTACTAGATACCTCAAAGCTACCAGGGACAAAACTACCAACCAAAGAGTACACAGGAGGTACCCTTAGCTCCAGCTGGATATGTAACTGAGGATGGCCTTATCTGACAACACTGGGAGGGGAGCCCCTTGGTCCTGTGGTGTCTTGATGACCTAAGATAGGAGAATGCTAGGAGTTTGAGGCAGGAGTGGGTGGTCAGCTGGGGAAACACCCTCATAGAGGCAGGCATGAGATAGGAAGGTGGGGATAGGAGGCTTGCAGGAGAAAAACTGAGAAGAGGGATAACATTTAAAATATAAATAAATATAATAACCAATAAAAAACAAAAAAAGAAATTTCTCAAGTTTTCTCCTCTCAAATAGCACTATGATATGTCAAATTAACAATTATTTATAAATAGAACACTCTTTAAGAGACCTGGGGATATTATTTACTGGGTAAACAGCTTGCTGTGCAAACTTGAGTTTAGATTGCCCCTGGACTCAGGGGTCAGTGTGAGAAGCAAGGTGTTGTGATATGTATATAACTCAAGGATTTGGGTGATAGAGATAGGAGAACTGCTAGTCATAACTAGCCAACATGTATCATGTATAGACAACTGATGAGCTCTAGGTTCAATGGAAGACACTGCTACCTCAAAAAAAAAAAATAGTGAAGAAGCATCAACCTCTAACCTTCACAGGTGCACATGTGCTAACACATGTAGACACACACACACATACACAAACACACACATACATACACACACACACTACACTCTCTTAAGGAAGTGATTCTAAGCTTAATTCTTAGCTTATTCTAAGATTTGAGCAGCTGCTACCCAAGAGGAAGAGTTTGTGATGGTGAATTAAGAACATTGATTGTGCTAGATCTATGAATATCCAGGTTGTAACAAAGCCAAGAGGTATAATAAAGAATTCATGTAATAAAAGCATACACTATTCAGTTTGACTGAAGCCCATAAATACATGACAGCAAGGATCAGGGAAATGAGAAAATGGAGAGGAAATTTTCAGTCAGTATTTGACAATGGTAGGTACAAACATGTTTATGTAGACTTAGATTTTCTTCTAAACCTACTTTAGTTGGCATTCTTAACTAGTTAATTAATCTGCTTATGTTACAAATGCTGTTCTCTCTCCAAAACCCTCCATTACTGAGTGCATTTCCCATTCCCCTCTCCCCTTCTTCTATGACCAGATAAGACACCCATGGGTATCCCCTTCCACCTAGTCATATCAAGTTTCTGCCAGATTAAGCACAACCTCTCCCACTGACACCACACAAGGTTCTTGAATGCTTCAACTTCCTTTCTAATCCACAGACTATGGGTTAGGGAGAGTGAATGTTAACAGGAAAAAAAGAGAGTTAACCTGTTTAGAACTAGTTATTTGGGGTGATTCCACTTTTTTGTTGCCAGGATGCAAGCAGTCCAGTCTAATAGTAAACATTAAACATGAAGCAGTAGTAGTAGATTGATTCAACAGAAACCATAAGATGCCTCCAAATCAGAAGGAGTCAACATCTACACAAGCAAAACAATACACTTTCTCTCATCAGCCTACTTCAGCAAAATATCCTCTTTAAAGACAGCTTCTAGAAAAACATTAAGTGATACAAGTAAGTTTCCAAAGAAACTATAGAGTTTTCAACTTCATGTGTTTATGCATATATAGTATATTAAACAGTGCCCTTCACGGTTATAACAAATACAATTTTATCTATAATAATGGATATACACAATAAGATACATAATAATAAGTGGCAAGTACAGGAAAAAGTATGGAGCAATGAGAGATACATCTGCCAAACTAATGTTCTCAATTTCTTCACAAACACAAAGCTTGTAGGACCTGTATTATGTATCTTTTTCTTGACCCACACATGTACACCATCTAGTCCCATAATAGTAATAATAATACAATATGCTAAACTGAATATCTTAGCCTATGTATAGGGACATAAAGATCTTCTCCATTCAGAATGCTTCATTGTCAAGCCAGTCTCAAATCATTCTCTGTCTGAGATACCACTGATGAAGGAATCTAAGCATGTCATCATTTACTTTATGTGTGATCTTGGGGCTCTCTGCTCATCTAATTTGTAAACATTATTTTATTTATTAGGTAATCACAAAGCAAAGCATCAAACAAGGGGGAATAGGAAATAGTTTCTCACTATGCCTGTGTGCCTAACTTCACTTAGTCTTACTCACTCAGGTTTCAAACAGTGTAATCAAATTTTGTTCAGTAAGAATAATTCTAAAAATTATAATTTTTAGCCAACATAAATGAGAAATATACATAAATGAGAAAATTGGGGGTATTTGGAGTCAGTGCTGGTAGAAAGCCTGCCTGACAGGCTGCCAGCCAGGCATAGAATTAGGCCATATAGAAACATTGCTATCTGTTCTATAAAAGTTAATTTTCTTCCCTTTTTCATGAACATGAAAATTGCCAGATGCCGGTGTATGATTTATTTGCACTCCTACATTCATTCTTTGTAGAAAACAGTGTGTATTCCACGGAAAACGATGGTATGACTTTATACACTGGGTCCATACACAGACAGGGAGAGGGAATATTGAGACAGAACACCAAACGAGAAAATTATAAAAGCTTAAGGCTGAAATGTGATTTGACTCTTAACTTATGGGATTCTTTTTTTTCCTTCTTTTTGTATTGATTTCTATATTTGTAACATGATGTTTTAATTCACATTATGTCTCTTTCAAGAAACCCATGTCATATCATGTTAGAGGGTAACTTTTTTCTTTTCTTCCAAGCCGGTTATGTTCTTTTGTGTCTTCAGTCAGTAGTATTTTATCTTGTGATAAAAGTCTCATAGCCAAGTTCTAGGCATCATAAATGGGTGACCATATTCTGTCATGTTTTCATACTTTAAAATACAGGTTTGGGACATATCGATGGCTGAGAGAGTGAAGAGATTTTAGGCAAAGACAGCAACCTAAATTCCACTCTGGCAAGCATGTACATGTGGAAGGAGGGAACCTTGCCACCCCATTGTCCTCTGGCCTTCACACTTATATCACATATATAAACTTAATATATTTTTAAAGTTAGAAATATTTAAATATATCAGTCAGTTACCTACTTATATTGCTTTAAAAAACTTAACTAATGATGCTTGTTTTTGAGACTACATAATTCTTATGCTATGATTCTCTAACAAAATGAATCCATGAATACATTGCTAGTCATAGTAATTTCAGTTTATTTTTACTGGAACCATATACTTCATAATGCTTGATGTACAGGAAGAATTACAGACATTTCTGCTTAAGTCTATTTAAGATAATTGTTTATATATTTAACTAAAATGGGCCTCACTTTGAATGAATAAATCAATAAATCAATAAATACAGGCAGAATATTGAACATTTACTCAGATGACATTCACTGTCCATTTCTTCTTAATAACTACTGTGATGTGGTAGCAAACAAAAAGCAAAAGAAAACAAAAACAATTCAATGCTAATGAGAAGCCTAGTGAGATAATTAAAGCAAATTGATTCAATTCCAGAGATTCACATGGTAAAAGAGAACTGACTTCCACAAGTCATCCGCTGGCTTTCATGCCTAATTTGCTCTCCCACCAACATTCCTACAAACTGTAAATAATTAATACACATATAAATTTAATGAAAGTCTCTAGTGGTAACACTAAACAGTCATTTAAGCCTCTAATTTTTCACGAATGCATCCTAGATGGTTAAATTAGATAAGTTTAGAGATCTTTATAACTAGAATTTAATAGAATTGTAGCATTAAAATTTAGCTTATAAGGATTTCAAACTTCTCAATATTATAATGTATAAGTTATACAGATCAATGTCATTTTGGGTTTAGTGTATTTTTGAGGAGGTTGGGTGTAGTTGCAGTAACTACTAAGGAAATGCTGGTAATTAAAACAATGTCTTCCAAATATTTATTTCCATTCAATGGAAAAAAGACTCACATCTATAAGATACCACTCTCCTCTCTACCATTCTAAAGAAAAGGACTCAACTTTTAGCATTGCCCATACCTGGAGGTTGCACTGATACTTATGAGGTGACTCTAGTGAAATATGAACAGGTAAACATAATTGATAAACAATTAATAAAATGTAATGTTATAAGCATAGTAATAAGTCTATTTGTATCCTGTACTTACTCTGCAGATACTATTTAGATTGAGTGGACAGAGAAAAAGAATGAACATAATTTTACCACATGACATTTGCCATGGCAGTTGTCTAGTTTATTTTCTCTTGTAGTGTATTCACACTGGGGTGTGCTCATTTGTAGCTAACTTAATCATTCTTGTATATATTTCCTGTGTGGCTATTCTCCAAGGAAAGTGATACAGGATTATGCTAGCCAAAGAAATGAGTGGGATGGATTCTTCACTTTTCATTAGAGATCTAAAGTTCTTTTAAAAATGATGATCTTCCTGGATCTACTAACAAAAGTCATGAAAAAGGCTCTTCACTTCCTGTGTGCTCACAGGATCAGTAGATCCATATAGACCATGGGAGAAACCTGAAAGAGAAATCCTCCCAAATACACATGACACCATGACAGTGAAATTTTCTTTTGTCCAAGTTTTTCAAATCTCTCTCTCTCTCTCTCTCTCTCTCTCTCTCTCTCTCTCTTTCTCTCTCTTCTCTTCTCTTTCCCTCTCTATCCCTCATTCTTCCCCATCTTTCCTTCTCTCTTTTCCTTCCATCTCCTTCCTTTCTTATCTCTCCAGACAGGATCTTTTATAATCCAAATAGCCTTGAATTTGTGTCCATGAAACAATAACTTTGAACTCCTCATCCTTCTACATCTACCTTCCATATGCTAGAGTTACAGACTGCTAGTTTATACAGACTTGGGATAAAATACAGTTTTGTGTATGCTAGGCAAGTACTCTACCATGTAAATGAATGCTAAGCTATCTACATCCCTGAACTAGGCATTACAATTTAAATGTCCTTTATTACCACAGATTCTAATAGGATAAAGTTCCTTTTACTTTTTCAGGAAAAACGAATCCTTCTCTAGAGGTATTTAATCTGTGATACTTGAGATTTGCACCCTGTTATAAAATGTCAGCAGAGGCACGAGGAGTAGAGATGCACATAAACTAGGAGAACAGCAGACAAGAACACAGGCTCCAAATATACTAAGGGAGTTGTGTTCATATGAAGAGATAGATTTCTTTAGATAATATATGCACAATAATAAGTCATCTTCCCAACTGGTTCTAACAATAAAGAAGGCAAGTAAATATAAGATAATAATTGCTGGGAAGAAAATGATTTTCATTCAATCTGCTTTTCTCATTTTCTCTTCTAATTAGAAATGTAATTTACAAATAATTATCTTCAAATGATTTTATATTTTTATAGAAGTACTCAAATTTAGTATTTATTGTATTTGATATTCTACAAAAAGGATTATTCATGAAAATTGAGCAGCTGAATTATGCAAGGAGAAGTAATGAAATAAAATTAAATCTACATTAGCCTTTTCACAATTATTTATATTTATTTAATAGTTATGATAATTATTTCTGTTTGTTTAAGATAAATTTTGATATTCCAAAATGAGTGAATTTTGCATAATTGGATAAGGGGAGAGAAAGGTTCTGTACAAATAGGTATTTAGGATTATCATTTAACTTCCTTCTCTAGTATATCTTTCAAGTAGAAGACTTTCTTACTATGGCCCTGAGCTTCCAGACAGTAGTGATATTAAAAGATACTGAGAAGTAATCAGTCCAGAGATCAATGAAAGGAAAACTTAGTGAAGGGCTTCCCTTGCCAGCATGAGGACCAGAATTTACCTGCATGTTAGGGATCTAATATCTTGTTCTTTTGTTTGTATAATCAGTGTTTTGTTCACTGAGACACCTTCTTTATTAACTGTTATAGAACATTTCAAAACAAGAAATCTTTCATCCAAATAACACCACAGCAAGACGATGATAGTTAACTGAGAAGCAAGACCATCAGACAACAAATTTGTTGACTATATACTCTTAGATATCCCATTGTTGCAAATCCTGAGAAACAAATGTTTGCTGTATAAGTCTGTGATTTATGCCATTTTATTATATGGCTCCCGAAATGGACCAAGATAGACCTTTGAACATCTGGAAGCTAGAGTATAGGATTCATTCTCTGAAATATCACAGCTGGGTATTCTTTCAGTGGAAAAGGTAGTGCATTGGTTGAACACATTAAGGTACTGTTATCTCTTTTTCTCTCTTATTGACCAATAGAACTTTGGATGCCAATCTTCTTCCTAAAAAAATATTTCTGGAATGAGCTTTATTAGAGTACTCCAGAGAAACAGTGCCAGTAGGACACAGATATAGTTGGATGAGATTTATTATGAGGAATCTGCTTATGTAATAATAGAGACTAAGAAAGCTTACTATCTGCCGTTTTGTAATACCCAGGAAAATATGTGTACGTATTATCTTCTAATTTGCAAAAGGATCTGAGAATTAAGTGTTTCCATCATGTCACATTCATAGGGAAGAAAAGGATCTTTACTATGAATTAGAAGAATTAGGCAGGAAACAGCAATGAACACCCCTAAGAGATCTGTTCTCCTCAGCCGTTCAGGAATGTAGAAGATACTGAGGGACACATAGAATGACTGGTTACCTACGTGCACAGATTGACTCCTCATTTCTTTTAGAAAAATCAACATGGCCACATCCTATTGCCTGAATAATTCAACCCCCCATCCCCCCAAAAATGATACCAATGTGTGGTATTTTCTAAAAATAAAAAGAAAGTAAGAAAGAATTCAGTCATTTATTTATAGAACATAAATCTGATTTCAACATGCTTGAAATAATTGCATGAAAATGATTTCAAAATTAATATGGCAGCTAAAACTAACCTTTCCCTCCAAGAACATTCTATAACACCTAAAACACATTTTCTCTTGTCTTCTTCCTACATTGTGTTGTTATTTTTATTTTCCCTTGGGGCTGAATGATACCTTATAGTTCCTCAATAATATTTTGGAAATACCTTCTGGTCTGAGCTGGTACCCTTAGCAGACATCTGGTGCAAGCTGTGCACCCAGTCCCACAACAACCAGAAGAAGGTTGACTCCCAGGTACTCTAACATGCCCAAGATCATAGTATAAGTAAGGAGGCCAAAACATCTGCTCCATCACCAGGAGTGACTAGGAACAGTAAGATCTAGGGACACAGGAACCTTGCCCTGTGGCCAGTGGCACGGGTTGCATCCAGTCTGAGCTGGTGCTCTTAGCAAACATTGGGAACTAGCTCTACACCCAATCCCACAATACCCAGATGAACCTCAACTCCCAGGTGCTGTAACACACCCAGGTTGATAGAATCACAGACTCTCAGGAGCTTAGTTACACCAACATCTCAGGATCCTAGAGGCAACATGACTCCCAGGAGCTCTGACACATCCAGGATCTCAGGTTCACAGGATCCCAGAATCAAAGGATCACAGAAACAGCTGGACTCTGAGAAGTTCTGACACAACCAGGATCACAGAAGTGATAGGCTCCAGTATGATACAGCAAGAGCAGGTAGCAATAGAGATAGCCAGATGGTAAGAGGCAAGCATAAGAACACAAGCAATAGAAACCAAGGATACTTGGCATCATCAGAACCCAATTCTCCCACCATAGCAAGTCCTGAATACACCATCACTCCAGAAAAGCAAGATTCTGAACTAAAGTCATTTATGATGATTACAGAGGACTTTAAGAAGGACATAAATAACTCCCTTAAACAAAACAAAACAAAACAAAACAAAACACGATTGAACACAGGTATACAGGTCGAAGTTCTAAAAAAGGAAACACAAAATTCCCTTAAAGAATTACAGGAAAACACAACCAAACATGTGAAGTAATTGAACAAAACCATGCAGGATCTAAACATGGATATAGAAACATTAAAGAAATTACAAAGGGAAACAGAAACCCTGGAGATAGAAAACCTAGGAAAGAGATTATGAGTCATAGAAACAAGAATAACTAACAACATCCAAGAGCTAGAAGAAATAATTTCAGGTGCAGAAGATCCTACAGAAAGCACTGACACAACAAAGAAAATGCAAAATGCAAAAAGCTCCTAACACAAAACATCCAGGAAATCTGGGACTTAAGGAGAAGACCAAAACTAAGAATAATAGGTATAGAAGAGAGAGAAGATTGTCAACTTAAAAGGGCAAGTAAACATTTTCAACAAAATTATAGAAAAAAACTTGCCTAACCTGAAGAAAGAGATGGCCATGAACATAAAATAAGCCTACAGAACTCCAAATAGACTTGACCAGAAAAGAAATTTCTCCTGTCACATAATAATCAAAATATCAGATCCATAAAACAAAGAATATTAAAAGCAGTAAGGGAAAAAAGGTAAAGTAAAATATAAAGGCATACCTTTCAGAATTATACCAGACTTCTCAACAGAGACTATCAAAGCCAGAGCCTAGGCGGATGTCATACATACCGAAAGAGAACACAGATGCCAGACCAAGATAGTATACCCAGCAAAACTCTCAATTACCATAGATGGAGAAAATAAGATATCATGTGACAAAATAAAAATTACACAATATCTTTCGATCAGCCCTATAAAGAATAATAGATGGAAAACACCAACACGAGTAGGGAAACTGCACCCTAGAAAAAGCAAGAAATTAATCGTCTTTCAACAAACCCAAAGGAAGATAGAGGCACAAGCAGAACCACTTCTCATAACAAAATAACAGGAAGCAAAAATCACTTTTCCTTAATACCTCTTAACATCAATGGACTCAATTGTCCAATAAAAGACATAGACTAACAGAAGCATTTCCACTGAAATCAGGGACTAGACAAGGCTGCCCACTCTCTGCCTTTCTATAAGATATAGTAATTGAAGTTCTAGCTAGAACAATTAGACAACAAAAGGAGGTCAAAGGGATACAAATAGGAAAGGAAGTTAAAATATCACTATTTGCAGATGATATGATAGTACACTTAAGTGACTCCCAAATTCCACCAATATTATATTATATTAGAGAATTCCTAAAGGTGATGAACAACGTCAACAATATGGCTGGATATAAAATTTACTCAAACAAATCAGTAGCCTTCTTCTATACCAAGGATAAAAGGATGAGAAAGACATTAGGGAAACAAAACCATTCACTATAGTCACAAGTAATATTGCATACCTTGGTGTGATTCTAACCAAGCAAGAGAAAGATCTGTATGACAGGAACTTAAAGTCACTGAAGAAATAAATCCAAGAAGATCTCAGAAAATGGAAAGATCTCCCATGCTCATGGATTAGAAGGATCCATATAGTAAAATGTCCATCTTGACGAAGAAAGCAGTCTTCAGATCGATGTATATCTAGATTAATTAAATGTTTAAAACTGATGTTATTACTCTCAATCTATACAACTCATGAAACAATTAATTGATTCAACGATCCCTTGTCTTCCCAACCCTCACTCTTAACTCTTCTTACTCCACAGGCTTAGTTGTGCTACCTACCCCTCCAACATGAATGGTATTTTCTTTAGATATTGCCACCCCACCCAAAATTTTCACAACTGACAGTGACTCCAGTGACCCCTGTCTGTTAAAAAAGTAAATAGGGGGAGATGTGGAACCATGAAAGGCAGCCTGGTTTCTGGTTGAGTTAAGGCTTAACACCCCCAACCCCACACCCAATGAACCCAGTAAGGGGTCCCCAGCAGAGCACAACCATAAAAGGGAGTGTAGGCATTTTGCAATGCTTCTAAGTCCCAGGCTTCTGTCACGAGGCCGCAGCTCTCCATAGGTCTGTGACTACTGGTCATGTAGTCTCAAACACCTCCACAGGTAGAGGCATGGTCACATGGCCTCAAGACATCCCCATGTTAATGAGGCACCTATAGGCTTGGCCATTCTCCTTCCCAGCCACTCCTCTGTGCAAAGTTATTTTAATCTTAAGCCTGCCCTGAGGTTCGAGGTACTGATTCACTCATGCCACTCTCCACCATGACAATAAATGCCCTGAAACCACGGACTGCCTCTCTTCATCAAGATTCAACATGGGGGCCTTTGTCTAAATAGCAGTGTCTTGTCTCCCGCAGAAGGCCTTACTATGCTTCCAGCCATGGCCTTTAGCAAACAAAGTGAGCTAGCAGGTGACAAGCCAAGGACCTGGTCCCCAGTGGGATTCAGCAGTGCTCCTCCCCACTTTTCCCCTTTGGCACAGGCTAGATTCAGCCTGTGGACTCACTCTCCCTTCTCAGCTCTTCCACAGCATCCATATGCACCTGGGATGCCCAAAAACCTGAGGACCAGAGGAAGCCGGCTTCCATGCAGTCTCTGGGACCTCCAGGTTGTGCTCCCCCACTCCTTGGGTGGTGTCCTGAAGCTTCTTATAGCCAGACACCTGACCAGAGGTGTTGTGGGGTGAGCTTGGTCAAACTTCCCACATCCCACCTCTCTGAGAGGCCCGAGTCTGGGGCAGACTCAGGACACTCACCACCTTTAACCCAACAAAACAGCAATGGCTTATGCTCAAGGATCAAGAATCTACAAATGGGACCTCATAAAATTGCAAAGGTTCTATAAGGCAAAGGACAATATCTGTAGGACAAAATGACAACCAACAGGTTGGGAAAAAAATCTTTACCAACCCTACATCTGATAGAGGGCTAATATCCAATATATGAAGAGCTCAAGGAGTTAGACTCCAGAGAATCAAATAACCCTATTAAAAAGTAGAGTACAGAGCTAAAGAATTCTCAAATGAAGACTAATGAATGGATGAGAAGCACCTAAGGAAATGTTCAATATCCTTAGTCAGCAGGGAAATGCAAAGCAAAACAACCCTGAGACTCCACTTCACACTAGTCAGAATGGATAAGATCAAAATCTCAGGGAACAGCAGATGCTCGTGAGAATGTGGAGAAAGAGGAACATGCCTCCATTTTTGGTGGAATTTCAAGCTGGAACTCTGGAAATCATTCTGTCTGTTCCTTAGAAAAGTGGACATAGTATTATCCAAGGACCAAGCTGTACCACTCCTGGGCATACACCCAAAATATTATCCAACATATAACAAGGACACATGCTCTACTATGTTCATACCAGCTTTATTTATAATAGCCACAGGCTGCAAAGAACCCAGATGTCTTTCAAAAGAGGTATGGATACAGAAAATGTGGTACATTTGCACAGTCATTACTCACCTATTAAAAAACAATGACTTCATGAAATTCTTAGGCAAATGGATGGAACTAGAAAATATCATCCTGAATGAGATAACACAGTCACAAAGGAACACACATGATATGCACTCACTGAAAAGTTGATATTACCCCCAAAAGCTCACAATACCTAAGATACAATATATAGACCACATGAAATTTAAGAAGGAAACCAAAGTGTGGGTGCTTCATTCCTTCTTAGAAGGGGGAACAAAATACTTACAAGAGGAAATATAGAGACAAAGTGTGGAGCAGAAACTGAAAGAAAGGCTATTCAGAGACTGTGCCACCTGGGAATTCATCCCATATACAGTCATGAAACCCTGACACTATTGTGTATGCCACAAAATGTTTGCTGAAAAGAGTCTGATATAGCTGTCTCCTGTGAGGTCTGCCAGAGCCTTACGAATACAGAAGCAGATGCTCTCAGCCAAACTTTGGAGTTAGCACAGGGTTCCCAATGGAGGAGTTAGAAAAAGTACCGAAGGAGTTGAAGGGGTTTTTAACCTGATAGCAAGAACTACAATATCAAACAACCAGACCCCTCAGAGATCTGAGGGACTAATCCACCAACCAAGGAGCACACATGGCTTCAGCTGCATATGTAGCAGAGAATGTCTTTGTCAGGCATCAATGGGATGCCTATGGGTCCTATATCCTATGGAGGCTCCATAGAAGCCCCAGTGTAGGGGAATTGAGGGCAGGGAGGCAGGATGGGGTGGGTGGAGGAACACTCTCATAAAAGCAGTGGGAGAGGGATGGGATAGGGGGTTTCTGAGAGGACAGGGAACCAGGAAATGGGATAACATTTGTAATGTAAATAAAGAAAACATTAATAATAATAATAATAATAATAATAATAATAATAATAATAATAATAAACACTGAAGCAATGGGCCTAGGATATTGTTCCATGATTAAATTACTTGCTAAACCAGCATGGGGGCTTCAGTAAATTTCTGGGAACCCTGATAAAGCCAGATGTACAGTGTGTACACTTGCAATCCTGAACATCCTATAGAAAGAAGGGAAGGAGAGACAAAATATTTTCCCAAATCCATAGACCAAATTACCTAGGTTACCAGGACATGATCAGAAGAGACTGTCTCGAATTAGGTAGAGTGCCAGGACCAACACTCCAGGTTGTCCTCTGACCTCCCCATGCTTGTTGTTGAACGTATTCCTCTGCATTTATACACAGGATCACACATATTACTGGGGTTTTTTATGAGAAGTCATTGTCCATGGGTACAATTAAGTTCATTATGTGTGATAGATAAAGAATTCTATGTTCTAGGAGGAAAGACCACTCATACAGGAAAGTGAAATGACAGAGTCTGGGAGAGGAATCAGAGAGTGTAATAGCTGGAGCAAGCACAGCAGTAATCAACTGAGAGTGAAAGTTGCTAAAATCTTTGAGGGTTCCAGTTACACAGTAATAGCTACAGATCCATTGACAAACAAATGGTGAGTTGCAAAAAAAAGATAAAAAAAAAGGAAATGGATAAAGAAAGATAGAAGAGAGGAGAGGAGAGGAGAGGAGAGGAGAAGAGAAGAGAAGAGAAGAGAAGAGAAGAGAAGAGAAAAGAAAAGAAAAGAAAAGAAAAGAAAAGAAAAGAAAAGAGAAAAACCTATAAAATTTTAGTACAACAGCTTCCATTAAGGAGAAGAGGGAGAGGAAAACCAAGAATCCAGGGAGGGATAAGTTTCAGATTTTATAGGCTTCCTGGTCACCCTGGTTCCCTGGTTTTCCTCTCATGGAAAACAGTCACCCACCCTCAAGGGGTAGGGTAATAAGACACAACTCATGGAGCCCTTCTTAAAGAGGAAGTTCTTATTTCAAAGTGTGGCTAAATTTCCAATCTCTCTCTCTCTCTCTCTCTCTCTCTCTCTCTCTCTCTCTCTCTCTCTCTCTCTCTCACACACACACACACACACACAAATATACATGTTTATACATATATAGAAATATACATGGTACATACTCACATATATATGTATATATAATACAAACAATTTTTAATTAACTAAAATAAACACAAAAGAAAATTAAATGTTTAAAGGTACTTGAGATACATAATTAACAAATTAATTGGTAATACAAAGCAAAGAACAACAGAAATTACTTGTTACCCTTTATTTCTTTGGTTCTAGAGTCAGAAACTATATGATCTGCCTTGGGGATCAAGGAAACAGCAGTCTCCCATCCCATGACATCTACCCAGAGGTGGAGGGGATTCTGCATCTCATGAAGCTGTGCAAAGGAGATGTCCATCTCTCACTAATAGTTTCATTGACAGGTATGCTTGACCATGTTCTTACTGTGGACACTGGCTTGTATCACAGTCAGCAATCAAAGAATCCATTGTGAATGTTTCGGTACTTATTATGATTATCACTGAAAATAAAACTCAACCACCATAATATCCATTGATTCAAAATACATTAAAACATCACATGAAAAGGATTAATTGAGACCAACATGGGAGAACTATTTAAATCTCTAGTTACAATTTACATGCAATTATTTCCACATAATGCCGTTTCAGAAAGTTTAGTCACTTAAGCAATTGTAATTTTTCACATACATGCGATGTGTGAACTTTCCTGGGGATACATGAACAAAAAACTTTTCATCCCAAATGGGTCACTATTGTCATACCAAAGAAATGATTCCTCCCAAGACTAGCTGTGATCAGTGAGTTTATTGGAGTTATTTACAGGAACACAGGTGAGGAGTTACTAATAGATGCATACATGAGGTAATAATACACGTGTTTTTGGAAACCTCACATGGAATGATTGGTAAATCACACATAGGATATCTTTACTTGAAGGCAGCTTAGTTTGCTGAAGAGGCTCCATCCCAGAATATTTGGTTATTGCATACATAAACTTAGGTGAAGATCTTATGACTCTTTCAAGTTGCAGAAGCTTCTGTAAACTTCTAAGCTTCCTTTTCTTCCTAAGCCTTGAACATTTTGTTTAATTACTCAATCTTAAAACCCTGCTCCCTCTTTTTAGGAAATAATGTTTCAATTAAAGGAGATAGCTGAACATCAACCTTGATTATGGGTAATTTACTGTAAGTGTAGTCAATTTTAAAACATTGTTATTTACTACAATATGCATCATTTCTATTGTAAGAAATGATATTTGAAGTTTTGGCACCTTAAAAATATGATTCAGAGTTAGGAAAACTATCAAGTTGCTAAGTCTGTCAGGGTAATATCTTGTTTAGATAGTGACTGGTATTCTGACATGAAACTTGCTATAACTCTCTTCACACATAAGTTGTTCATCCACCCATGGTTTCTTTTAGGGATACCCAACTGTAATGGGGTTGAAATCAAGAGGCATTCAGAGAAAGTAAGATCACCAAATTTAATCTTTAGAATAGAACCAATGACAGGAAAATATGTTCCTTATATGTTCATTAGAAACCATAGAAAGAAGAGGATGAAAACACATCATCAAAATTAGTAATCTTTTGTCCCTCCAACACATTCACCACACTAGGTGAGTTTAAAATTTGCTCAGATCAGCACATAGCATTTCTCTTCATAAAAAATTCTGCCTGTGAATGGTCTCATTTCTACCATTATATAGATCACCAAACTGCTTCAGCCAATGCCATCTGGATGAAAGAAACACAAAAGCCAGATATATTCTCTAGTATGTACTTTCATGCCCTTCTGGTCAGGGTAATTTTCTGAAGCAGCTAACATATATTTTTGTTTTTCAAATAACCTGAATAGCATTTTGTTCATATGAACTTATCAAAGAACCAATCACTTGATAGAGAAGAATTTTACAGATGACGGAAACAAGAAGTGATCCAAATGTGTAATCAGTTGTAGATAGAAATCTTTCTAATGCATATTTCACACCTTCCTGCCTCTTGAATGAGTGCATGAGACCACAGATAATCTGATCATGATAAGGCATAGATCATAGACATCTCTTTTTTGCTTGAAATGTTCAAACAGGATTAGGTTTGAACAGCTAAACTGTGTAGGCTTGTACATCCAAATACCCAGTGCCTGTATATTATTTTTAATTGGATATTTCCTTTATTTACATTTCAAATCTTATCCTTTTTCAAAGTTCCTCCCACCAAAACCACTATCCCATTCCTCCTTCCCCTCCTTCTATGAGGGTGTTTCCCCCACCTCCCCACCCACTCCTACCTCTCTACCCTGGCATGCCCCTACACTGTTCCATCAAACCTTCCTAGGACCTAGGGCCTCTTTTCCCATTGAGGCCCAACAAAGCCATCCTCTGCTACAAATGGAGCTAGAGTCCTGAGTCTCCTCACGTGTAATCTTTGGTTGGTGGATTAGTCCCTGGGAGATCTGGGGGGTCTTGTTGGTTGATATTGTTGTTCTTCCTATGGAGTTGAAAAGCCCTAAAGCTCTTTCAATCCTTTCTCTAACTCCTTCATTGAGGAGCCAATGCTAAGTCCAATGGTTGACTACAAGCATCCACCTCTGTATTTATCAGGCTCTAGAAGAGCCTCTCAGGAGACAGCTCTATCAGGCTCCTGTCAGCATGCACTTCTTGGCATTCACAATAGTGTCTGGGTTTGGTTTCTGCATATGGGATGGATCCCCAGGTGGGGTACTCTCTGGATAGCTTTACCTACAATCTAAGCTCCATACTTTTTCTCCATATTTGCTCCCATCAATATTTTGTTCCCCTCCTAAGAAGGATCAAAGCATCCATACTATGGCCTTCCTTCTTCTTGAGCTTCTTGTGGTCTGTGAATTGTATCTAGGGTATTCAGAGCTTTTGAGCTAATATCCACTTATCTGTGAACGCATATAATCTGTATTCTTTGGTGATTGGGTTACCTTAGTCAGGATGATATTTTCTAGTTCCACCAATTTGCCTCATAATGTCATGAAGTCATTTTTTAATAGCTGAGTAGTACTCCATTGTGTAAATGTACCATATTTTCTGTATGCATTCCTCTGTTGAAGGACATCTGGATTCTTTCCAGCTTCTGGCTATTATAAATAAGGCTGCTATGAACATAACAGAGCATGCATCCTTGTTATATGTTGTAGCACCTTTGGGTATATGCCCAGGATTTGTATAGCTGGGTCCTCAGGCAACACTATGTCCAACTTTCTGAGGACCACCAGACTGATTTCTAGAGTGGTTGTACCAGCATGCACTCCACGTCCTCGCCAGCATCTGCTGTCTCCTGAGATTTTGATCTTAAACATTCTGACTGGGGTGAAATGGGATCTCAGTGTTGCTTTGACTTGCATTTCCCTGATGAGTAAGAATGTTGAACATTTATTTAGGTGCTTCTTGGTCATTCAATATTCCTTAAATGAGAATTCCCTGTTTATCTCTGTACTCCATTGTTGATAGGGTTATTTGATTCTTTGAAGTCTAACATTTTGACCTTGTACTATTGTATATTATTCCTCTATCAGATGTTGTATTGGTAAAGATCTTTTGCCAATCTGTTGGTTGCAGTTTTGTCCTGTTTACACTGTCCTTTGCCTTACAGAAGGTTTGTAATTTTATGAGGTCCCAATTCTTGATCTTTGAGCATAGGCAATTGGTGTTAAGAAAAATTTCCCCTGTATTCAAGGATCTTCCCCACTTACACTTCTATTAGTTTCAATATACCAAGTTGAATGTGAAGGTCCTTGATCCACTTACACTTAAGCTTTGTACAAGGAGATAAGAATGGATCGATTTGCATTCTTCTGCATGCTGACCACCAGTTGAACAAGCACCATTTATTGAAAATGCTGTCTGTTTTTCTCTGAATGGTTTTAGTTCGTTTGTCAAGTATCAAGTGATCATAGGCATGTGGGTTCATGTCTGGTTCTTCAATTCTATTCAGTTGATGTTCCTGTCTGTTTCTGTACCAATATCATACAGTTTTTATCACTATAGCTTTGTAATACATCTTTCCTAGAAGCTCTTTTATTTTTGAGAATATTTTTCGCTATCCTGGAACTTTTTTTATTCCAAATGAATTTGCAAATTGCTCTTTTTAACTTTATAAAGACTTGATTTGGAATTTTGATGGGGATTGCATTGGATCTATAGATTACTTTCAGCAAAATGGACATTTTTACTATATTAATCCTGCCAATCCATGATTATAGGAGATGCTTTCATCTTCTGAGGTCTTCTTCCACATTTTTTATTTTTTCTTCAGATACTTTAAGTTCTTGTCATACATATCTTCCACTTGTTTGATTAGAATCACACGTATGAATTTTATATTATTATGACTATTGTTAAGGGTGTCATTCCCTAATTTCTTCCTCAGCCTCTTTATCCTTTGAGTATAAGAAGGCTACTGATTTGTTTGAGTTAATTTTACATACACCCACTTCGCTGAAGTTGTTTATCAGGTTTAGGAGTTTTCTTGTGGAATTTTTGGTGTCACTTAAGTATACTATCATATCATTTGCAAATAGTGATATTTTGACTTCTTCCTTTCCAATTTTATCTCTTTGACCTCCTTTTGTTTTCTAGTTGCTCTGTCTAGGACTTCGAGTCCTTTATTGTATAGGTAGGTAGAGAGTGAGACGACTTGGCTAGTCCCTGATTTCAGTGGGATTGCTTCAAGTTTCTCTCCATTTAATTTGATGTTGGCTACTGGTTTGCTATATATTGCTTTTCCTATGCTTAGATATATGGGCCTTGAGTTTCTGATCTTTCTAAGACATTTATTATGAAAATGTCCATATCAAATATAAATGGAAAACAAACGTTAAACCCTTCATTCCTTTTGGAGTGACAGCCATTATTTTTCAACACATTAAACTATAAGATTTCCAAGTATTACTCATATCTCCTTTTCGAGCATGCAATACAAAGAAAATACTTGGTTAATAGTGTGTTTAAATATGGGAGCATAAGTACTGATGACTTGGCCTTGTGCTGGCAAGTGTACTGATTATATATGTCTTAGTTCTCAAATTCCTTTTTTATTTTTCTATTGTTGCCTGCTGGGTTTGTGACTGAGATATTATCAATCTCTTAATAGTTTGACTTGTCCTTGAACAGAAAATATTGCTACTAAGAATCTATATCATTGTCCTTAAGATTTATATAGATAGTTTTCTCTGCCCTCATAGGATAGTTTCTTTTTTGAGGAAAGAAAGAGGAAATTCAATTTATTGATTGCTTGCCATTTTCTTTCATGTTCAAAAGTATACTGTGAGTTAATGAACATTTGCACTTTGCATGAGAATCAATGAAAAGTATCCAAAGACTCAGGGGATAGATTGTTTCAAAGCTGTGTCTGATTTAAAAGATTGTCACTATATAAATCTTTTGTGATCCCTGCATCATTTTGATGAACTAAGAGTCAGGTTGATAGGTCAGTCAGTAAAGTGTTTGTCCCACAAGTATGAGCACCCAAGTTCAATCCCCACTCCCCATGTACAATATTAGACATGGTAGTGCATATATAATGTCCCTACACTGAAAAGGTGGAGTCAGTTGGCTCTCTGGGTCTCACAGGATGATAAGCCAATCCAGTCAAAGTCTTATAAATTGTCTCAAAATAATCAAATGAATGAAGTGGATTCTATGAAGAGACTTCTGAGGTTAACTCTTCTGAGTATGATTTCTGGCCACTACTTCCATATGTCGGTACATATATCTGTGGACAAATGTGCAAAATGCATATAAAAACAGAAGGTAAAGTAGAAATATCAACCTAAAATAAAAGATATTAAAGACTTTGGATTCTAAGTTGCTTTAATTCCATGGATCATAAGTGTTGTAGTAATTACAAATCACTGAAAATTTTTGTTGCCATAACCTGAGATATATACATTACATTCCAGACATTTTCCCCACAGTTCCTCATCCTATTTCTCCTCCCACTTTATTCCAAGTAGGTAATCCTTTTCTGCCCACACATCCCCCTTCTCTGGGTCATCACCTCTCTGGAAGATTAGGCACATCTCCCCCACTGCAACCAGACCAGGGAATCCTCTGCTATATATGTGCCTGGGGCCTTGCACCAGCTCATGTAGGATTCTTGATTAGTAGCTCAGTCTCTGGGAGCTCACAGGGGTCCAGGTTATTTGAGATTCCTGGTCTTCTTCAGGGGTCACCATCTACCTTAGCTTTTTCAGTCCTTCCTGTTATAGGCTTACCAGCTGCTGTCCACAGAGGAGCTACTGTACACAGAGGGACCTGATGTGAATGCCTACCAAGTGGACACTGATGGTGAAAATGAGCTACAACCCAAAATTGATGCTGTTGCTAGAAAGCAGGAAGTAGCTTAAGAGACATGACACCCCAATTCCCTTTTCACTATCTACTTCCTTCTGCCCTTTTTTCCTTCAATTTATGATAAGAAAAAGTGAGGTATGTTGGTACCTGGATCAGCTCCTAACACAGTGGCATAACAGCTAAGTGACAGAGATCAGCTCATCTATTGCCAAGGCAATCACCACCATATTCCCAGAATACACTTGGCTCACCTCTCACCATTACCTAGGAATGGCTATGTTACCATCCAAATAAAAGGAAGACTCCTCTGACCCCTTTCTCTCTCTTCCCCCCTTCTTCTTCACCACCACCTTTACCCTTTTCTCTTACAGTAAACTTCATGTGGAACTGTTTGGCCAGGTGTGGTCTGTTGCAAGCAGTACATCTAACTCAAAAGAGACTGCTTTTAATCTGTAGACTCCTTTTGTAAAATGGCCATTTTTGCTATGTTAATCTTACGAATCCATGAGCATAGTAGATCTTCCTATCTTCTGACATCTTCTTGGATTTCTTTCTTCAAGAATTTGAAGTTCTTGTCATACAGATCTTTCTTTAGCTTGACAAGTGTTAAACCAATATATTTTAAACACTTTGTGGCTATTGTGAAGGGTGTTATTTCCCTAATTTCTTTCTAAGTCTGTTTATCATATGTATATAGGAAGGCTACTGATTTGTTTGAGTTAATTTTATATCCTTCCATTTTGTTAAAGTTGTTTATTATCTGTATGAGTTCTCAGGTGGATTTTTGGGTTTCACTCATGTCACATCATACACAAATAGTGATACATTCACTTTTTCCTTTCAAATTTATATCCCCTCAATGTCTTATGTTGCCTAATTACACTAACTAGAACTTCAAGTACTATATTGAATACATAAGGAGGGAGGGAGTAGCCTTGTCTTGTCCCTGATTTTAGTGGGCTTGCTTCTAGTTTCTTTCCATTTTATTGATGTTGGCTGTTGATCTGTTATATATTGCCTTTATTATGTTTAGGTATGTGCCATAAATCCCTGGTAGATCCAATATTTTTAATATGAAGGGGTATTGAATTGTGTCAAAAGTTTTTCAGCATCCAATGAGATGATCCTGTAACTTTTTTCCTTTGAGTTTGTTTATACAGTATTTTTCATTGATGGATTCTAACTTGCTTAAATTCCATGAATCATTAATATAGCTATAATTAGTAATCACTGAATATATTTGTTACCTTGACTTGTTTTTAAAAAGTGATTTTTATAAAAAAAGTTCTGGAGGGTGGAATTTTGTAAACAGAAACTTGTAGTTTTCCTTCTGTTTAAAAGAGTATTAAATTATTCAATAGTATTGCTGTTTCACATGGATATTGTATTGTTCTACATACAAAAATTTAAAAATAGACAAAATTAGTTATCGCCTAGAAAATCTGTCCATAAGCTTTCTCCATTTGTAGAAAAAATATAAGTTCAGTAAGTGTACCTGTAGACAGGTTTATTTTAATATTTCTTTAATGTTACCTCAAAAATTGCATTATAAAATAGAAAGTTTTAAACTAAAGAACAGCATTGATATGTGATGTTGTAACCTTTGATTTAAAATATTCCATAGACTAAACTATATTTTTCTGTAATTCTGAAGAAATAAAATAGAGCAATCTTAATAAGGGAAAAGATAAGAGTTGGATGCCTCATTGGAGTCAAATTGTCATAGTCTTAAAATTTGATGAATGTAACATGACAAGGTGATGCAAAAATAAACTTAATATTTTAATTAATTAAGTTATCACTACATTAAATATTTGAGTTTTTCTCCTAATATTCCTCTTTGTGGCCAGCTTTATAAAATGTATTAAAAAATCTCTCGATTTCCCTGCTTATTTTCAATGTATAGAGAATCCATAAAAAGCTATGTCTTGTCTCACTGACTAATGCTAGGCTGACACTGTTCAGTGATGTGTGCCAGAGGGACAGAAATTTAGAAGCAACAGTACTTCTGGCACAATTGTGTACTATGACACAACACATGATGGGTCATTATGAGCAGGACATCTAACTTGCTACACAGATAATTCGGCTCACAGAATTGGCCTTAGAAGAAACACAAAATTATCATTTAATCAATGTTAGCCAAATTCTGCAAAAAATGGCTGATTTTCTGATAAACAAATAGCATAAAAATAAATTACCTTGCCAAGCAATCTGGAAGGAATTAGAAAGATATAAGCTGAATAACTAAGAACTTATAATCACATGACAGTTTTCAGGGCCTAAGTTCTGACTGTGAGAATTCTCTGATGACTTTTTAAAAAGCAAACATTTGGCAGGCATTTAAATAAAAGAAGCAGCCACAGTATTGGCCATGCAGATTTGAACATGTGTTAAATCTATACCTTAGGATGAAAAAATAGATTATTCAATTTTATAGGGAAGATATTAAACTACCTGTCTAGCAAGAGAACAGACGGTGCTGGCTATATATGACAGAACAACTGACTTTTTTTTTTTTTTAAATTGGTTATTTTATTTATTTATTTATTTATTTATTTATCTTTTTTAATTTTTGGATATTTACTTTATATACATTTCAAATGTTTTCCCCTTTGGAAATCCCCTATTCCGTTACCCCCTCTCTCTGCCTCTTTGAGGGTGCTCCCCCAGTTACCCACCCACCCACTCCCCTCTACCCTCCCTGGCACTCCGCTACACTGCGGCATTAAATACCCTCAGGACCAAGGGCCTCTCTAACAACTGACTTTTTTAAAACCAGAGGGAAGAATGAGAAAACAATGGCAGGAACAGTGGCAAGTTCATTCACACTATTAATTTGTGTATCATAAACACTGAGCAAGAAGATTTTGGAGGGGCACAATAAGGAAAGGGTATTCCTTGGAAATGGGAAACCTTAGTTCCAACTTGTAAACAGAGGATAAAACCAGGCTGCTGCTTCGTATAAGTGGGATCTCAACAATAAGGAGTCAGAAACAAGTGGATCTTTGGGATGAACTGGTCAGCCAGTTTAGTCTTCTTGGTGAGTTCCACTCCTGTGAGAGTTCCTGTTCTGATAAACAAACTTCTATCCAACCTAAACTATAGCCTTACCCAAAACCCCCACTCTTTACGTAAACAAATACTACGTAAACGCACATGTACTCATATAGGCTAAAGAAATAAGGCCAGATATTTGCATGCTCCAGCATAGAAAACAAAACTAAACACAACATAGCAATGAAACCCCCTATTCGGAGATAGGAATAGTCTGTCAAACTCAGATTTGACTTAGAAAGGTCACATACAGTCTGACTCACTTCAGAGAAATTTAAAACCTTTTATTGTATGCTGTGTGTCTGGGAAGGAGGAGAACTAATATTTTAATTTACATTTTAACTTTAGAGCTACTGATAATATAGATAAAAATTTATGGTTTCCAAGCTGTGGAATTTTTAGATTTTAATAAGAAGAATCATTCCTTTTATTCAGGAACACACATACACACACACAAACACACACACACACACACACACACCCTGAGGCCAGCCAAGGCATTCCTCTGCTACATATGTAAAAGGGGCCACAGACCAGCCCATGCATGATCTTTGATTGGTGGCTTTATCCCTGGGAGCTCTAAGAGGTCTGGTTAGTTGACACTGCTGTTGTTTCGATGAGGTTGCAACCCTTGACAATTCCTTTAGTCATTCTCCTAACTGTTGCTTTGGGGTCTGTGGGCTCAGTCCAAAGGTTGGACTGTAAGTATCTTCATCTGTCTCAGTCAGATATGGGCAGAGCCTCTCAGTGGAAAGCCATGCCAGGCTCCTGTCTACAAGCACATCTTGGCATCAGCAATAGTGTTGTGGTTTAGTGTCTGTGCACGGCATGGATCTGAAGGTGTGTAGTCTTTGGATAGCCTTTCCTTCAGTCTCTGCTCCCTTTTTGTCCATGTATTTCCTTCTTATTTTCCTGTCACAAGACAGAGCTGCAGAGGTACATGACCTGGTATCTTTAGGCTATCCCTTGCTTAGAGTGGTTAGTGTTTTAATAGGAAGTGTTTAAAAGGGAAGATCGGCTAAATAACAATTATCATTTAAAATATGTTCAGGTTTCTTTGGATGTGTTGTAGTACAGACTTTTAATCAGGGTGCAATGTTAAATGCACACTGACTTTAGAAGTAGCCATAGTCCCTGACTAAGCAAGCCTGTACAGGGACAGTCATGTCTTTTGTTATGGTAGTGCAGCTATTACTAGATTGTAGTGAGGAGGTACTAAGGATTACAGGCTACTATTCTGGGGTTCAATTTTCTATAAGATTCTGTCCTCCACTCCGGCTACAGGTGATCTTGGGAGATACCAGGATACCAGGATACCAGATACCAAGATAAATAAAAGGTTAACTAAGAAAGGTCCTTTGTGAGGCAGATCCAACTAAGTTGTATTTTATGATAAGGTAGGACTTTTTGGTAATAGAGTTTGGGAGGAATAACCCAACCTTGTCTAAGTAACCCAGACATGTGGGTTGTGAGTAAGTCTAACAAACTTGTTGGTTATCCAAGTTGCACCTTGGTGGAACCATTAATTTGGTCTGTTGTATGTACCAGTGGTGGTTTGAATATGATTGGACCAGGGGAAATGATGCTGTTAGGAAGAGAGGCCTTGATTGCATAGGTGTGGCCTTGTTGGAAGAGGTATAGGACTGTGGTGGTGGGCTTTGAAACTCTTCCCAGTGCAAAAGAGTCAACTTCTCCTGGATGCAGTTAGACCACAATACAGAATTCTCAGCTCCTTCTCCAGCACCATGACTGCCTGAATGGTGCCATGCTTCCTGCCATGAAGATAATGCACTAACCGGCTAAAAATGTAAGTCAAGTACTATTACATATTTGCCTTTTTAAGAGTTGCTTGGGTAATAATGTCTCTTCCCAGTGTGAACAAGACAATTGTTCATATCTTCCCAGAAATTATAAGACCAAGTTGTTGCATCAAGGCTTAGTTGTTTTGACAAAATGTTCTAGAGAAATATCTTAAGTGAAAAAAGTTTGCCATTTTTGTATATTTTATATTTATATTTATATTTATATAAAACATATTTTATTTTTATTTATATTTCCAGAGATGCAAAGTCAACTATGCAGGGAACACATGATAACTGGAAAATAACTGGCATGTTATCATGAACAAGATGCTGCTTCACAATGATGCATCTACACTCTAGCAGTAAAAATGTGTATGTACCTCAAGGTCCATATTCCTAATTCTCTTCCTGCAGCAAGGCTCCCACTTCTTCAATATGTTGGAAATTTTTCACGGAGTATCTCTAGCTGGAGACCAAGTTTTCAAATATATGAGCTTATGCTCATATATTTCACATTTAAAATTCATCATATGAATTATTAAAGATACCTATTAAAGCAACAGTAATTACATTTTGAAGCAAGTGTTATGGTATTGAAGACTTCATTTTCCCTTACTTTAACATTTGCTTTTGGTATCATTTTCAGGGAATTGCCTCCTTTGTCTCTCAACTATTCAAATCTATATTTTTACCTATCCTGCCATATTTGTACCATCTTTAATCACCTCTTAACATGCTTTATTCTTCCATTTTATGAGATTAGAGTTAATTTTTTGTGGTAGTCATATGCTTTCTTATAATTTAAGAGATTAATAGAAATATATATATTATATATTTATATTAAGTTAAAATTGAGGTGTTCAGATTATAGCTTTTGGTACAGTATACAGTGCAACTGCTCTCTAAGATTGTATTGATTATTTTTGTGAATGTCACATCCTGGACCCCAATCCCACTCATCTTCCCATCCCCTTGTACCTGCCCTCTACTCTTGCAACACCCTTCCCCCAACAAAAAAAAAAAAAAACCTAGTCATGGAAGCTGTAGTATATCACAGTGTTTCCCACAGTGTTCCATTTTGTCAACAGTTCTTTGTTTGCAAATATTCAGTGCAATGAGTCATTGCATTGGACTGGTATGAAGCTTCTAGTCCCTATTACTCTGTCAAAACTAGAACTTCACTGTGACTTATATTTGCACTGGAATCCATTCTATTTTTTAGTATTTCATAAAGGCATGAATTTTACGCTCTCCATGTGTATATCTTTGTACTGTCTTCCCCTGCACAGGCCACATGTGTGTTCTAGTTCTTGGGCATGTGGAGATAAAACATTGGTATCATCAATATTCCTTGATCACTATCTACTTATACAGTGAGGCAGGATCATTCACTTGAACATGGAGACTGCTTGCTTAGGAGATCCCACATTTCTTCCTTCCCATGATTGTACATAGGCTTTCATATGTGCTAGGTGTTTATTATGTTTTGGCACTCAAACCCAGGACTTCATATTTGAATGGAAATGCTTACACTATGAGCCACCGTCCCATCTCTATTTTATGTTTTTAAAAAATGAAAATTTCCAAGACTATACTGTGAGAAAATTTCAACAGGTTGTTGAATATTTCAAGACTTTACCATGTAGGATATTATTATTTATTTCACTACTATAATAATTAAAGGGACAAAGAGCAAGAGAGAGCAAAGAGCTAAAAAGAAAGGGAGAGACGCATTATATTGTTTCCTTCTCTTGGCACATACACATTCACTTTTTCTTTCTCCTCCCCTCCCTCTTGCTGTTGGTGACTCCCTTAGCCTCAACCAGTGGGCCTAGTTAATTCACCTGCTCAAGAAAGCTTACCAATAAGCCCACCTTTAATGTAATCTATTCTATCTTGAATTGGTTCATTTCACTGGTGGCAGAGAAATAAATAACCTTTGAAATAGGACTCTGAGAAGGGTTATTAGAGAGGACAGCAAGTAACCAGCAGCAAGCCCCCCCAAGAGAACTGCTTCTACTGCTTTTAGTTTGTTTTGCATAGTGTATTTACTTGTTTTATTTATTCTTTTGTTGTTGTTGTTTGTTTTCAGAATAATTGTTTCTCTTAATCTCTGCTTCTTGAGATTTGAAGCATTCAGGTTATAGTCTGATGTGTAGTTTTCCTCCCAGGGTACTGATTTTGATGTCTTCATATGTACTGCAGTTGATTTACTGAGTCTGAAAGAAGTTTGGTAGGCAATTTGTCTTGAATATACAAGCCTCTGCAATCCATTCCCAAAATAATCCAAAAATGATTTCATTTTATCATTAAGAGACTACAAATTATATTACACATAGATGCTAAATTTGTTCTATTTTAAAATATTATAGCTTCATCCAAGCATCTATACCAGAGAACAACAGTGCTACATGGCTTCTAGCAGCTTAAGGTGGTGTGGCTAGAACAATTGTATACATTTTTAAATGTTTTCCACAATGCCCTATTGCCTCTAGTCCATTGCCTTAGATTCCTTTCTGTTGCTGTGAGAAAATACCCTGACCAAATGCAACTTAAGATGAAAGTGTTTATTTCAGCCCTCAGTATAGTATAGATGTGACAGGAGCTGTCACCTGAAGTAACTGCTCATATCCATAGCAATGAGGAGAAAGTAATGAATGCATGCATGCTTACAACTGATCTCCTTTACTTTCACATAGTCCAGAGTTAATAGCCTAAGAGTGGTGTTGCTTACTTACAGGCTGTGCCTTCTAATGTCAATAAAGGCAATAAAGTCAATTACCAATAATTGAGGTCACAATACAATTTACTGTATATAATCCCTTATTGAGAACCCCATCGTAGGTGATTCTCTATTGTGCCCTTGACAATTCAAACTACCTACCATCCTCACAAATTCTAAGCCAAAGGAGAAATGAGAAAGAGTATGTCTACACTATCAATTTTACCAAGCAGGCTGCCTCTACTCAATTCATCTCATGCTTCTCCTCCCAAGAAGCAGCGGTCAATATTGAGTTCTCACATAATTTAAAAATTCTGGTCTTGAGAAATAATTCAAAAGTTAACCTCATTTACTCTTCTTTCAGAGGGTAGCTTACAACTGCCTGGATATCCAGCTCCAGTGAATCCAACGCCCTCTCCATTTTGGCCTTCACATACCTACTTTGACACAGACCTATACATGCATATTTTAAAGTGTAATAAACTTGTGTGGAGCTCCTAGGTGTGGATGTATGCCTGTCAATTGTGGGAGCCCCACTTTCTTATACCAGAATTGCTGTTCTTCTCTTGCTTGTGTAAGATATGGCCAAATTTAAAGTCTTTGTCAGCTAAGTACTGATTGTTCCATCAATTTCTTTGCCTCATTCTTCCCTGGTGTATTCTAAGGCTTATTTAATTGGTTTTTACCAGTGTGCCTCATAGTTTCTACCATGTTAACAAGTTCTATTGTATAATTGTCTTTTCACATATAATATCTCATAATTTTGGAGTCTACAAAATTAGAAATAATACTTTTTAACCTTTGGTTACCCAACTTTTAATACATTGCCTAACAGTCAAGAAGTTGTTAATGAATGCTATATTAATGATGGCTCAATGAGTCAATATACTAATGATACATTTTATTGGAAATCTTATTGCTAACAATTTCTATGTTCTTTTTGGGAAAAATAAACCAACAAAATAATGCAATTATAATTTAATAAAATATATTCTTAATGAGTAGAAATGATGGGAGTGTACTAATACACACATGAATTCTACTCAAATGGATACAAGTCCTTGATAATGCGTTCTTTAATCCTCTAAGCCTTAAAGTAAATATTATAAGAAAGTGAATACTGAAGTAGATATCTATAGATCTATTGATTTCTATAAATATCTCATTTAATATTATTTGAGCAAACTAAATTATGCAGGGGATAAAAGTGACCTTAATCTGGAAAAAAGTCTTTCCTATGCTCACATGATGATGTTAAAATCTAAAGATATAAACATCAGAGATTACTTCCTCTGCTCTAAAACTAACAAACAGCAAGAGTCTCTATATTGCACAAAGGAGAGAAAGCCTTAGAGCAATTCCACTTAAACAGAGAAGTATTTTGGTTTTTCTTTATAAAGGAGGAACATGGATGTCTATTCTGGTCTCGATCATCCTGTAATTCCTAGTCTATTGCTGAAGCTGATGATTTTGATCCTTCCTTAAATACAGCGTGATTAATATTTGTAGAGATTTGGTTGCTGTTCTCCTATGTATCTTAGTTAGTCGGTCCCATCTTTGTCTTCTAATTTGTTGTATTGAATTCCATTCTATATGACCTTTTTCAATTTATACTGGTATATCTGGATTCTACAGAAAAGGCACCATGCATCTCTAAAATTGCAACTCTTAATTTTTGGCACACTAGATCAATACCATTTGTTCAAATCATAGTTTGGATGAGCAAAATACTGCTTTCAAGGTCAAAATGAGCTATGACTGACAGCCTGAGTTCCATACTGGGAACTACTTATAATAATCTGAGATGCCATATCTGTGCATGTCTGAGCCCCACATGCCAATAGCTTTTACTAAGCATAACTAAGACATGGTAGAAGAAGTAAGTCTTATGGATTTGAAACTGAGATTTTGACTTGTAAATAACTGTCCATCAACCAAGTTTCAATAAAGAAGTAGATTTGTATAAAACTCCAATAATGGAAGAAGATCACTGACTCCAATCCAGCTTGGAAATGTACAGGAGTGGAACGGTTTGTTCACAGAGGAATGTCCAGTGTTCCACATAGGAAGATGACATTATTTCACAGTAAATAAGAAGAATGCACATTCTCTCAACTCATGATGCTAGCAAATCTTCAAAGAAAATCCTAGAAGATTAATTTAAGGAGATAACAACAGCAAATTATTCTGATATTTGAAAGGATAATTTGTGTATGAAAGATGCTGTAAGAAAATTCAGATCCCAGGTGAGTAGTCTGAGTTTTTTTGGAAAGACATTGTGCCTGTGAGAAGTTACACTTCAAAGCAGTTTTAATCACCTCTTACCTTTGGCATTTGCCAAGCTTGCAGTATCTGGTCTTTCAGTGACCTATTCTGCTCTTGAATTCTCAAACTATGCAATGACAGAGACCTGCCGAGATTGGGCTCATCAACTTCCCAGACAGGGGATCTGAAACGCTCTGTCCCACTGGAGCATCTGCAAGAAGTTCATAGTCACTAGAGAAATGGGAAATGGGATAGTTTTCTTTAGTACTGTAATTTCTCCCGAATCACCTACTCTACTTTAAATAACATCTCATTTATGCCCTTGTAGACAACCCTAATTAAATTCAATGGTTCACCAAAGTCAAAAGACAGGAAACAGGCGAGGGACTAACTGGAAAAAAAATAGGGTTATTGGGACTTGAGGAATCAACAGAGGAAAATTGAGGTTATTATGTTAAAATATCATTTTCTCACATGAAAACAGCATAATAAAACCCATTATTAGCTGTGGCTATACTTCTTAGTAAGTAAATGTTATTGGCCTTAAATCAGAGAACCTAGCTCAATCCTCATGACCCACATTTCAAAAGGTTGAAACCGCTTGTACAAGTTGTCTTTTCAGTGCCACATGTGTGCCTCTCACAATAAAATAGACATGTAAAAAAGAAGGCAAATATTATTTTTGTAATGATGCAGCTATTTAATATATCATATTGGTTAACTAGTATTTGAAAATAGGTATTATTTCTGAATAGCCTATTGAGGAATGTCCTGACTCTGGTTTACAGCAATGTCACTTTCATAGTTTGTGATGATTGAACCCCCTCATAAAGATTAGGAAATCCTCAAACCACAAGTTTAGTCACAGTGACTTTTGTCTCCCACTTCAGTATGTCCACTTCCAACCATTATTTTTCTCAGTCTCTCAAAAATAAAAACTATCAAAGTTTTCTAAAAGGCTCAGCAGTTTTTTTGGAGTATCAGAATGATTACAGCATTCTGCAAATCTGCTTCTTCCAAGGTGAGCGGCTCATCCAGAAATCTGAGGAAAGGAAGAACTGTTGCCAGGGCAAAGAGAGTGCTTCTCAGAGATCCTTGGTATTTTTCAATGAAATCTTTGATGTGGCTCATCCTATGAGAAAGGTTGAATCTTTGGACAGTCCTTTCCCCATTGGCTAACAAGATCTGGATCCTGGTGATGGGTTCCAAGTTGTTCAGTGAAACAGCAGACAAAGTACTTTTATTGTCAACTTCAATACTCTTTGCTTTAGAGGGGATTCTTGGTAAAGCACTTCCTAATCTATGACCCTGTCCTGAGAAGGGCTGGAACATAGTCTTTGTAGACATACATGCCTCATTTTTTTTATCTTCAACTTTAACATCCACCTCCTCTTTATCAAAACCTCCCGGTAATTCTGAAGGTAATTCCCTGTTTCTTCTGTTCAGTGGGGGGCAAGCATTTGGCACCAGCCTTCTCTGTTTCCTCAAAAAGGCTGTCAACAAAATATTCACAGTCCTTTTGTTTATTACCATAATAACAAATGAGGGGTTGACTGTCAGGAGGGCCTGTTTCACAAACCCATTCTTCTTTTATACTGTTAAGATTATCTACTTCCATTCTCTCTCTACTACTAAGGGAGCAGGCCTGCTGCCTAGTCCTTGGTCCCCAGGGGCTGGCAAGCTCTAGCTCCACTGCGGCCCAGGCCCAAGAGCTCCGGGAAACATTTGCTTTTGTTCAACATCTATTCAACAAATCTTCATTAAACAAGTATCAACCACCAGACTCTCTGCAGGGCACAGTGGAAAGGGCAGAAAGTTATAGTCCCTGATTCAGGAGGTTGTTGAAAGTTGAGTTATACAAATAGAATGGAGCAGTGTACAGCCGGTTACCTTTTGGGGGGAGGAGGAACTTTGCATGTCATAATAACCTGTCTTTTGATGCAGCTACACATTTAAAATTAGTAGTACATAACAAAATTTCCCGTTTTACTCCTAAGTACATATCAATGGCGTTAGGAACGTTTTCAGCACTGCACAGCCATCACCACTAAAGTTCCAGAGCTTTCTCTCAGTTTCAAACTGAAGCTTGTCAGTATAAAACAACTCTTTATTCTTTCACACACACAATCCCCCCAGCCCCCAACCCCAGGAAATTTCGTTGTACATTTTGAGTTCATAAAATTTTCTGTTCCCAGCTGTGTTTTTTTTGTTTGTTTGTTTGTTTGTTTGTTTGTTTTTGGATTGCTGTTGGGTTTTGGTTTGTTTTACACATAGCGTGATCTATCCACGTTGTAGTATATGTCAGCATTTCCTCCTTTTTAATGGCAGAACATATCCTTTTGCATGCACGGTTGACCTAGCCGTCTGCTGCTGCGCCTTCGAACAGGTTCTTTGCTTTGACTATGGTGCATACTGCTGCTGTGAATGTTGATGTCTGTGAGCCTCCAGCAGAGTTCTTGAGTCCTATGATGCTTCCCTGTTGAGCTTTCTGGAGAAATGTCTATCTTTTTAGGTCATCAAGCAGATAAGACATATCTGTTTCAGTGATCCACACCTTGAGGCTGGAAGAATCAAGTTTTCGTCCTGGATCTTGGCATGGCAAATATTGTTATGTGTATAACACGTTAAGATAATTGTAAAAAGCAACTTTTAGTGTAATGCAGTTTATGAAATATAAGCATGAGCAGATATATTATGACTCAAAACTAGTTTAAATAGTTTGATAAAAAGTACCCTAGTTTTACTTACTGTCCAACCTAAGTAGAGTGTGGGGACTCTGAAACCCCAGGTTTGGAGAAATAGCTCTAACTCTATGCATATGGTAAAAGTGTGTGCACCTCTTCTTGCTGCGGATGGAGATGAGATGCGTTTGGTGCCAGATACTTTGGAGTTAAAGGTTTCTCAATATCCGTTGTCATGAGAAAATTAACATATCCTTCACTAGAGTCATAAAGAGAAAACCAAAAAGACATTCACAATTTACGAGGCAACTCAAAGTGCACTTCTAGGAGAATTTTGATAGTGAAAGACTGTCATGCACCTCATTCATTTCAAAATCAAATTAAAGGCTTCAGGGGAAAAATCAAACTGAAGAATTAACAGAATTCATTTACATATATACATAATACAGTAACACTTGGAATATAGGCAATCATTTTTAACTGAGAAGCATATAAGGAAAAAGTATTGAAAAATGAATTAAGGGCCTTGAAGAGTGCATTTCACCATACACTAATTTACATATATTAAGGTTATTATTTCTCAATAAAAAGTTAATATGTGTGCCTTGTGGGATAGAATTCAATGGTCAGTTGTGTTCTTGGATTTCTCTCCACTTTATTTTTTTTTATTTAACTTTTTTTTAATGGATATTTTCTTTATTTACATTTCCAATGTATTCCCCTTTCCAGGTCTCCCCTCGGAAATATCCTATCCCATCCCCCCTTCACCTGCATCTTTGAGGGTGCTTGACCACCCAAACAACCACTCCAGTATTCCCACTCTAGCATTCCCCTACACTGGGGTATTGAACACCCTCTGGCCCAAGGGCCATCTTTCTCTGATGCCCAGCAAGGCCATCCTCTGCCACACATGCAGCCAGTGCCATAGGTCTCTCCAAGTGTACTCTTTGGTTGGTGATCCTGTCCCAGGGAGCATCTGGGGGTGTGGCCTGTTGATATTGTTGCTCCCTCCATAGGGCTGCAAACCCCCTCAGCTCTTTCAGTCCCTTCTCCAACTCCACCATCAGGGAACCCAGGCTCAGTCCAATGGTTGGCTGTGAGCATCCACTACTACTTCTTCTCCTCCTCCTCCTCCTCCTCCTCCTCCTCCTCCTCCTCCTCCTTCTTCTTCTTCTTCTTCTTCTTCTTCTCCTCTTCCTCCTCCTCCTCCTCCTCCTCCTCCTCCTCCTCTTCCTCCTCCTCCTCCTCCTCCTTCTTCTTCTCCTTAATGTTTGTAATCATGACAGATTTATTAGTTTATTTTCTTTTTTTTTTCATACTTTATTTACATTTCAAATATTTTCCCCTTTCCAGATCTCCCTTTTGGAACCTCCCCATTCCCTCCCCCCTCCCCCTGCCACTATGATAGAACATCCACTTCTTTATTTGTCAGGCTCTGGCAGAGCCTCTCAGGAGACAGCCATAACAGGCTTCAAGCAGCAAGCATATCCCAGTATCCACAATAAAGTTAAGGTTTGCTGGCTGTATATGGACTGAATCCCAAGGTGGGTCAGTCTCTGGATGGCCTTTCCTTCAGTCTCTGCTCTACACTTCATCTCCATAATTGCTCCCATGAGTATTTTGTTTCCCTTCTAAGAAGGACTGCAGTATCCACACTTTAGTCTTCCTTCTTCTTGAGCTTAATATGGTCTGTGAATTATAACTTGGGTATTCCGAGTTTTGGTGCTAATATCCACATATCAGTGAGTGCATACCATGTGTGTTCATTGTTTATTGGGTTATCTCACACAGGATGTTATTTTCTAGTTCTATCCATTTGCCTAAGAATTTCATGAAGTCATTGTTTTAATAGCGGGGTAGTACTCCATTGTGTAAATGTACCCCATTTTCTGTATACATCCCTCTGTTGAAGGACATCAGAGTTTTTCCCCAGCTTCTGGTTATTATAAATAAAGCTGCAATGAACATAGTGGAACATGTGCCCTTGTTATATGTTAGAGAATATTTTGGGTATATGCCCAGGACTGGTATAGCTGGGTCCTCAGGTAGTACTATGTCCAATTTTCTGAGGAACCACCAGACTGACTTCCACCAGTTTGCAATCCCACCAGCAATGGAGGAGTGTTCCTCTTTCTCCACATCCTTGCCAACATCTGCTGTCACCTAAGTTCTTGACTTTAGCCATTCTGACTGGTGTGTGTTGGAATCTCAGGGATGTTTTGATTTGCATTTTCCTGATGACTAAGGATGTTGAACATTTCTTTAGGTGCTTCTCAACCATTCTAGTTTCTTCAGTTGAGAACTCTTTGTTCAGATCTGTTCCCTATATTTTAATAGTGATATTTGATTCTCTGGAGTCTAACTTCTTGAGTTCTTTGTATATATTGGATATTAGCCCTCTATCAGATGTAGAATTGTTAAAGATCTTCTTCCAATCTGTTCTTTGCTGTTTTGTTCTATTGATAGTTTTCTTTGCCTTACAAAAACTTTGCAATTTTATGAGGTTCCGTTTGTCGATTCTTGATCTTAGAGCATAAGCTATTGGTGTTCTGTTCAGGAACATTTCCCCTGTGCCCATATGGTCGAGGTCTTTCCCCACTTTCTCTTCTATTAGATTGAGTGTGTCTGGTTTTATGTGGAGGATTGATTCACTTAGACTTGAGTTTTGTACAGGGAGATAAGAATGGGTCAATTTGCATTATTCTACATCTTGACCTCCAGTTGAACCAGCACCACTTTTTGAAAATGTTGCCTTTTTTTCCACTAGATGGTTTTAGCTCCTTTGTCAAATATCAAGTGACCATAAGTTGTGGGTTCATTTCAGGGTCTTCAATTCTACTCCATTGATTTATCTGCCTGTCACTGTACCAATACCATGCAGTTTTATCACTATTGCTCTAAAGAACATCTTGAGGTCAGGGATACTGATTTCCCCAGAAGTTCTTTTATTATTGAGAAAACTTTTCACTATCCTGAAATTTTTTTTATTCCAAATGAATTTGATAATTGCTGTTTCTAACTCTATGTAGAATTGAGTTGGAATTTTGATGGTGATTGCAATGTATTTGCACATTGCTTTTTGTAAGATGGCCATTTTTACTATATTAATTCTGCCAATCCATGAGCATAGGAGATCTTTCCATCTTCTAAGGTCTTCAATTTCTTTCTTCAGAGGCTTGACGTTCTTGTCATACAGATCTTTCACTTGTTGGTTAGACTAGCAACAAGATATTTTATATTATTTGTGACTATTGTGAAGGGTGTCAGTCATTTACCCAATTTCTTTCTCAGCCTCTTTATTCTTTGAATATAGGAAGGCTATTGATTTGTTTGAGTTAATTTTATATCCAACCACTTCTCTGAAGTTGTTTATCAGCTGTAGAAGTTCTCTGGTAGAGTTTTGGGGTCACTTAATTATACTATCATATCATCTGCAAATAGTGATATTTGACTTCTTCATTTTCAATTTTTATCCATTTGACCTTCTTTTATTTTCTAATTACCCTAGCTAGAACTTCTGGAACTATATTGAATAGACAGGGAACGAGAAGTTTTTATTTTTTTAAGACATGCTCAGTCACTAACTTGAACTCATTAACTTAGTGAGCCTGCCTCTGTCTCACCAGTATGGGATTCATACCAGTATTTACACGTGTGCTGTGTATCAAATTTAGGTTCTTGTGGTTGCACAGCAAGTTTTCTACCACCTCATCTACCTTACCCAGCCAAAGTATTTCATTCTTATTCTATTTACTGTGTCTTGACACAATTGTTTACTTCCAGTAATGGCTGAAAGCAGATTTATAAACAAGCACTTTCATAGTTTTTTGTTAACTGTGTTCATTTGAGAGAGTCCTACTATCTCCCAGAAAGCAAACCCTTGAAACAGATAGACAGAACACAAAACGCAAGCATCTAGCTTACAAGAAGTCATTGATTTTATTCACTTCATTGCAAATTTTGTGAACCATTCTAATTGTTGAAGGGTTCTATGCATATCAACCCACCATACTTCTCGATATCTTGGAGGTTTCTTGGTTTTAAGCACTCCAAAAAACTGTCAGTGGTGCTTTGTGTCTCATGCTACAAATCAAGGGTGGAAGATTGTTTTAAATTCAAACATAAGCTTGAGCATACACACTCTGAAGTGTTAATGATTGTAGAGAGAAATGAATGGATGTGCCTTTGAGATAGTCATATATATCCCAGGTTAAAATATCAAAATATGCAGTGTCTCCTCAGAAACTCACAGACTTTTGTAGCATAAGAATTTACTGACTTTGAATTTTTTGTATGCAAATAGAAAATAAATGTATCTTTTAAAATTGTAAATTTCAATCTGTTTTCCAGTATACTTTGCGAAAATGCCTAGTGTGTGTGTAAATTTCCATTTGTTGTAGAGTTTGGTCTTCTGAGCCGGCTGAGCTTCATTTGTATTCATTGGAGTACTTGTGACTACTCGCAGATTATGAATGCTAGGCCAGTTCCATAATTAGATATTCACCAACCAGACCTTGAGCCTCTGAGACAGGTGTATGTCCCATGCTTCCCCAGGTGCATGTACTCTCAGGATCCTAGGGGATACTCTAGTATATAAAGTGTGAAGAGTCAAGACAAGAGCATATTCTTCTTTCAGCAATATGGGAGGTGTCCCAAGTAATTGGTGAGTACATTTCAGTAGTCTGGCTGTTTTAAGGTATCCTACATATCAGAAGTAAACTTTCCTTCACGCTTTGTAAGTAAGTCCAAAATTAATTGTTTTGCAAGGTGAAATACTGGTGAAATATTCATTTTGTCCAGTTGTTGCCATCCTATGGGAGAGAGTAGATATTTGTTTATATCTCCACAGGACAAGTACACATTTTTAATTATAGTCAACTACTACATTACTCTCTTCTCTAACATGAATTGTAGGAATAAACTGTGAATTTAATTTATTAAAACAGTAGCATTACTTGCTACTGATATTACCTTACAACAAAATAATTTCCCCTTTTAAGATATTAATCAATTATATTATTTGTTCATATTATCTTTACCTTTTACATGATGTATTTATTTAATGGTATGTGTAATTTAGCTTGTCTAAATGAGTTCATCAGTCTCATGTACATTCAGAAGCATGTGGAGGCTAGAAGTTGAGATTGTTGTCTTGGAATGGGAGCCACGGGTGGTTAATAAACAGAAGATGATCCTATGCCGCAAACCTATGTGGATGGCAGAACAGCAAGTATGCTTGACTATAAGCAATGCCTTACATTCCCACAAATAAAGTATAGTTGCTGGCTTAGATTTTTAAAATCTATGTCACAGAACTTAGTTCTTCCTATTATGTGATATTAAAAGCAACCCCAAGTATTTATGCAGTGAGAATATTCATGTTTCTGACTATTTTTGACTGTAATATTTAAAATAAATATTTATGTCATTTAAACAATTTTCAAAATTATAATTGGCATACTTTTCATAACTTGTTAAATTTTAGATGAAAGCCTAAGTTAAAATCTTGTTGAATATGCATGCAAACATGAAATGTGATACTGGTATGAGCATTTAATAGATGAATCTATCAGAAAATACTTTTTTTATCACTAAGAAAAACATAGGGTAATTTAAATAATGATATTTTCAGAACACAAAATTAGTCACTCATAAATTTTAGGAAACACATTCCTTTACATGTTGAATAGAACTCCATTGGGTATGCCTACCAAGATTTAAAATAGACATTCTATTAAATCTAACTAATCCTCACTCATACAGGTTCAGTGAGATTGAACACAAATCTCATACTGGATAGTATTTAAAATGTCTTATTGATCCTCAAAGCCAACCATTGGACTGATCACGGGGTCCACAATGGAGGAGTTAGAGAAAGGACTAAAGGAGCTGAAGGGGTTTGCAACCCCATAGGAAGAACAACACTATCAACCAACTAGAGCTCCCAGGGTCTAAACCACCAACTAAGGAGTACAAGGAGTGACCCATGACTGCAGCCGCATGTGTAGCAGAGGATGGTCTTCCTGGGCATCAATGGGAAAAGCGGCCCTTGGTCCTGTGAAGACTCGATGCCCCAGTGTAGGGGAATGTGAGGGAGGGGAGGCAGGAGTGGATGGGTGGTGGGAGCACACTCTCTTAGAAGTAGGGGGATGGGTTTGGGGTTTTAAAGGGGAGATTGGGAAAGAGAATAACATTTAAAATATAAAGAAAATATCCAATAAAAAATGTCTTATTGAAATTGTTTTAACATTTTCACTGTTTAAAGATTTTTTTTAACTTCAAGTGTGTTTATGAAATGAATATCTCTATGCTTATTTTCTTCCATGTGACTTCCCTGTATTTTCTTATTATTTTAAATTAATGGATATGGTTTATTAATGTATTGCCCAATTGTAACTTTGCATTTAACATAAATATCTGTCTTTTTAAAATTTTTATTTAATCTTTTCTTTTACACTACAGATTTTATCCCCCTCTCAGTCCTTCTTCTGAATGTTACACATCCCATACTTCCTCCCTGCCCTCATCTCCTTGAGGATGTCCCCACCGCTCTACTGCCCACCTCACCAGACCTTTCCAATCCCTGGGGCCTCTAATCTCTTCAGGGTTAGGTGCATCTTCTCTGGCTGAACCCAGACCCGACAATCCTCTGCTGTGTATCTGTTGTGGGTCTCTTATAAGCTGGTGTATGCTGTCTGGTTGGGTGTCCAGTGTTTGAGAGATTTCAGGTGTCCAGGTTATTTGAGACTGCTGATTCTCCTACAGGATCACCCTCCTCCTGAACTTCTTCCAGTTTTTCCCTAATTCAACTACAGGGGTCAGCAGCTTCTGTCCATTGGTTGGATACAAACATCTGCATCTGATACTTTCAGCTGCTTGTTGGGTCCCTAGGAGGCAGTCATGATAGGTCCCTTTAGACTCAATAATTTTATCAGGCTTTGGAGCCTCCCCTTGAGCTGGACCATACGTTGAGCCTGTCGCTGGACTTCCTTTACCTCAGACTCTTCTCAATTTTTGTCCCTGCAATTCTTTCAGACAGGAACAGTTATAGGTCAGAGTTTTTGACTGTGGGGTGGCAAATCTCTCTCTCTCTCTCTCACTTGATACCCTGTCTTTCTGATGGGAGTGAACTCCACAAGTTCCCTCTCCCCAGTGTACAGCATTTCATCTAAGGACCCTCAATTTAACCCCTGAGAGTCTCTCACCTCCCAGATCTCTGGTACTTTCTGGAGGTTACCCCCCACCTTCTACTTCCCGAAATTGCCTGTTACCATTCTTTCTGCTGGTCCTCGGGGACTCAGTCCTTTTCCCCAACCAATACCTGACCGAGTTCCCCCCTTCTTCCTGTCCACTTTCCCACCCAGGTCTCTCCTTTCTTACTCCCCTCATGCGGTTGCTCTCTTCTCCCTCCCAAGTGGGATTGAGGTATCCTCACTTGGGCTCTTCAGCTTGCTAACCTTTTTGAGTTATGTGGACTGTATCTTGGGTATTCCGTACTTTTTGACCAATATCCACTTATTAGTGAGAACATACCATGCATGTCCTCTTAGGTCTGAGTTACCTCACTCAGGATGGTATTTTCTAGTTCCCTCTATTTGACTGTAATCCTCAAGATGTACTGGTTTTTAATAGCTGAGTAGTATTCCATTGTGTAAATGAACCACATTTTCTGTATCCATTTGTCTGCTCTGGGACATCTGAGTTGTTTCTGGCTTCTGGCTAACACACACACACACACACACACACAAACGGCCACAATGAACATGGTGGAACATGATCCCCTGTGGGCTGGTGGGCCACCTTTTGGGTATATTCCCAATATGTCTGATTTATGCAATTCTTTTGTAAAAAAATTACCATCATTAAAATATACTTTCTAGCCTAAAGTTTCCTGTCTCCTAGGTGGAGAACCAGTCACTTATCACTTCTTGTCTTTTTGTGATATACGACAAACATTTATAAGTTTTTTATACCAGCACATGATAACTATTTGCCAGTGTCACCTCTGGGGTCTCCATATTCTGCTATTTCCACTGATCATTATTTTTTTTTTAACTCCCTCAAGTCTTCTCCTGTTCGAAATATAAAAAATAATCTGATACTTAACTATCTTCACTGCAATCTTTCTTCTTTTTGGTTATGCTTAGCTCATGTTTGGCCAATTCTTGAATCTTTCCAGCCACCTCTAAACTATGCCACACAGGCCAAAATTGGCTTTGCACAGAAATTACAATCTTAAGTATACATTAATTGCTTTTGTTTTTTATAACGTAATTGAATTTTTTCTCAAGCATTAACTCTGTAAACAATATTTGCCACAATACTAAGAGGTTAACTATGCATGGATTAATACTGAAAAGTATATAGGCATATACTCACCATATATTTTTAAAACATAAAATTTTATGCAACTCTGTCCATGTAGTATTCAGTATCTTTTATGTATTTTGAACCTTTAGTTTCCCAACACTGTAGAAGAATCTTGTGATTTTTTACCTTAGCATATTCTCCTTAGTCACTTCCTGCTCATATACGCTGAACTCATTATGTTCAGTAATATTATGTAGAGCAAGGGACCTGGAAGCATGCAGCTTCAAGTTATGATGTATAATTTCATATAAGGAGAGGAATAAGCGTATCTTAAAATTGAAAGAAAGGATGCATATGACCCAGTACGACTTTAAGATTTTTAAAATAAGCTTTAAATTTAATGTGTGTGTGTGTGTGTGTGTGTGTGTGTGTGTGTGTGCGTGACTATGTGCACATAAGTACCAGAGTCTACAGATGAAGATGAGGTAGGACAATTTGGGTGACTTGGTTCTCTCTTTACACTGGGTGAGATAATATGATCAAAATTCTTCAGGCATGATGTGAGAAGCTTCTGAGCAATCTTATCAATCTTAATGGTTAATTCTACTTGTCAACTGGGCATATCTAGAATCACCTAGAGTCTCTGTTATAGATCATCTAGATCAGGGCCTCCGGTGACTTCTGTGGAGATTTGTCTTGATTATATAGATTGATGTGGGAAGAGTCATTCTAAATGTTGTTGAAACCATTTTCTGATTTGGAGTACTGGACATTATAAGAGTACCATAAGCTAGCTGAGTACTTTTAACTGAGGATGCCTTACACTTCAGATCTTTGGTCCATTATCATCATGGGGAAAAACATGGCTACATGCCAAGAGACATGGTGTTAGAATGGTAGCAGAGTTTTATATCCTCAGGCATCAGAATGAAGGCTATAACTGACTTGAGCTTATAAGACCTCAAAGGCCAGCTCCACACTTGCATACTTTGTCCAACTGAAACATGGCTACACACCCAAATAGTTCCACTCCCTTTGAGCCAACCATTAAAACAAAATCACCAATCTTATACAAACCACCATAATCTTTATGATAGTGCTGCAATAACTATACTTTAGTGTACCTTGGAGTAAAATATATCTACTGATAATCATCTGAAGTCCTATGAGAATACAGACATAAATGTGAATTCAGGGAGACCTCTAAGCAGAGAAGAGAAATTTGTCATGCAGTCATGGAAACAAAAGACAGTGTATTTCAAAAGGTAGACATAAAAAGCATTATGTAAAAATCACATAAAAATCTTAGACAATGTACAGAGCAGTTCCTTCATATTTTCAGTGAACAGTTCCATTTTATTATTTGGTAAACATCGATACCCAATGTATTCTTTTTCAGCAGACCCAAGGTTCAGTTGGATGTTTAAGTCCCTTATCATAAACAGACAGTATGGGCATCTTTTGTAAATAACTCTCAAAGACTGTATGATTTCTTTAGCATCTGCTTCACAAGTCAACAGAGCACATTAAATGCAGTTTAAACATGCAAAGCTTCTGGAACCTTCTCTAGGGACACTCCCTACTTACCCTAACAGCTGTGTCTCTGATGAAACTGGGGGTTTTGAATGAATATAAAGTTTAACTCAACCTGTTACCATTAGAGAAGCAGAAATCTATTTCATATATATGCACATATATGCATAAAATCTTTTACATTACATATATAAATTATCTAAGTAATCATATTACATATATACATAATCTATTATATATTCTGCCCACAGATGCCTAGGGAAAAGCTAGACTGGCTTCAGTGAACAGGCTTGCAGTGTAACATCTTGATAGAAGTGTTTTTCTGACTGAAAGTTAAATATATATAAATATATATATATATTTTTTTGTGTGTGTGTGCGTGTGTGTGTGTATGTGTGTATTGACACTTTCAGGAAAAAATAACAACACAAAATGAAAGAACTCCTAGTACTACAAAGAAGAAACCATACAAAGAACACTAAAAATTTAGTATTGGGTTTTCAGTCTTGACTATAAATAATTATAGTCACTTTAAAGTCTAAAAAATAAAATCTGTGTAATTGAATTAAATCAAGTATGATAGGAGATGAGAGATCACTCAGGTGTTAAATGTCCTGAGTGTTCTTGACACCGGAACTGAATTCAGTTCCCAGCATGTAAGTTTGCTGGATCACAATGCACTGTTACTTCAGATCCAGGGGAATTTATCACCACTTTCTGAGCTTTGTGGGCAAGTCCATTATACACATGTAAAAATAAAGAATTTCACTACTCAAGCTCCATCTTCCTTCTGGCCAATTTTCCACCCAGGCCATATTGGTAGGCCCCAAACCCTCCCTACCTCCAACAGACCTCCTGTCTCACAAGAAGTCTACAGTAACCTGGGACACAGGAGATCTACAGTAGCCAAGGACCCAGGAGGTTACAGTAACCAGAAACATAGGAGATCTTCCCTAATCAGGAGGACAGTCCATCTGGTCTGTACCTTCATCTGCAACTAGGGCAAATTTTGTACGTGGAACCCAATACTTCCCTGTCTCCCAGTAGATTCCCAGGAGGAATGCAGACCATCTCTAACCTGAGAAAAAGGACACCACTTTACTCATTAGAGACAGCACTGCCTGCCTCCAAGGTGGTCATCTTTAACCCAGGTCACAGAGCACTACCTCCCACCAAGGAGCCCAGCTCCAGTTAGAGACACCCAGTCCAGTTAACACCAAATATAACAAGGTGGCAAGATGTAAGCCCAAAAATATAAATGACAGAAACCTATGAAATGCAATTTGGCAACATCAGAACCTAGTTCTCCCATCACAACAAACCCTGGATACACTAACAAACCTAAAAAGATTTTATCTAAAATTCCATAAAGAATGGAATGGATATGGAGATTCCATATCTCATAAAGATAATAGAGGCCTTTAAGGAGGATATAAATAACACGCTTAAAGATATACAGAAAAACACAAGCAATCATGTAGAAATTCTTAAAGAGGAAACAAATAAATCCCTTAATGAAATATAGGAAAATATAATCAAGCAGGTGAAGGAACTGAACAAAACATCCCAAGCCCTAAAAATGGAAATGGAAGCAATAAAACAAACATAAATGATGGCAACCTTGGAGACAAGTCAGAAAAGAGATCATGAACTACAGATGCAAGCATCACCAACAGAATACAATAGTAGAAGAGAGAATCTAAGGCACAGATGATACCAGAGAAGATATTGACACATCCATAAAAGAAAAAAAAAAGTGAAATGCTCATAAACCAAATTACCCAGGGCACAATGAAGAATTAAAATCTAAGAATCATAGGGATATAAGAGGGTGAAGACTCTCAGCTCAAAGGGCACAAAACATTTTTAACAAAATCATAGAAGAAAACTTATGTATCCTAAAGAAAGATATGGGCATAAATGTTCAAGATGACTACAAAAAAAAAATAGATTTGAAGAGAAAAGGAAATCCACCCATTACATAATATTCAAAACACTAAATGCATAAAACAAAGAAAGAATATTAAAAGCTGTAAGGAAAAAGGCCAAGTAACATATAATGGGTGACCTACCATAATTACACTTGACTTCTCAAAAGAGACTCTAAAATGCCAAAAGCTCCTGGATGAATGTCATGCAGACCCTAAAACAACACAAATGCTAACCCAGACTACTAATCCCAGGAAGTCTCTCAATCAACTTAGATGGAGAAACATACATATTGCATGACAAAATCAAATATAATCAATGTTTTTCTAGTAACTTAGACTTATAGATGATACTGGAAGAAAAACTTCAAGACTTCATAACTACACCCAAGAAATCACACAAAAAAATTAAACATCTGACAACAAACCAAAAATAAGAGTATCACACGCAAACATAATTCCAACTCCAGAAACAACAACAAAAAAACAGAAACAAACTATCATCAGTCTTTAAAATCTCTCAACATCAATGGACTCAATTCCCCAATAAAAAGACACAGACTAACAGACTGGATACATAAATATTATCCAGCATTTTGCTTCATAAGAGAAACACATCTCAGTGTTAAAGATGGCCACTACCTCCAAGTCATAGGCTGGAAAAAGTTGTCCAAGCATGATCCCAAAAAACAAGCTGGAACAGTCTTTCTAATATATTCATCAAAGCAAAATTCCACCAAAAGGAAGTCTCAAATCTAAGCATCTATGCTCTAAATGCAAGGGCAGCCACATTCTTAAAAGAAACTTAATTAAATCTCAAAACACAGATTGAAACTCACACATTAAATGTAAGAGACTTCAACATCCTGTTGTCACCAAATAAAAGGTCATTGAATCAGAAACTAAAGAGAGATACAATGAAAGTAACTGAAATTATAAACCAAATGGATTTAATAGATATCTGTAGAACATTTCAACCCCAAACAAGAGAATATACCTTCTTTTCAATGAATCATGGAACCCACTTCAAAACTTATCACATAATTGAACACAAAACAAGTCTCAACTGATACAAAAGTATTGAAAAAATCCCATGCTTTCTATCAGATTACCATGGACTAAGGCTGGATCACAACAACAATAAAAACAAAGGAATGACTGCATACTCATCAAAACTGAACAACTCTATTCTCAATGGTAAATTGGTCAGGAAGGCAATAAACAAAGAAATCAAAGACTTTTGAAAATAAAGTAAAAACGAGGAGACAGCATACTCAAACTTTTGGGAGACAGTGAATGCCGTATTATGAAGTTCATAACACTGAGTGCCTTCATAAAGATTTTGCTGATATGCCATAATAGCAACTTAACAGCAGGCTTGAAAGCTCTAGAACAGAAAGAAGCTAACACATGCAAGAGCAAATAGTCAGCAGCAAATAGACAAATAACAAATAGACAAATATCAGCAAATAGCAAATAGACAGCAGCAAATAGTCAAACCCAGGACTGAAATCAACCAACAAGAAACAAAGAAAACAATTCAAAGGATCAGTAAAACCAAGAGATGGTTCGTTGAAAAAAAGTCAGGAAGATAGAGAAACTCTTAGCCAACCTAACTAAAGGGAACAGAGATAGTATTCAAATTGAAAAATCAGAATTGAAAAGGAAGAAAAGACACAGAAATTTAAGAAATTAAAAAAAAATCATCACAGCTTAGTATAAAAAACATATACTCCAAAACCTTAAAAATCTAGATGAAATGGATGATTTTCTAGACAGATTTCACAAGCAAAGTTAAATCATGCATTTGTAAACTATCAACTAAACTGTCTCATAACACCTAAGGAAGTAGTAGTCATTAAAAGCATCCCATCAAGAACCAAACAAACAAAACAACAACAACATCTCCCAATGTGTTTTAGTGGAGAATTCTACTGGAACTTCACAGAAGACCTAATACCAATATTCTTCAAAATATCCACAAAATAAAAACTGAAAGAAAACTACCCAATTCATTCTATGAAGCCACAGTTACTCTAATATCAAAACCACAAAAAGACACGACAAAGAAAGAGAAATTCAGGCCAATGAAACTTATAAATATTGTTGCAAAAATACTCAACAAAATTCTTGCAAACTGAATCCGAGTGTATATCAAAATGATAATTCACTTTAGACAAGTAGTCTTCATCCCAGTGATGCATGGATGGTTCAATATACTAATATCAAACAATGCAATGCACCATATAAAGAAACTCAAGTGAAAAAGAAAAATTATACGATTTTCTCGTTATATGCTGAAAGAGCCTTCAACAAAATAAAACACCTCTTCATATAAAAAGATTTGGAGGAATAAGGAATTCATGGCAAGTACCTAAACATAATAAAAGCAATAAATAGCAAACCAACTGCCATCCTCAAATGAAATGTTTAGAAACTAGAAACCATTCCACTAGAACCAGGGGCAAGACAAGGCAGCCCACTCTCTCCCTATCAATTATAGTACTTGATATTCTCACTACTGCAATTAGACAACAAAAGGAGATCAATGGGAAACAAATTGGAAAGGAAGAAGTCAAAGTATCACTATTTGTAGATGTTGTGATAATATATATTAGCAACTCCCAAATTCCACTTGAGAAACCATACGGGTGATAACCAAATTCAGCAAAGTAGCAAGATATACAATTAACTCAAACAAACCTTTACCCTTCCTTTATACAACTGAAAAACAGGTTGAGAAAAAAAATTATAGAAACAACACCCTTCACAATTGCCACAAATAATATAAATATCTTGCTGTAACTTTTACCAAGCAACTGAAAGATCTATATGACAAGTACTTCAAATCCTTGAAGAAAGACATTAAGAAATTAGATCCTTGAAAGATCTCTGATGCTAATGGAACAGTGGATTAACATAGTGAAAATGCCCAGCTTATCAAAACCAATCTACAGATTCAATGCAATCCTATCAAAATTCCAACATGATTCTTCACAGAGATGGAAAGAGTAATGTTGAACTCCATATAGAAAAAAATTCAAAAATCCAGGATAGCCAATTAATTCTTAAGAATAAAAGATATTCTGTAGGGAATCACCATCACTGACTACAAAGAAATTGTGATAAAGACCAAATGATATTGTTATATAGAGAACAGAATGGCCAATCAATGGAATACAACTGAAGACCCAGAAATTATCCCACACTCATAGGGACAATTGACCTTTGACAAAGAAACCAAAAACACACAGAGAAACAAATAAAGCATCTTCAAAAAACTCTGCTTGTATAACTGGAAATTTGTATGCAGAACAATGAAAATCATTCCATATTTGTTACCTTGCACAAAGATCAAGTAAGTGAATCAAGTACCTCAAAATAAAACCAGATATACTGAATGGAATAGAAGAGAAAATGGATAAGAACCTTGAATTAATTTTCACAGAAGGAAATTCCCTGACCAGAACACCAATGGTTCAGGCTCTAAGATCAAGAATTGATAAACAGGACTTCATGAAACAGAAAAGCTTTTGTATGGCAAAAGACACCATCAATAAGACAAATCCTTAACCTACAGATTGAAAAAAAAAATCTTCACTAACCCTACATCTAATAGAAGACTAATATCTAAGATTTATGATGAATACAAGAAGGTAACCCACAAGAAAACAAATAACTCAATTAAAAATTGGTTACAGAGCTAAATAGTGAGTTCACAATAGAAGAATCTCGAATAACCAAGAATCCCTTAAAGAAAAGTTCAAAGTCCTTAGTCATCAGGGAAATGTGCTTACAGACAGGAGGTTAGCATGTCTGCCCTCTGAGAGGCCCTACAAGCAGATGACTGAGACACATACAGATACTTACACCCAATGTTTGGACTGAAGTTGCGGAACCGTATTCCTGAATTAGGGAAAAGATTGGAGAAGTTTAAGGGGAGTGTGACCCCATAGAAAGAACAGACACCTGGGAGTTCCCAGAGAGTGCAGGCAGCATACATTGGCTAGTCTGTGGTTCCCAGCACATACACAGCTGAGGACTGCCTGATCTGGCCTCAGTGCAAGAAGTTCCATTTGATCCTTGAGAAACTTGAGGCCCCAGGGAATGGAGAAGCCTGGTTGAGGGGAGGGGGAGTAACCTCATGGAAGTAAGGGAGAAGCAAAATAGGACAAGGAACTGTGCAGGAGGGACAATGGCTAGAATGAAATATATATAACATAATTGTAGAAAATAAACAATTTCTACTGAGAAAATTAGGGCAAGGTGCTGAACAGTATGAGTTGGTGAGTAGTTAAGAGTATTTACTGTGGGGTTAGAGGATTTGAGTTTAGTATTCACATGGCAGTTCACAAACACCTGCTAAACTCAGTTCCAGAGAATCTGATGCATTCCTCCCATTCTGCATGCTCCTCCATCACAAATGTGGTGCACATAAACTTACTCATGGTCACACACATACTCATAAATTAATAAAATGAATCCTTAAAAAGACATTTGAATTATGAAGACAATATAAATGCCTAAACAAATTGCATACATAGGTGAAACAATAGATACCAGCTTCTGTGAGCAGAGAATATTACCTTTAGATATTATCACATTACACAGTAGAAGTACCAGGCTATCACAGTAGTCTCCCTGAAAGCCATATTTTCATACAATTCAGCAGATGGATATTTTGCAAGCTACTCATAATGGGCTTGCTTTCTATGGGTACTGAATTCACAGTTAATTTAAGAATTTATTGCTATGTTTCTAATATGAAAATATTCTTTTTTTGGTTCATTGTGTTTAACTATATGTCTGTCCGTTAATCTGGGTATATGCCTGCACAAGAACCTCATCTCTCTCTCTCTCTCTCTCTCTCTCTCTCTCTCTCTCTCTCTCTCTGTGTGTGTGTTGTGCAATTTTTAGTGTAGACCTGAAAAGTGTTTTTATTTATCCATCGTGGTGCATGTAACCACTCTGTAAACTGTGACTTCAGTATCAACTTGAGCAGATAGTTTAGTTTTTTTATGAGCAGATGTTTAGTGAGCATCATGCATGAGGTTATGCATATCTGATATGCGTCCCATCTGCAGATATCAAAATCAGACACCATTGCTGCTGCCAAGAAGCAAGTGCTGACAGGAGCCTTATATAGCTGTCCCCTGAGGGGCTCTGCTGGAGCCTCATCAATATGGATGCCAATGCACACAGCAAACCATTGGACTGAGTACAGGGTTCCCAATGGAGAAGTTAGGACTGAAGGGTTTTACAACCTCATAGGAAGAACAACAATATCAACCAACCAGATCCCCCAATGATCCCAGAGACTAAACCACCAACACAAGAGTACACATTGAGGGATCCATGGGTCCAGTTGCATATGTATGAAAGTACTGCCTTTTCTATGGGAAGGGGGCCCCTTGATCTTAATAATCCAATGTAGAGGCTTAATAATCCAATGTAGGGGAATGCTATTGAGCTAGAGTGGTTGAAAGGGTGTTGGATCACCCTTATAGAAGCAGGAGGAGGGGACTGAGGGTTTGTGGAGGAGAAACTAGGAAAGGTATAACGTTTGAAATGAACATAAATAAAATAACCAATTTTTAAAAAAGCTACTAGAGTAATATTTACTTAAAAGGTGTTTTATACAGAGAGCTGCTGAGATGGTTCAACAGGTAAAGTTTTCCTGAGTTCAAACCCTGCGACCCAAATGCTAGATGAACAGAACTGACTTGCAAAATTGTTTCCTGACTCCCATAATGCACCATTACATATGCTCCCATGCAATAAAAACTGTTAAAAAAATTAAAGGTTATACAAAAAAGTGGAGAATGATAGAAAGCTCAAGGAATACACCAAGAGTTATCCGTGGCCTCCACATGCACAAGTGAGCATATAAATTCTATGTATCTATATAATTATGTATCTATCTGTCTGTCTGTCTAACTATCTATCTATGTATCTCTCTATCCTCTATCTATCTATCATCTATCTATCATCCATCTGTCTATTATCTATCAATATTTATCTCTTTTTATTTCTCTTTTTATCTCCCCTTTCTCTTGCATGCATACACACACACACACACACACACACACACACACACACACACACGGGAAGGAAAGAAGAAAGGATGAAGGAAGAAGAAGAAGAAGAAGAAGGCGAAATACCTTGCTGACTGGATTTCCAGACAGCAGACACAGACCAGAAACAGAAAGTCCTCTTATTTCTTATAATGAATCAAATCCCGTCTTTTAGTGAGATGGATGTGAAGTAGCTACTATTATTATGATGCTTTTATATTTCAAAAATTAAATATTACACAGAAATTGGCAAAACAAGTTTTGTAATGGCTGATTACATCTAGATTTATGTGTAGAAACAAAATTATTATATATCAATATCCTAGATAAGAAAATAAACTTCCCATCACTAGAAAAGTCACTAAACTCTGATGCCAAAATAAATCCTCATTTTTCACTTAGTAAGTAAGATTTAGGTATAATGAAACATGGAATGTTTTTTTTCCTCTTACAGAAAGATAAATTCCAAAGCAATAAATTCTTCTTTGTCTAAAGGAACATTGTACTCAAAAAAGAGAATGTACATTAAGTTAATAAACTTGGCTTTATTCAGAAAAGAAAATAATATTCTTCAATAAAATTCAAGAATGTGAGGATGAGATGTGCATAGGACCAAGAAAGAGTCAGCAGACATATCTGACAGTGGAAGAGTCCCTTGACTATGGACATTATTAAAGATGTGAACCATCCAGACACTTACAAGAAATGCAAGCTTTTTAAGTTTCTAGACTCCCTCTCAACTCAAACTATCACTGGTATGTCTAGCCTTCTTTATCTTTGTGGATTTACTGCACTAGATATGCACTTCTGTTATGGAGTGGATCTGACATCCCATCAGAGATAGGGTAGTTATCTCTATATTAGTAATGCTATTATTGCACAAGTGAGCTCATCTCCCTTGGGCCATTTATGTTACAGAATATGGGATTCAAAACTATGAATGATCATTTAATGCCTTTTTATTCTCAACAGCACACATAACACTTTTGGTAAAACCCACCTGCCAGGGGAAAATCTTCCAGATTAGTTTCAGCTTGATTTTTCTTTATCATGCAACTAACATGCAAATTTTCTTTATCTACAATGTCTTATTTTGTTCTGGTGGGCAACTAAGATCAAGGATAAGAGGGTACAATGATTTTGATCCTCTACGTCCCACCTGAAGAGTAGTACATAGAAAATTTCTAATGTCTGTTAGATAATTTATAACCTGAGGACTGATTTTAATTACTCACAGCTTTAAGAAGGTTTTTTTCCCTAGCTCTGAAGGTTGTCACCCAAAATTTTTAAATATTTCATGCTTTTAATATTGCTTTTGATTTGGTCCATGTGTAATTGCACTCCCTCATCTCCCCTATGCCCCTCCCCATGTCTACTTATAAGCCAAGTAGTGGCTTAAAAGACTCTATGTGCTTACTGGCTACCCAGTCTCTCCAGTCTGTGAGCTCGAGTCAATTACTGAGTCAGAAATCAGAATGAGAGAGAATGACAGAGACAGGAACATATCAAGCAGGGAATACATACAATCTGACAACAAAAGATGGCTAGGAAGATGGCTTAGTCAGTCAAATACCTGCTGTGCAAACATGAAGACCTGAGTTCAGACTCTCACCACCTGTGATCAAAGATAGGCATGGCATTCAGAACATGCAGATTAAGAGCTAGTTTTTCAGTGAAGTCTGTGAAAAACAGAGTGCTTAAAGTTACTCTTCAAGTTACAAGAGTTCTCAGATGCCATCCAAGACTAAGAAACCAAGGCTATCTACTGTAGTTACAGAAGAAAGAACAACTTTCCATGACAAAATAAAAAAAAAAAAAAAAAACAAGAAAAAAAAAACAAACCCCAAAAAACAAAACCAAAACCAAAACAAAAAACACAAAAAACAAAACAAACCAGGTTTTAGGAGTTCATATCCATATAACCTACTTTACAGAGGCCAATGGTAAAGCACTTAAGTTGGAAAAAAAGGTTAACATTCCAAATAGATACAGGGGATAAGAAAGAACTCCGTTTACTCAAAAGAGGGCTAATAAGACCAGAAAAAAAGCTAATGAGAGACACTAATACACATTAAGTAATAATAACTCTTTTCTTTGATACTTTATTTACATTTCAAATGTTTCCCCTTTCCATATCTCCCCTTTGGAACCTCCCTATTTCCCCCCTCCCCTGCCTCTATGGTTGCATTACCCCACCCACCTACCCACCCACTCACTCTCCTCTTCCTTCCTTGGCATTTCCTATATTGGGACATTTAACACCCTCTGGCCCCAGGGCCTGTCCTACCCCTGATGGCTTACAAGACCCTCCTCTGCCACATATGTGGCCAGCACCATGGTTTCCTCCATGTGTATTCTTTGGTTGGTGATCCAGTCTCAGGGTGCATTGAGGGGCAAATGAATGGAACTTGAAAATACCATCCTGAGCGAGGTAACACAGACACAAAAGAATGAACACGGTATATACTCACTGATAAGTGGTTGTTAGGCCAAAAGTTCGAAATACCCAAGAGTCATTTCACAGCAACCACAGCAACCACAAGGCTGAGTGTGAGGTTCCAGATGGAGGAGTTGGACAAGGGACTTAAGGAGCTGAAGGAGTTTGCAGCCCCATGGAGGGAGCAACAGTGTCAATAATAACTCTTAATAGTCATGCTTTCAATTTCCCAGTAAAGACACAGTCTAACTAAATTAATTAGAAAACAGGACTCATCATTATGCTGTCTCCAAGAAATATACTTCATAAAAAAATGGGAAGCATTTAAATAAAGCTAATTATTATGGAATAAAAGTTCTCTTTCATATAAAAAGTATATGAGAAATCTATATTTTGAGGTTGTTTTTTTTTCCTTTCACCACTTCTTTCTCCTTGATTACATGCTGTTCCTATCAGCTTGTATAAATAGTGTGTGTATCTTATTATTGAAGAAGGCCAGTGCTTAAATAAATAACATAGATAATCTTTGCTTCAGACATTCAAACATAAAAAACATATTAACTGAGTTTGAGTGCAGTGTTTGAAATATTGCTTTCTTTTGCCTCTCAAGTTGAACTTAGCAATCCTCACTTGGGCTCTTCAGCTTGTTGACCTTTTTGAGTTCTGTGGAAGGTATCTTGGGTATTCTGTACTTTCTTTGTTTTTTGTTTGCTTGTTTGTTTGTTTGCTAATATACAGTAATTAGTGAGTACATACCATGCAGGTCCTTAGGGTCTGAATTACCTTACTCAGGATGATATTTCCTAGTTCCATCCATTTGCTTGCAAAACTCGGGAAGTCCTCATTCTTAATAGCTGAGTAGTACTCCATTATGTAAATGAACCATATTTTCAGTATCCATTCTTCTGTCGTGGGACATGTGGGTTGATTCCAGCTTCTAGGTTTAACAATAAGGCCGATATGAACATAGTGGAACATGTGTCCCTGTGGCATGGTGGGGCATCTTTTGGGTATATTTCCAAGAGTGGTATTGACACTCAGATTTAGATATTTGCACCCAACCAATGGACAGAAGATGCTGACCCCTGTGGTTGAATTAGGGGAAAGGGAAAAGAAGCTGAGGAGGAGGACAACCTTGTGGAAGAACCAGCAGTCTCAATTAACCTGGGCCCCTGAGATCTCTCAGACACTAGGCCACCAACCATGCAGCATATACCAGCTGATATGAGGTCCCCAACACATATACAACAGAGGACTGCCTTGTCTGAGTTTAGTCAGAGAAGATGCCCCTAACTCTCAAGAGACTGGAACCCCAGGGAGGTTAGAAGTCTGGTTGGATGGGGGTGTGGAGTGAGGACATCCTTGGGTAGACCAGTTTGTGGGGAGGAGGAATGGGATGTGTAACATTCAGAGAGTAGACTGGGAGTGGAAAAAAATCTGAAGTTTTAAATAAATAAATAAATAAATAAATAAGTGATTAAAAATATTAAAGATGGAGCAGAGATGGAGGGAATGTCCAACCAATGACTGGTCCAAATTGAGACCCATCCCATGGTCAATGAACAATCACTGACATTATTAGAGGTGCTCTGTTATGGTTGCAGACAGGAACCTAGTATAACTGTCCTCTGAAATGCTCTACCCAGCAACCAATAGAAACAGATGCAGAGACTCACATCTAATCATTTGATGGAGCTTGCAGCATGTTATGAAAGAGCAAGGGGATGGACTGATGGACCAAAGAAACAGGGACTCCACAGAAAGACCAACAGAGTCAACTAACCTAGACCCTTGGGGGCTCTCAGAGACTGGACCACCAACCAAAGAGCAAGCATTGGCTGAAGGTAGACAAGCACCCTCACCCTACCCCTGCACACACATATAAGAGATGTGTAGCTTGGTCTTCATGCATGTCTCCCAACAACTGAAGCAAGCAATGTCCCTGAATCTGTTGCTTGCCTGAGGGTCCCGTTGTCCTGAGCTACCTTGTCTGGCCTCAGTAGGAGAGTATGCACCTAGTCCTGAAGTGACTTGATATGCATGGGAGCATGTTGGATGATACCCTGGTGGGTCCTCCTTCTCAGAGGAGGAGGGGAAGGAGGAATGGGGAAGGACCTGAGTAAAGGAATTCTGGAAGGAGAAGAAGGTCTGATATTGAGATATAAAATGAATACAGAAATAAATTTTAAAAATAGTTAAAAAAAAAACAACAAGAACCCATACTGGGCAGCTCACAACTGCTTATAAATCCAATTCCAGGGGATCCAACACCCTCTTCTTCAAAGACAAATAAATGTACACTTACATGCACATACACATGGCTACATGTGCACATGGATACACATCACACATACACATAAAATAATAAAATTACATATTTGATTTAAAGAAATTTTGTTCACTATGAAGGCAGAGGGCTTTGAAACACTCACATAGAAAGGCAAATCTTTCACATGGGTTTGCAAACATAACAATGATTCTTTTTCTCATAATCACAGAGATTTTTTTCTATACTTACTACTTTCTTTAATCCATAATCCATGTCACCTTAGGGAGCTTCCCCTTTCTTGCTTGAAGAATTCCATTGTTTATGATTGTGCCATCTCTGACTGCCTCTCATGAGAAGAAACAACAGTTTTCTTTTTATCACAACTGATCCCTTTAAGTTTCAGATATCTGAGTCATGATACAGCAGCACCAGACAGCATACTGATTCAGTGCTTACTGGAAATAAAGCAACATGGAAAACATGACTCTTGGGGAACCATGGCAATGGTAAAGAAGGAGGAGCTATGATCTGAGATGGTTCATTTTCATTTTCAACTTGTTTTAAAATCACCACGGTAACACACGTCTAGGTGTGTCTATGAAAGTGTTTTCAGAAATAATTTGAAGTCCATGGCCTGAGTTCTTGCTGAATGATATAGAGAAAGTAATTTGAACATCAACATCTGCTTCCTGACTTGGGTGCAATGGGACCAGCTTTCTCACACTTTTGCCATGGTGTCTTTTCTGCCAGAGTGATTGGCTATACCTCTAAACTGTATGCTGTAACAAGTTTACCTTTTCCCAGAAATTGTAATTTTTCAATATTATGTAATAACAAGTAAAGCAACTAAGACTCTAGAAGTTGCAATGAAGTGAGTACAGGTTAGAGAGAGGCCAACTGAGAATGAGAGGGCAGATGCTGAACCTCACAGAATTCTAAGACAGATGAAGGAAGGATCTGAAAGACATTTTATTACAGTGGAAACATGTATTCAGTAGGGAATATGACCCTGTCCACAGACAATCACCATGTACACTTCTCTGGATAGGCTTTATGCTAAAGGTGGGAGTCTACAAGAGCCCATTCATTATTTTATAATGGCCAAGTGACAAAGAATATTTCACTTTTTGGTCATGTACAAATGCAAGATAAAAGGCAATTGAAGATGTCTTTATTTTTCTTTTAAAATTAAGGTCTTTCATGGAGATATATATATATATAATTACATTTCCTCATTTTCTGGTTTTTTTTTTTTTTTTTTAACTTTGTATTTGTTCCTGTTTTACTTTAAGGCCTTCCTTTGGACTTCTCCTTCTCTCTGGCTAATCCTCATTTCAAGAAGTCTTAATAGAGAGAGCAGTAGTCAGAATATTAAACACAAGATATCTGCAAACTTGAGTTAATTATGGATCAAGTAGCTGCATAGACCATGCCTAGCAGAACCTAATTCATACAATATTCCTTACACTTATATTTTATTCCCCTTGTAATTACAACTTCTATCATACTCACCAAGAGTTCTATGCAAAAACTGGGGCAGACTGTGTTCTCATGAGAGTGATAATTTCATCCATACTAGCTTGAAATTATAAGTATTATAATGTCACAAGTCAAAAAATAAGAAATTCTTATCTCTGTCCAGATATCACAGTACTGGGGTTGTCTCCATAAGGCCTTTGTCCTGATGCCTGGATGTAGAATACTTTCTGAAATTTCAGAAAGTAAAGATTTCATGCCTTTAAGAAAATGATTTATCTCAGAATATGCTCAGTACATAACTTTCTAAAACGAGACAACATCAGTAAAAGTGGTAATATTAGAGAGTATTTATTTGTTTATTAAAATTGCTCAGCTGAGATAAACCCAGAGTAAACGGTACACAAAAACTGATAGTTGGAGATGAGACTTAGTATAAAGGGCACCTGTAACAGACAGAAATCCCAAGCACATTTGCTTTTCAGATAGCTATAAACAAGCCACAACTGTCTCTACAGATGATTTATACTCAAAGCCCACTTGCAGGTTTTGATAATATTTATTAGTGGATGGTTTATTGACCATGATTCCTGTTTTTTACAAGCTTTTACTTTAAATTCAGTATTTATTTATTTAATATGTATGAGTGTTTTGCCTACAAGTATATATATATGCTTGTAGGCAAAAGATATATATATCTTGAGTCTATAGGACATATATATATATATATATATATATATATATATATATATACTCATTTGAATACTTGATCTCAAGGGAGTTCCAAGAATTGATAAGATTAGGAGATGTGACCTTGCTTGGATGGGTGTGCCCTTTTTGGAGAAAGTTTGTCAATGCAGGTGAGCTTTGGAGTTTAAAAAAGTTCATTTCAAGCCCAGAGTCTCACTTTCCTGAAGCCTATGGATACAGAAGTATAACAACAACTCCTTTAGCAATATAACTTCCTATGTACCACCATGTGATAATGGAATAATCCTCTGAAATTCTAAGCCAACACCAGTGATACACTTTATTTTATGAGAGTGGCCATAGTTAAGCAGTCTCTTCACAGCAATAGAACACTGAATAATACAGTGTGTATAGTACACACATACATGTTGCCCTTAATAGAATGCACTATCAGATCCCATGGAACTAGAGTCACTGAAGGTTATGAACTTTCATGTTTGTGCTAGAAACCTGTTTCCTCTGCAAGAGCATCAAGTACCATCTCTCTAGGTTCCCATTACATTAAAAAAAAGTTTTAATTACATGTGCATATCAAATTAGTTTTCTTCTTCCTCACTATTATAAGAAAATACACCAATACACACACACGTACAAACACACACACACACACACACTCACATATATATATATTCACATATATAAACAGGCATCTCTTAAGACATACATATATAAATGTGTCTAGAATACACAAACATATGTACATAGTTGTTTCTTAATGTTCAAGAAGGTCTCAAATGGACACTTTAGGTATGCATACATATATACTCAAATATGTCTTACATATAAATCAAAATGTGCATGCCTGTATATAGTTATGCCTTAAATGTGTATGTGTGAATATCTTAAATGTATTTATGGTTTATCTTAAATATATTCTATGCATACATATATACATATATACATAGGTATATGTCCCATGAATTTATAGATGTATACACATATAAATAGATATATGGAAAATCATATATAGGGAGAATAATCCAAACTACTACTATATCTTAAATATACATACACATTTGTATATATACACACATTTGTGTATATATATATACACACAGGTGTGTCATAAGAGGATATGTACATATATATGTATATGAATACACATACGTATGCATATATGTGTACATTTACACATATGTAAACACATACATGTGTATCTTAAATGCATATATATGTAAATAAATATTTCTTGCCATGACTTAATGTGTATATGTTTATGTATACATCTATATAGATATAAAGTTATTAATGTATGTTCATTGGAAAAATAATCCTAAATTTTGGAAATAGCCACGTATGATGAACCAACAATCACTGTGGGAGATTTAAGCATCAATATTATTTCATCTGATAATATCTTTAAGATATTATGTTATTCATAGTTTTAGACTAACAGAAAATTTGAGAGGAAGATCCAAAAATTTCCCATATATTTCCTGTATTGCATATGCATAGCCTTTTCCAGAATAAATATCTGACCAAATAGTGGCCCATTTAATACAGTCAGAAAGTCTATACTGTCATAGGTTCTGTTTTTTATGTTAGAGTTGACACTTGACATTGTAGTCATTATGAATTTTTACCTCATTTGCTGAGGCTACTTTTCAGTAGGGAGTTTTCTAAGAGCCTCCAGGAACTTATATCCACCATTGGACATGAAGAGCTTTCCCAGCCCTAAAGACTCTACTTACCTTGTTTTACACATCTGTCTTTGCAAAAAAAAAAAAAGTCTCTAAAAGTCACTGATACATCTACAAAATTCATAATTTCCCATCATATAGTTAGAGATACGCTGTAACCTCTTCCAAGAAGATCCATTCATACAACCATAGTACATATACTAATCAAATACATTCAAGCTTCTCCCAAAGCCTTTCATAACTTAAAGCTGAGGACTTTAACTGAATGCTCATAACTCTACCTACAAGTACATTATCTGCTAGTTTATGAAAGAAACTGAGATATCTGTCACTAAATAATTCAGCATGCATTTATTAGTTGTTCTGAAGACTCAATTTAAACCATGCCATTCAAGTCTCTTCAACCTTACCCTATGTAGTACATGTAATTTTATTCTAATTGTTCTAGATTCAGGTCTTCCATCCTATGCCAAGTAATATTTGAATAAGCAAAAAGCATTTATTTAGCAGAAATTACTAACAATCTGGGGCCAGCCAATGATTCAAAATGACTACCCATCAAGGAACTTGCAGGCCCCTTTTATGCAGGGCTAGAGGAACTTTCTTAATTGTTTAGGTGCTATCTAATTTAATTGGCTAGGTATACGTCAGTTACTTTAGTTGAATTTTGATTGGTTGCTATATTGTTCTTAACATCTTTGGTCAGGCCATAGAGAAATTCCAGAAACTGTCACAGTCTAGCTATCTCTGTCTGCTAGATGTCAAGGCCACTGTTTATTAATGGCTTTCTCTATGGTTTTTTTTTTTTTCCCTAGAAGCTGGCCTGCTTCCTTAGGAAACTGAAACATAATGCTAACATGGTTGCCCATTCTAAAACGGGGAGGGTTAGGTCCTCTCAAAGCTATCTTTAAATTCCTAATCCTCCTAACGCTGCCTTCCAAGTCCTGAGATTATAGGCACTTGCCACCATACAGAAAAATTACATTTCTTAAGAAGAATAATATACTAATATAATTAATCTCTGGGTAGATTAAGACAAAGGAAAATAATTATATTAGTCAACATTTTATTTAAAAACAATAACAATCTTACATAGACGCTTTGATCAAAAGATGCATCTTAGTGACTAAAGTGACAGGACTGTGGTGAGCAGTACAGGCTGTTCTTGCAGATGCCACAAGTTCAGTTCCTGACACCTAAATTGGAGAGTTCACAACCACCTTTAACTCCATCTCTAGGATTTCTAATGCCTCTAGCCTGTACTAGCATGTGTATACTCACACATATATAAATTTACACATAGTTAAAAAATAAATTGAGGCTTTAAAATATGAAGTTTACTTTTTTTGGTTTGATTTCATTCTGCAAGATCTGTAGTGTATTTTGGGTACTTTTGATGTGACTTTGAGCATGTAGTAACAAACGATGCTCAGTAGATGAATAACTCAGTGACGTGAGTATCTCTCTGTGTATATGTTTGCATACACATCCACACTCAGATTCATAGCTGAGATATCAGATTATTATCATAATAAGGAGGAATCTAACCAGAGATATTTGAATGGCTGAGCTATATTGCTGGAGAAAAAAAAAACAGCAAAGTTTAAAGATTTCTGAAAAGTCTTATTAAAATGAATGCTTCATTTAAGAGACTTTTGTCTGTATGTCTGTACGTCAGTGGACATCTACAGAAGATCCCTACCCTGATCCTGTTATGAGGCATTGTGTTCTACAGAGCAAAGTTACTATATAGTGACTAAGTTACCAACATATAAAGAGAAGAGGTTTATTTTAGTTTACAATTTTAGAGATGAGCTCATTCTTTTGGGTCACCTGTAGAGTTACCAAATGGTAGTATTTGGATTGCAAAAGAGTAAAAGATCTTATTCTCAAGCTGCCAAAACAAAGAGTAGAAGTACTAACGTGCCATTCAAATGCATCTCTCCTATGAACCAAAGACTACAGATGAGAGAGACCCCATTGTTGAAATGTTCCACAATTTTCCAATATCATATCCTTGGAAAGGAAATCTGTAACCCATAGGCTTTTCAGAAACACACTCAAACCATACTACATGAGAGGTAGAGAGTGGCTTATTTCTCCTTGTGGTACAATACACTCACTAAGGGCGAGTAACTATTGCTCACTTTTCTCTTGGAAGGGTATGTGGCTAATAAGAATTTCTCTCATTGTTCATCATTGTCTAGAAGAATAGATACCACAGGACTTATCCTTGTTCTCATAATTGGCATATAAGCTAAATCTAAAAATATAAATAAAATAACCTCCATTTTATTTTGAAGATGACTAACATGCAAATCTGTATTGAGAAAAGACTTTTACTTAACCTTTGTAATGCTTTGTGGTTTTGTCCATGTAATGGTGTTAATAAAGAGTAAGTGTAAAAGCTTAATGCACCCTAACACAGAGCAATGAGACATGTGTATGCTTATATAAAGATGAATGATTTAGGTGTCCTACAAAGAAGACAGACAAAAGTAAATTAATCAGTCTTATTGAGCCTTTGGTTTCTTTACACATCAGAAGAGCCAAGACATTTTGAAGCATATGTCAATCTCACTTTCAAAGGAAATAGAGCTTGACTTTTTATCATATAAATATATATTTATATAAATGATTAAATTATATAAATTATGTAAATATAAAGTTATATAAATTTATTTGTGTGTGTGTGCATGTGTGTGTGTGTGTTTCTCTGTGTTAATTAAGGTATTGAGCCCTCCAACTTGTATTTGTGTACTACCCACCATGGTTTCTGGGAACTGAAACTCAGTACTCTGCAGGAGGAGCAGGTAGATTGCCTACATGTGTTAAATTGTTCAAGGGGAAAAAAATGTAACTTTCTGATACTTTTAAATTGAATGCAATTACAATTTTAGTTTTTATAAATCAAGTACTTTTGGGACAGAATGTGGCCCACAAGTCAATACAGTGTGGTAGTATTATTGTAACAAAAGCAGTTTTGGGATTGCTATGTCTATGGTACTCACTATTCAATCCTCAATAGAAAAAGACCCTTGGGAGACTGCCTTCCTGAAGTCCAATATCTACTAAAGAGCGTGATATTGCTTCCTCTTGGCTTCCACCTCCACCCTCTCAGTTTCTGCTTCTTCCTGCTTGACTTCTGCTGCTTCCGAATATGCTTCCTTGTTTCTATCATCTTTTGTACTCAAAACGTATATGAGTACTTTAATTTCAATTTGTGATGTAGTAATCACATTGGTAATAGGTTAAATTAAGTTTATCTTGTGTGGGGCCAACAGAAACCATCGAAATGGGTAAATTCTGTTGTTAGGTCCTCTATTTTTTCCCCTCTCTTGTCCTTGTCAGAGCTCTAGAGGTTTCACAGGATTTGGAAGGGACACAGGTTGATGCATCAGACCCCTCCTGCTGGTGCTTCCAGATCAATCCTGCTTTTTAAGGGACTGAAGGAGCTGAGAGGGTTTGCAGCCCCGTGGAGGGAGCAACAATGTCAACTGGCCAGACCCCCAGAGCTCATGGAGACTGGACCACCAAGCAAAGAATACACATGGAGGAACCTATGGTGCTGGCCACATATTTGGCAGAGGAGGGCCATGTTGTACATCAGTGGGAGGAGAGGCCCTTAGGTCCAAGTGTATTAGATGCCCCAGTGTAGGGGAATGATAGGGAGGGAAGACAGGACTGGGTCGGTGGGGGAGCATACTTATAGAGTCAGGGGGAAGGGGATGGGATGGGATAGAGGGTTTCTGAAGGGGAGACTGGAAAGGGGAAAACATTTGAAATATCCGGAAAAAAAAGTATTAACATTAAATTAGAACAAGTAGTAAAAGGTGCCAACTCCTTCACTCTTAATATTATCTGATCTTCCTTCTTGGGAAAACAGTTGTTCGTTTATACTGAGTCAAGGCTGAATCACAGTTTCATGCAACTTCAGGACAATTACTCACTCCTCCTCACACATCCCACATTATAGGAAGAGATCCTAAAATGTAAATTAATATTCTAATAGAATATATATTAATATTCTAGCTGAGCCTAGAATATAAAATGCTCAGTGTTGGGAAATGAAGAGTGCCTCTGAAACTGGTAGAAAACTGTTGGGCATTTCTTTTATACTTTGAGATCAATGGGACTGCACAGCTGGTAAAGGCTGGGTAGCCTTCCTTCAGTCTCTGGAACCCACAGGGTGGAGGGGAGAATTGTTCATAGGTTGCTGTTAGAGATTATGTTTGTTTAGTTTGTTGTTGTAGATTCTAAATAACAAACACAAAACGTTTCACCAAATAACTACTCTGCTGAACGATGGCAACACCTATTAAAATGTCAAAAGGAACAGAGGAAGGCCTATAAGGCCTATACAAAGAACTGGAAGTGAAAGAGGTGGTCATTCTAAGGGAGGAACATACCAATTGGTTGCTCAGGACCAAAAGATCAGTCCTGAAAACATATATACAAATAACACTAAATGGCCTTTTTGGATAATGTTTATATATATATGTATATATGTGTGTGTGTATGTGTGTGTGTGTGTGTGTGTGTGTACATATCATCAATAACAATTGGTGAAAGAAGAGTAAATTTGAAGGAGAACTGGGAAGGACATATGGGAGTACTTGTGAGAAGAAAAAGGAATGGCAAATATTATATTTATGTTATGATATCAAAAAGGAAAAGAAAAAGCAATATTGATGTAACCTTGTTTTATGTTATTAAAGTGTCTCAAAATTAGTGAAAATATTTATTTCTTTTTCAATATAAATTTGTATTTATATTGGAATCATACATACTTCAAAAATATGTATTTAAAACTTTAAAAAGAAACCATTTAGGATAGACATTTCCTGATTATGTTTTTCTATGTGAATGTGTGTAAAAACAATGTGAGTCTCGACAATTCTAGAAAGGATTTTTCCTATTATATTACTCTAACATTTTCAGTGCATCTTGGGCAGTATCATCAAGAAAAAAGAAAAATTAAACACTTGACGTTGCTCATAACAGTGTTTGCCATTAAAAGGCTGCTAATTTTAAAATTCCCTGCACATTGATTTCCAACACAGATGTACACAACAGTGAGTGCACACTTTGTAGTCATGCACCTGATCTTTCAAAGTAGCAGTATAAAAAAGCTCTCAGGCTAATTGGCACTCAAAAATTATTCAAAAGGACAGGGATGGCAAGAAAAGTTAGAGTCAGGCAGTAAGTTATTAAATTTCAAATATAAATGGGTATTTTCTAGAGTCTTTAAAACGATTCATAAAAAGACATGAGGGGAAAAAATGTTCTTTAGGGTCAACTGTCAATCCATCACTTTGTCTTTCCTTTTTTAAAAATTTTTATCTTTTTTTAATACTTTACATTTCAAATGTTTTCCCCTTTCCAGATCTCCCATTTGGAACTCCCATATCCCCTTCCCCTGCCCCTATGAGGGTATTACCCCACCCACCCACCCACCCACTTTTGTCTTCCCTCCATGGCATTCTCCTATATTGGGGCATCTAACACCCTCAGCTACATGGGTCCCTCCATGTTTATTCTTTGGTTGGTGATCAAGTCTCTGGGAGCACCAGGAGGTCAGGCCAGTTGACACTGTTGCTCCCTACATGGGGTTGCAAACTCCCTCAGCTCCTTCAGTCCCTTCTCCAACTCCTCCACCTGGTACCTGATGCTCAGCCTAACAGTTGCTGTGAAGAGATCCTTGGTTATTCCGAACTTTTGGGCTAATAACCACTTATCAGTTAATACATACCATGTTCATTCCTTTGTGACTGAGTTACCTTGCTCAGGATGATATTTTCAAGTTCCATCCATTTGCCTGCGAATTTCATGAAGTCATTGTTTTTAATAGCTGAGTAGTATTCCATTGTGTAAATGTACCACATTTTCTGTATCCATTCCTCTGTTGAGGGACATCTGGGTTGTTTCCAGTTTCTAGCTATTATAAATATGGCTGTTATGAACATAGTGGAACAGTGTCTTTATTACATGTTGGAGCATCTTCTGGGTATATGCCCAGGCGTGGAATAGCTGAGTCTTCAGGTAGTATTATATTCATTTTTCTGTGAGTCCACCAAACTGATTTCCAGTGAGGTTGTATCAGCTTGCAATCCCACCACCAATGGAGGAGTATTCTTCTTTCTCCACATCCTTGCCAACATCTGCTGTCACCTGATTTTTTGATCTTAGCCGTTCTGACTGGTGTGAGGCGGGATCTCAGGGTTGTTTTGATTTGCAATTCCATGATAACTAAGGATGTTGAAAATTTCTTTAGGTGCTTCTCAGCCATTTGAGTTTCCTCAGTTGACAATTCTGTTTAGCTCCCTTCAAACCTTGGTGTCAATACCTCTTGAAGACCAGTTCTCTGAAAGGAATTTGGGTTTGGAGATCTGTGGTACAGGGTCAGCTCTGGATTGCCAACAGAATCCAGAAGGAACTAGTCCCCAGCTGTCCCTTGATTTCTGTGTCCTGATGGCTTTGCAAGGGTCCTTCTTGATCCAGTGAATTTGAATAACAGTGGTGGTCTTGCCTGTGCTTGAAGGTGTGTATGCACTCCTGGGACACCAGCTTTCTCCTAGCACTACTTGAGTATGAAGCCCTGTGTCACAGGATCCACTCCTCGGCTCAACAATAGAAACCAGAAGTGCCACTCCTCCGTTCCTGTGTCCTTTGTATTCCAGGTGGGTCCCTCTAAGCAGACAGGCTTGCCCACACTCCTGGGAGTCTAGCTTTCTCCTGGCATTATTTGGCTATTCAGCCCTGGTGGCCCAGGCAGTGGTCTCCTGCTATGGATGGAAACAAGAAGTCTCCTTTCCCCTGGCTGTTCCTCATTCCCACTGTCCCAATGATTCAGGGCAATTCCTGCTGAGCAGTGTTGCTCCTCTTACCCCCTCTCACAGGCTTTTCCACACTCCTGAGAGACTAGCTTTCTCCCAGTGCTATTTGGCTATGGAGCCCTGGTGGCCCAGGCAGAGGTCTCCCCCACTATCCCTTTCAAAGGTTCAGCATTTTATAAAGACTGAAAGGGGGGTTCAGATGTAGGTTATTTACTAAAGTGTCCTCATAATATATGCAGAGTGCTGATTTCAACAGTCACTATCCCATAAACTAGACATGATTCTATATGACAGTATTCTCAGAATTTCAGTGATGGAGTCATTATTTTAATGGACTCCAAATTGTTATTCCTGCTGCAATAAAATGCTATGAATGGCCTAACCTTGAGAATGAGTCAGATTACATCTGATCTCAGATAGCAATGTGGGGCCTCTTTAGTATCTGGATGAGAGGACGTTCTTTAAATTTCTAACATTTAGGGAACATTAACAAGGAAAAAATATCTGTACATGTTCAGGAAAGTTGTTTCCTAAATGATTCCTTCCCATGGCTGTTAAATTCTTTAATGTGGAATCCACAGGTAGAGAAAGTCAATTATATGCACAAGAATATGGTGTGGGTTAGAGTGATAGAACATTGCACGTGAATATTATAGAGCAAGTTTAACAAAGGCCATGCTTTTTTTTTTTTCAATTCACAATATAAGATGATTTCTTTCATACTTTATTTACACTTCAAATGTTTCCCCCTTTCCAGATCTCCCCTTTGAAACCTCCCATTCCCTCCACCTTCTCATCATCCCTCCTTGGTATTCTCCTATACTGAGGGATCTAACACCCTCAGGCTTAAGGGCCTCTGCTTCCCCTGATGTCTAAGAAGACCCTTCTCTGCTACATATGTGGCCAGCACCAGGAGTCCCTCCATGTGTATTCTTAGGTTGGTGATCCAGTCTCTGGGAGTATTGAGGGGTCAGGCCAGTTGCCACTATTGCCCCCTCCCTGGGGATGCAAACTCTCTCAGCTCCTTCAGTCCCTTCACCAAGTCCTTCATCTGGGACCTCACACTCAGCCCTATGGTTGCTATAAGGTGACTCTTGGGTATTTCGAACTTTTGAGCTAATAACCACTTATCAGTGAGTACATACCATGTTCATACTTTTGTGACTGCATTACCTAGCTCAGGATGATATTTTTCAAGTTTCATCCATTTGCCTGCGAATTTCATCAACTCATTGTTTTTAATAGCTGAATAGTATTCCATTGTGTAAATGTACATTTTCTGTATCCATTCCTCTGTTGAGTGATATCTGGGTTGTTTCCAGCTTCTGACTATTATAAATATGGCTGCTATGAACATAGTGGAACATGTGTCTTTAGTACATGTTGGAGCATCTTCTGGGTATATGCCCAAGAGTGGAATAGCTTGGTCCTCAGATAGTATTATGTTCATTTTTCTGAGGGTCTGCCAAACTGATTTCCAGAAAGGTTATATCAGCTTGCAATCCCACCAACAATGGAGGAGTGTTCCTCTTTCTCCACATCCTTGCCAACATCTGCTGTCACCTGATTTTTTGATCTTAGTCATTTGGACTGGTGTAAAGTAGAATCTCAGAGCTGTGATTTGCATTTCCCTGATGACTAAGGATGTTTAGCATTTCTTTAGGTGCTTCTCAGCCATTCGGATTTCCTCAGTTGAGAATTCTCTGTTTAGCACTGTTTCCCATTTTTTGATAGGGCTGTTTGAGTCTCTGGAGTCTACCTTCTTGAGTTCTTTGTATACCTTGGATATTAGCCCTCTATCAAACATAAGATTGGTAAAGATCTTTTCCAAATCTGTAGGCTGCCATTTTGTACTATCTACAGTGTCCTTTGCCTTACAGAAGCTTTGTAGTTTCATGAGGTGTCATTTGTCGATTCTTGATCTTAGAGCACAAGCCATTGGTTTTCTGTTCATGACCTTTTACTATGTTCGCATGTATTTGAGACTTTTCCCCACTTTCTCTTCTATTAGATTCAGTTTATCTGGTTTTATGTGGAGGTCCTTGATCCACTTGGACTTGAGCTTTCTACAGGGAGATAGGAATGGATCAATTTGCATTCTTCTACATGTAGCCCGCCAGTTGAACCAGCACCATTGGTTGATGATGCTGTCTTTCTTTCACTGGATGATTTTAGCTCCTTTGTGAAAGATCAAGTGTCCATAAATGTGTGGGTTCATTCCTGGGTCTTCAATTCTATTCCATTGATCTACCTGCCTGTCACTGTCCCAATACCATGCAGTTTTTATCACTACTACTTTGTAGTACAGCTTGAGGTCAGGGAGGCTGATATCCCCTGAAGTACTTTTATTGTTGAGAATAATTTTTGCTATCCTGGGTTTTTGTTATTCCATATGAATTTGAGAATTGCTCTTTCTAAGTCTATGAAGAATTGAGCTGGTATTTTGATGGGGATTGCATTCAATCTGTAGATTGCTTTTGGCAGGATGGCCATTTAACTAAATTAATCCTGCCAATCCATGAGCATGGAGAATCTTTCCTTCTTCTGAGGTCTTCTTCGATTTCTTTCTTCAGAGACTAAAGTTCTTGTCATACAGATTTGTTACTTGTTTGGTTAGAGTCACACCAAGATATTTTATATTGTTTGTGACAATTGTGAAGGGTGTCATTTCCCTAATTTCTTTCTCAGCCTGTTTATCCTTCGAGTATAGGAAGGTTACTCGTTTGCTTGAGTTAATTTTGTATCCAGACACTTTGATGAAGATGTTTTTCAGGTGTAGGAGATCACTGATGGAGTTTTTCAGATCACTTAAGTATACCATCATATCATCTGCAAATAGTGATATTTTGATTTCTTCCTTTCCAATTTGTAACCCTTTGACTTCCTTTTGTTGTCTAATTGCTCTTGCTAGAACTCCAAGTACTATATTGAATAGACAGGGAGAGAGAGTACAGCTTTGCCTAGTCCCTGATTTTAGTAGGATTGCTTGGAGTTTCTCTCCATTTAGTTTGATGTTGGCCACTGGTTTACTATATGTTGCTTTTACTATGTTTAGGTATGCTCCTTGAATTCCTGATCTTTCCAAGACTTTTATCATGAAGGGAGATTGAACCTTGTCAAATACTTTTTCAGCACCTAATGAAATGACTATGTGGTTTTGTGTGTGTGTGTGTGTGTGTGTGTGTGTGTATTTGTTTATGTAGTGGATTACATTGATGGATTTCCGGATATTGAACCATTCCTGCATCCCATTTAGGGACTGTGTCAAGGTATGTGTCAAATAGACAACTATCCAGCACAGAGAAGATTATGTTAAAAAAAGAAAAAGAAACATGTTTGGAAGTACATATATGATGAAGTAAAGGGTGTTGGCAGCAAAGACAATGATGCATAGATGTTCAACAAGAAGCAGTCACTGTAGCCTGTAGCAATAATTGGATACACCACTTCAGAGGTGAGTGTGACTGTGTTGGTCACGTGGCTCGTGTGTGTCTTCTGCTGTTTTGTTGCCTGTTCAGTCCTAAGCCCTTAACCCGAGTTATCAGGGAGAAGACAGCCAGGAACATGCAGCTTAGGAGTCGATGTTGGACATTTTCTAGGCTTCTTTAAATGGAAAGTCTTCTAAAAACCTAGTGCTTCAGGGAAAATAAAATGTTTTTTGCCACAAAGTTTATGACTTCCAAGTAGTTTGGTATAAATATTGTCAAACATAAAATTCTAAAAACTTAACTTGGAACAGTAGGTGATTATCTGCTGAGGTTCTAAGTCATCTAGAAAAATACTTAGAAAATGCACAACCCAGGAGTCTACTGGAGTCTACTGTAGGTGTAGGTGACCATCTCAGGGTGACCACCTCTGACCACAAGTGAGCACCAGTGGGCTTCACTTCCTTTGTCTGCTACTTATCAAATCTGGCGGATTGGCTTCTGTGAGAACAAAACACAAAGGGGTTGTGGGAAGGGGGGGGGAGGAGAGGACGAAGGCTGTGTGGGGAGCAAACATGGCTGGTAAGAAATGCCCAAGTCCTAAGCTCATACTGTTGGCAAGCTTCCTCCTCATAAACACCTCTGAGGACAGAAACAAGGCCATTTACAGGATATTGCTAGCCCAGGGGAGCCCAAGGAGGGGTAGTCAACGTTCAACCCTCTTCCACCCCAGCCTACATTGGCTCCTCCCTGGGAGAGGAGGGAGGGATGGCTTTTTTTTTTTTCTTTCAAGCTTTTAGGATGTCAAAAGGAAAGAAAGCCTTCAGGAAGAGGCTAAAAGACACGTTCATTATTCTATGGTTCTCTGTTCCTCCTCCAGTTCTCCTCCTCCTCCTCCTCCTCCTCCTCCTCCTCCTCCTCCTCCTCCTTCTTCTTCTTTCTTTTAAGAGTAGCTTTATTGAGTTCAGTTGAAAGCTATCCATTAGATTTATCAAAAACAAAACAAAACCCAAATAACAAAAAAGAAAAACTAAATTAAAAAAAACCTAGAGCAACAACAAAATATAACCAAATTCAGTGATCTTTGAACTACATTTCAGCTTATTGTAAAAGTTTTTTTTCTTCATCTAGTTGTCTGAGGTTAGAATATAATCTATTAAGCATAAAATACTTAATATTTTTTTGCTTAATGAATTCTAATGGTAATTACGTTCCTGTTGACAAATTGGTAGATTTTTACAGATTGATACTCTCTAGCCAATGGTTGGTAAACTCTCAGTTGTCTTTGTGAGTACAGAGTATGATTGGGAAGATTCGAAGTTATAAATAAGGTTGGTAAGCTTATTTTTTTAAAAATATTGTGCATACAATTTTATTTAGTAAACTTATTTCTAGGAAATTATGTTGACAGAAATATGTATGTACTTGGGATATCTATCACAGAATTATTTTCCACGGTGAATTATGAGAAACATGTCAAAATTAAATGCGGAAGTAATAAATCATGAAATTACTTGTAGACATTTCTATAATAATAAAAATGCTATTTTCTAAGCTAAAACTTTAGAAGCCTTTATTATCATCATCTTATAAATTCACATTATAAATATGATTAAAATAAATTAAACCACTTTGTAGAAACATTATGCAATTGGAAATTATTTCTGACAGATCAACTCTAACAGTTTTATAGGCCATTCATTTTTCTCCTTTGAAATAACAAAGGAAGGTTGACTTCAGTCAAAATAGCACATAACCTAATCTCAGAAGTCACATGTTAAATGTTACTTGTTATCAGTAGGTTTTGAAAACCTTAGTACTCTCACACTCAACTAGAAATAAGTTGACAACTCCTGACTAAATTCAGAGAAAATAAATATTAATCTTCTTAAATATACAGAATTCACCTCCCTAATATGACCATAAAATTCAAATACCTCCAATGTTCTCCCTTGAAGATATGTTAGCTTCACTCTGAGCAAAGAGCACCATTCCTTTGTGTTTCCAAGGACCTTACACTAAGATTCATCAGATACCTATAACACTTGCTGAAGTTACCCCTTAAATATTTCTATTTGACCAGTAGAAAGTGTCCTTCTTTTTCTTTTTTAATAACTTTTGGATGAAACTTGATTTTAATCGATATTAGAATGGCTACTCCAGTTTGTTTCTTGGGACTATTTGCTTGGAAAATTGTTTTCCAACCTTTTACTCTGAGATAGAGACTGTCATTGCAACTGAGGTGCATTTCCTGTGTGCAGCAAAATGCTGGATCCTGTTCTCATATCCAGTCTCTTAGTCTGTGGATTTTTATTGCGGAATTGAGTCCATTGTTGTTAAGAGATATTAAGAAAAAGTAATTGTTTATTCCTATTATTTTTGATGTTATTTTTATGTTTTCGTGGCTATCTTCTTTTGGGTTTGTTGAAAGATTACTTTTTACCTTTTCTAGGGTGTAGTTTCCCTCGTGTTGGTGTTTTCCATCTTTTATCCTTTGTAGGGCTGGGTATGTGTAAAGATATTGTATAAATTTGGTTTTGTCATGGAATATCTTGTTTTCTCCATCTATGGTAATTGAGAGTTATGCTGGGTGTAGTACCCTGGGCTGGCAGTTGTGTTCTCTTAGGGTCTGAATGACATCTGCCCAGGATCTTCTGGCTTTTACAGTCTCTTTTGAGAAGTCTGGTGTAATTCTGATAGGTCTGCCTTTATATGTTACTTGACCTTTATCCCTTACCTGCCTAGTGTCTAGCAGCTCCAGACTCACCTTGGCCCTTGGCTTTTATTCTAAGGAAGCTGGGTCTGGGTCTTTTGCTTAATGGTTGGAGTTCCACATCACAGTCTTTTGAGAATTAATAGGATTAAAAGAATAGGTACAAAAGAAGGAGGAGGAAAAGGTCAGCCACTGTACTCTGAGGATTCAGGGACTTTAGTGTAAACTAAGGGTTTACTGGGTAGTTGATTAAAATATTTGCATAAATGTTTTACAGTGTTAGGCAGATTAAAAGATTTAAATTCCTTGACATAAAAATCAGTTGTACTATATTTGATAGAAAAGACTCCTAGTTAAAGTTTCTTAGAGTTAATATATAAATATATGCATGTTTATATATACACTCAGTAGTCTGATCTTGATTTGGACTGAGAGTAGCAATCCTATGAAGATCAGATTTCACTTCAAAATTATTCAGACAGGATTTCATCATGTCACTTGTTTGAGAAGTCTCCTTAATCCGTGAAGCAATTTGATTCAGAATGAACCTGATTTTGCATTTTTATATAAAAATGAATAAAAAAAGATAGATAATATTGGGAAAAAGTAGGAAGCAGAGTTGAAGATTTATTAAAACAAATTTTAATATAAGTTTATAGCCCAAGAGCTATAAGAAATTGAAATATTTGGAAAGCAAGACTCCTGAGCACAGTCTTTTCAAAGAGAGGGACTCCTGCTGTCTTTAGATGCAAAAAGGGCTATTTTGTTTGCTAGTTTGTTTTGTTTTGTTTTTTGTCATTTTCTTCAGAATTCTCAGCTGGTGAAAGGTCTCAGCCACATTCCGGACAGTTAAGCGCTGCCTCTCCTCACGTTTCCTGATCTTCATTCCATTCTATCCTGATTCATTTAGCGTTTCACTCTGCAAAATGGCTGTGCTTAAAACACTGAATCTCAGTTTATATTTTGAAAGTGTCTCATAAACAGAGTAGATACCTCATTGGAAAGTTGGCAGTGTGTTCTTAAGAAATGGCATCACTCAAAAGATGAAGACACATAAACCATGTGTCAGCTACCTAGCATATTTTATTTATGGTTTTTTCTTTCATTGGAGAAAAATCGTGTTTGGAAGTCTGACTCTGGACTTGGACAGATGGGCACATCAAGTGCAGTTCTATTCTACATTCTCTGTGTGGTCACAGCAGATTGCCCATGCTCTCTAAGCCTCCACTGCTCTCTACACAAGTGAAGTTCATGTTACCTTGATTTTTGCAAAACCAAATTTATCAATGAAGTACTAGATACTGTTATAGAAGAATCTGAGGATCCTTTAGCTATGTTTTGTAAAGCACAGAATACCATTCATACGTCAGATCTGGTATAGAATTAACTTTATTTGGGGCCTGGAAAGGGAGGATGAGAAGGTAGTAGATGCAGAGAATGGGGGGAGAAAGAGGGACAAGGAGGGACAGATGGAGAAAGAGAGAGAGAGAGAGAGAGAGAGAGAGAGAGAGAGAGAGAGAGAGAGGGAGAGAGAGAGAGAGAGAGAGAGAGAGAGAGAGAGAGAGAGAGAGAGAGAGAGAGAGAGAGAGTGCCTTCCAGGAACAGGAAGCAGAGAGAGGAAGAAAGGTGTCAGAGGGAGAGAAAACGGTCAGGGAGAGAGGGAGAAGCCAAACAGTCATTTTTTTTTTTTTTTTTTTTTTTACAGCAAACCAGGCTTAACTAGCTGTTCCTAGGTAACTGTTTGATGGAGCCTAGAAGGAATTCTAGTGTGCTAACACCACTCACAGGTCCTACATCTTTCTAATAACCAAAGATAAAAACGGAGTGAAGGACCATTTATTAGAGTTTGAAAGCAAAACTACAGGACAGGTAAGCTGAAAATCTTGTAGCTTCCTGGAAGAAAAAAAAAAAAAAGGAAAAGATTATGGAATAAATTTCAGTGAGTCTAAGAAAGCTAGCAAGTTTGCCAAAGAAGCAGCAAGGCAGAAGCTAGAAAAGGACTTCAGAGAAAGTATGGCAATGTCCAAAAGCTGAGAGAAGACAGTTACTCATCACTGTTGTTACTAATGAAAATATAGGAGCAACGCCTCGGAGGTCCTGTGGATCTGTACCTTGCTTCAACAGTGTTTGGACAGAACAGACCGGGGGCTCCCACTTAGTTACCTTCCAGCTGCCATACTAGTATCTCCAGTCGCAGCCTCTGGGACCTTCTTCTAGCAGCCTTCAGCTCCTAGGACCAGCACCGTCCTCGTGGTTAGACCTCTCTTGATCAGCCATGACCTCTCAGATTTTGTCAGAATTATTCCACCGCAAGGGAAGCTGCCATAAACTGCCTGGTCAACATTCACCTGTGGGCCTCCTACACCTACCTCTCTCTGGGCTTCTTTTTTGATCAGGATGATGTGGCTTTGGAGGGTGTAAGCCACTTCTTCTGCGAATTGGCCGAGGAGAAGCACGAGGGCACCCAGTGTCTCAAGTTGCAGAATGATCTCGAGAGCCGTGCACTCTTCCAGGTTGTGCAGAAGCCATCTCAAGATGAATGAGGTAAAACCCAGGAAGCCATGGAAGCTGTCTTGGCCCTAGAGAAGAGCCTGAACCAGGCGCTCTTGGATCTGCATGCCCTGGGTTCTGCCCCCACAGACCCTCATCTCTGTGACTTAATGGAAAACCACTTCCTGAATAAGGAGGTAAAGCTCATCAAGAATATGGGCAACCACCTGACCAACCTCCATAGGCTGGCAGTTCCAAGCCAGCGCAGTCTGGCTTGCCCCAGGCTTCTCTGGGAGAGTATCTCTTTGAGCACCTTACTCTCAAGCATGACTAGGAAGCCTCTGTGCCTTCCAAGGGGCTCCCTCCTTTGCTCTGCACCAGCCCACCTCAGGACTTCCACCTGACTCAACTTCTCAAGCCACTAGGCAGCTTTGTAACTGCCCTGGAGCCTCTCCCAAGTCTTGGACCAAGTAAAAATAAAGCTTTTTGAAAAAAAAAAAAGAAAGAAAGAAAGAAAAAAAGAAAATATATATTCAATCCATTCCATTCCCACTAACACTGTTCCTGGTACATATGACCACCCCTCATCTTTATGTCCTTTTTTGTTTCTTTCCGTGCTTCTTTGTTTCTTTGTTTCTTTCATAAACCAAAAACCATCAATAAACAGGTGGTATAAAGGATGTAAAGGCCAGGAAATTAGAAGGAGTGATATAAAATACTGTTTTCTGAATGTGAAATTGCCATTGCACTCAGGAACTCATAGAACCTATGGTGGTCTACAAAAGGTCTAGTCATTAAAAATACACGTGTCTAATAATGGGCCAGCATTTCCAGTTAGGGGAGTAGGCTAGTGAGCTGAGAGAAAAGGACCAAGGCTTCTGGCCAGGAGGCATGATTCTTTATGGAAATTTACAAAGCACATGCCTGCCTCTCCCACATCTGTACATTCCGTGCCCTTCTTCTACAAGCTCTACTTATGAGAAGAAGCCCACTTGAGGAAAGGCTTCCAACTGTATTCTGGAAACTGCCCTGAATATGAGCTGATTACACATGATGTGCATGATACAGGTGTGGAAAGGCTTCCCATCATTCCCTTCCAACTGTTTTCTATTAAATTTTTGTTTTATTTTTGGTGTGTGTGTGTGTGTGTGCCACAGCAGATAGGTAGAAGTCAGAGAACACTTTGTGATCAAATTCAGTCTTCACAGTGTCAAAACTCACAACACTCACCATAAAGGGAAAAAGACAGCTGATTCTGGATCAATTTGTATTTGTCATGGCATAGGGACACTGATTTAGGCTTCCCCAAATTCCATGTTCTAACAGGAAAGCTGTTTCCTAGAATTCAGTGGTTTTTGCTGTGTTAGATTGGTGGCTCATTTGATAGATCGCATCAGGAGAGGTTTATTGTAGAGGAAAAGGACAATGGGAAATGAAGACAAAGAAGGAAACAGAGATGTCAGGGCCCATTATTTGAGCTGTGACTTAACAGAGCTCACCACTGTTGCAGGTAAAGGTGGGCAGGTGGAGCAGGTGGATGCTGGGAATTTATGGTGATTACCATGGCAACAGATGTGTGTGTTCCTGTAGCCAATGGGTGTCATCATTATCATATCTGGATTCTGAGGTGACCATAAAGGTCCCCTTAAAGGTGACCTTAAAGGAGGTGACCTAAAAGGCAACCTTAAAGCCTGTTCCTAACTGTAAAGCCAATTCCAATGTACCTCCCTTTTTTCCTATCATAAAATGAAGGAAAAAAATGGGGTGGGGGAAGCCGATGGTGAAAGGGGTGTAGAGGCATCGAATCTCTTAAACTGCTTCCTGTTGTCTAAAGGTATCCTCAATCTCAGGCTGTAGCTGACTTTCACCATGGTTGCCAATTGTTACCCCTCTGTTAGATGTTTGCATCAGGCCTCTCTGTGGACAGTGGCACTTCTGTGGATAGTGAGTGGTAATCCTGTAACAGGAACTGATTAACAGTTTGGTTAGAATTTTTATTTTTATTTGTAGTTGAAGGAATGTAAAAACAAGATTAATGAGGCAGGGAGCAAATAGTAACAGTCCAGGTAAATGATTAGGAAAGGTGTTATGAAAGAGATATCCATTTCCATATGGGGTTTTTGAAAATCCAGTAATCAGAGGCCTGATTTTCCCTGAAACTCTGCATGTCTGATTGTAGCTACTGGATTTTATTTCTCACTATCCCAGATTGGATGACTTAGAAACAGCATTCTTCTTGGAAGAACAGGCAAAGACCACTTTCATTAGCTGTCAGGACATCTTGCCCCCATTGGTTCTTAAGCACCACAGCTGCCAAATAATCTACCTGTTTCTGGATGGTAAGCATGGTTTCAGATATATCTTGAAAACCAGTGCTAAGCTTGGAAATGAACTTATCATATTGGGTTATAGACGTAGTTATCCCTGCAATTCCAGTCCCAGCACCTATGTGTATTCTCACAGTGACCAGAAGGGTCACAACATGAATGGCCCTCTTATGTTGGGTATCTATCTTATCTACAACTGGGATTGGTAGGAGCTCATTTCCCTGAACTATTCCTAGTTCACCGAAAAAGAATACCAATATGCAAACTCCTTACCAGCTGGCAGGAAGGACATGATATACCTGAGTACCATGAAGAATTGATGTGTTTTGGACAGCAGGGCAATGTGGCAGAGATGATGTATCAAGCATTGTGGTCCTATTGCAGTCTAGGGAGCTTAGCATTCCTACGGAATGTGTTGTGGAGTTCTTAAAACAGTTTGTCATGCCAAAAAGAGGGATAAAGTAAAGCTATGGAGTCCTGTCAGCATCAAAGTCAGGGCAGCTGATAAAATGTGAGATAAGGCTATTTCGCAGAATCACCAGAGGGGCTATAAGTGGCAATTGTGAGCTAGTTCCAGGGGATAGTCATAGCCAGAAATATTTAAAACTACCAAGGCGTGATATTAAGGAGTTAGTATGCTGAGGTCAAGGTCTGAAGCAGAAGGCAAAATGACAAGTTAGTGCCATTTATGAGGAAGGATGCCAAGGAGGTAAAGACCTCGGAGGAGTGTTTGATTACTTCTCTTACTTTTCTGGTATCTAGAGGTTGGGCAATTGAGACATATTTTCTCTGGATATAGATAGTACTTACTGGGGATCTGGCTTGGTTTTTATGGTAGAGCTTACCAACAACTCCTGTCTTCCACCTAGGCTTCCATGGGCCTTTATGTAGAAAAAGAGTGTCTTGCATTGTTAGAAGAAGTGATTGGTCTATGATCCTAGCACACGTATCTAGCAAGACCAATATGGACATCTCCCATATTCATCTGGCCAGTTTTTACAATCATCTTTTGTCTGGTCAAAGAGAAAGCAAGCAAAGACATCATAATATTTAGATGGGATAACACATACAATGATGACAACACTTTGGATCAGTTCCTGGCTTCTGGCTATGGAACAGTTTCTTGACCCTATTTGGAAAGACTGCTTTCCGTGGGAGTTTCTTGAAACTCATATCTCCACATGTAAGGGCTATGCTTGATGCAAATAAACAGAGGGGGCAGATGAAAGGTCCATGTCTAATTTAGTGGAGTTGAGCACAGCTGCCAGAGTTGAGTCTCATTTTCTGGGATTGGGGACAAAGTGGGTAGTCTGGATGTTTTCTGGAGCTTAAAAGAGCATGATCCTGTTAGGGTCAACATGTAGAGAGAGATTTTAGGTGGAGGTAGGAAAGGTTTGAGGTGAGACAGATGGAACCAATGAGAGAGTCCCTAAGGTTTAGCAGCTGTATGCATTATGAAATTTACCTTAAAAGGGCCCTGCCATTTAGTAGAGAGGGGTGAGGGCTGATCCTTTGGAAAGGATTAAAGAACTTGGTCTCCAATGTTGACAGGCAGTGGACAGGGTACAGTCTGAGGCTGCGGTAGAATGTGGTCAGGAAAGATCCATAAGAGAGAGCGGGGGAGTGACAAAGTAATGGGGTGAATAGATGGTCTGGGAAGGGAGAGCATTTAGGTGAAAGACCATGAGTTCAAAAGGTGAAATGAGGAGAGGTCCCTGGAAGAGAGCTCATACCCTGAAAAAAGACAGAGGTAGGAGTTTTACCCTATCAAGGTGAAATTCCTCTTACAGCTTGACAAGAATTGTTTTTAAAGAAGGGTTGGTTCTTTCTACCTTACCTGAAGATTGGGGGTGGTAGGGAATATATAAAGGCCAGGGGATGTCTAGGGCCTAGATAGAGTTTGAAAAATTTGGGAAATAGATTCTGGACCATTGTCTGACTGGAGGAGTGCTGGGACACCAAATCAGGGAATGATCTCTCAGAGGATGGGATCAGAAACTGTCTGAACCCTTTTGTTAGTTGTGGGAAATGCCTCCACCCACCCCAAGAAGGTGTCCACCAAGACCATGTGGTTTGTGATACGTTTGACAGTGGGCATGTGGGTAAAGTCAAGTTGCCAGTCAGTTCCAGGAAGGGAACTTCTAGCCTTTTGGGTAGAAAAAGGGGTGCTATGATACGTGGAGTTGGAGTCTGGCATCTGACAGATTTGCAAGAGGCAGTGATAGATTTTAAGAAATTTAAGTCCCCAGTAGTAGAATGTAGGTGGGTCTTAAACAAAATAAGGTAACACTTGGCTGTTAGGATGAAAGAGTTGGTGAATATCAGACAGAGTTTGATGAGTGTCAGGGAATGAGGCTGTGGATGTGGGTAGTACTGTATGTCCTGGGGAGGGTGAGATGAGTCAAGGCTCCTAAGGCCTGCAGCCCTAGCTGTCTCGTCAGCTGACGTGTTTCCCTTGGAGACAATAGATTTATATGTCTGGTAGGATCTGCATTCGACAATCCCAATAGCTGTGGGGAGACGGGAGGCTGTTAACATGGCCATAATGTGGTTTGCATTAGTTACTGATCCTACTTTTGTCATAAGTAACTCACATTCCTTCCAGGCAGTGGTGTGGGACAGAAGGATATGGAAAGCATATTTGGAATCTGTATAGATGTCGGAGATTGTCCCTGTGCCAGTTGAAAGGCATGGGTAAGGGCTATTAGTTTCAGCCTGTTGATTGGTGGTATGTTTGATGGATGAGGTAATAGCTCCACTAAAATTTCAGTGTAGACATGAGATAGAGAGTGGTTAGTATTTTGTCAAGGCAAAAAATTGGTAATATTAAGAAGTGTGCATGATTGGAAGGTGTGTAAAATCTTCCATTAGTGCTACCTTAAGAGAAAGAACCTTGGATGGGGGCAGAGTCTGTAAGCCTTTGTAATTTAGAAGCTATTACAGGTTATGGGAAGAGAGGACAGTTATAGGTGACTCAAAAGTTAGTTATTTTGACTCTTGAATAAGGAAATCAGCGGCTGCTGCTAAGGTATGAGTACAAGGTGCCCATCCCTGGAGGGTTAGATATAGTTTTTTTGGTGGATTTTTTTGTTGTTTTGTTTTCTTTTTTGTTTGTTTGTTTGGTTGTTTTTTTTGTTTTGTTTTGTTTTTTGATAAGTATGTTAAGATGGGAAAGAGGGTCCAAGTAGGTAACCTAGGACTCCAAGGCAAATCCCTCTTTTTCAGTTATGTTGAGGGAAAAAGGACAAGTTAGATCAGGAGATGTAAGGCTGTGGCCTTAAGGAGTACCTGTTGGAGCCTTCAAAATCACTTGGTAACAGGTTTGAGAAGAGGTTCACATGAAAGGGGCCTAAGGTTTTTTCACATAAGGAAGCAGGAAAAGAGGGAAAAGGAAAGAACCCTGGAACATAAAAAACTTAGCAACAGAGGGGTTCTGGACATCCCAGACTCGAGGGTCTACCTGAGAAGCTGGTGACAGAGACAACATGTTAGGGTTAGTAGGTTTACTGGATACATGAAGGAGCACAGGGGTTGCTGGTGAGCTTGGATTTAGATGAATGGGGTAAGCAAAGGAAATAGAGGCTCCCAACTAAGCTAGAAGATCCCTTCCCAATAAGGGGATAGGACATTTTGGTACTACCAAAAAGGAATGTGTGAGAGGCACACCCCTAAAAAAGTAACTAAATGGTGGGGTCTGGTGAGAAAGGTAAGGCTGTCCTCCTACCACAATGATAGGGAAACAAGAGGGCAAAGTGGGTTCTCAAAACTGGGTCAGGACTGAATAGGTGGCTCCAGGGTCCAAGAGGAAGGAGAAGGGCCACCCAAGTACCATAATGACTACCCAGGGCTCCCTGCTATTGATGACAGTGGTCAGGTCAAGGGACCTGTTCAGTCATCCATAGCCAAGCCTAGGAGATTGCTGAAGGTTTAGCTGGGAGTGATGCACCTCTGTCCTGTGTGACATGAAGGCCATCAACAGCCCAATGTCTCTCCTGATGGCACATAGAACATGGTTCTTTGGCTTGCAGTGGTTAGGGCAAGCTCTTATCCAATGACCTTGTTGACATTTGTAGCAGGAACCTGGTGGTCTCTGAGTCTTAGAAGATCTAGAGCAGTGGCTAGATATGGTCACACAGACTTTGCCAGCATGATATTTTTTCTGTGGGCCTTTTCATTTCTCTTATGGTATACTTTGAAGGCCAGCAACAAAACTTTTGAGGAGTTATGAGCCATTTTCCAAATGACTAAGATTAGCTTTTATGTTGGGGTAGCTCTGGGAAAAAATGTAGGTCATCAAAAGTTGCTCACCTTCTGCATTTCAAAGTCTAGATTAGCATATTATAATGAGGCATTTGTAAGGCATTCTAAAAACTGAGACAGGTTTTCTTCTTTGTCCTGGATGACCTCTTGGACTTTTTCAAAATTAACTGTTTTTTAAGTCTGCCCTATGGAGAACAGCCAGGGGGCAGATTATGAATCTATCTCTAGCTAAAATACCACCTTCAGTTTTATAATTCCATTGAGGATCTTGGCCAGGTACTGCCTCAGATCTGATTGGATATATTCCATGTGTTTGATGAGTCTCATCTGAATGTGTTCATGCCTGCTCCCAAACTCACCGGCATTCCTCATGAAGTAAATTATTAGTGAGGATCATATGTACACCATGGAAAGTCAGGCTGTAAGATGGAGTAATGAACTGAAACATTTTAATAAAGGCAGAGGAGTTAGAGTTGTAGGAACACAGGCTGTTTTCTACTTGAGAAAGTTCACTCAGCAAGAAAGAAACAGATGCTGGGTCAGGTGTCCTAGGGGGAGAGGTACTTGGGGGTTTTACTGTGTCCTTAGAGAGGGTATTGAGAGGACTGAAGGTAGGCACCAATGCAGGGTGATTGGAGCAACCTGCATCTGTTATAGGAGGAGAGGAGTGGTCTAAAGAGGTCGACCAAGAAGGCTCTGGGGTAGTATGGTGAGAAGAAGAAAGCGAAGCATGGAAATATGACTGTAAGGAAAGGGGGCAGTTCTTTAGCTGGATTGAGGGTTGTAGCTGGATTGAGGTTTCATGGCTAGGAGAAGTTGTGTTGGGGAACAATAAGTTCACAGAGAGGGTTTGGAGCAAAGATAGGTAACTACTTGGGCATAGAGGACCTCTTTCCATTTATAAGACAGCTGGCAGTATATATGAAGATCCCATAAAATAATTGGATCTAATGTGCCATTAAGTGGCCATTTAGAGCCTTTGTCTAATGGGTACAGAATCCAGTCTTTATTACAGAGGTGTATCAGTTTTGATACCCTCATGTCAGGCATTAACTTCAGACATTTGGGATTTTCCAGGAGCCATCCCAGTGGAAAGCCTGGAGACGTGGTCAAAGACGATGAGGCACTCATTGGTTAATGGGGATATTATTGAACTATTTGTACCAGAGTCCCAAAAATGTTCTACAATGAATACAAGCCAGGTTAGATGTTCAGGTCATAACATGGACAATCTAGAGGCTACAATGAGACCCTGACTCCCCAGAAAGCACTTCTACCTAAGGCTAGGCTTTTCTTAATGGCTGCAAGAGCACAAGAGGAGGGTGCCAGAAAATGCTTTAGAGAGGGAAATCACTCAAGCGTTGAAGTCCCATCTTTTACATCAGCTAGGAGGTTGGTCATAGGAACCATGGCCTTGAAATGCCAACCAGTTAGCCCATAGAGGCTGAGAAGGCCTTTATGGGAAACTGGGCCCTTCCTTGCTGACCAGAAGGAAAACCTTACCAATCCACTGATGCTTGTGCGAGAATTTTAGTGGTCTAGTAGCAGCAGCAAAATTGGAACACAGAAGTAGATTGGCCCCTCTGAATGAGGTTCAGCCCATGTGGCGGAACACACATGGCAGAAGCAAGCCCAAATGGTAGACCGCAGCAGCAGCAGCATCTCATGTGGTAGAAGCCCATGTGTTCTCCGCTGGCAGCAGCTGTTCATTTGGTGGAAGTCTGTGTGCAGCTATGAGACAGAAATCCACATGGCGACTTCGGTGGCTTCAGTTTTAGCTGCTGGGGCATCGATGGGGTGCCCCATGAAGCACTCTATAGCAGGGAGAGTGACTGCATCTGAGGTAAAAACCTGCGTGGTGTGCAGTGATGGCAGTTGGAGGTGGTAGTGGCTGCAGTCCACGTGGCAGCAATTGAGGTGGTCAGTCAACATTGCCCTGATGTGTCACCATGGCAAATGGTGGTCACCTGGTCTCGTAAGCTTGCGTGGATCTAGCAATTCTCTCTGGTCTCTACACCAATGTTGTACTAGATTGGTGGCTCACCTGACAGATCTCACCAGCCCAGCACAGTTCCACAGGAGAGGTTTATCGTGGGTTAAAAGGACAAAAGGGGGTGACAAAGACGAAGATGGAAAGAGAAAGAAGATCTGAAGGGGTGCCTTTTATTTGGACTGTGACATAACCTCTCACTCCACTGGCACAGGTAAAGGTGGGCACGTGGACCAGGTGGATGATGGGAATATGTGGAGATTGCCAAGGCAAAAGATGTGTAGGATTCTGTCATCTATGGGTGACATCACTTTTATCGCTGGATTCCGAAATGATCTACAACCATAAAACCAGTTCCTGACTATAAAGCCAGATCCTTATGCCCACAGTATTATAGAAAAAAGTAAGTCAAATCAAGGTAAGTTTAAAATACATTAATCGGCACATCAGAGAGTACTTATTGAAAGATGTGAGGACGTTTTCTAATGTCAAAAGATGCTAAGCGATTAGATTCTTGGTCTTTGGGTCGATGAAAGCTAGTGGTCTCCTCAGTTAATAGACAGCAAAAAGTTTCCATCTGTTCATCACAAGATTGTGATTATGACATAAAAGTAGGCAATGGTATTTAAGCTTGTAAAGCTAGCCAGAGATAGGATAATTAGACTCTGGGACTGCAAAATTCCTACCTCTCCACATTAGTATAGTTCTTACCAGTCAGCCTTTGGCAGATACAGCTTCTTTCTGGGAATTATAGTTATTAATGGAAGCACCTTACTCACAGGGCAGGAAAGAAAGGGCATTATACCTGGACAACAGAATCATGTAAATGGCATAGTGTACCCAGTGACCTGAAATGTTAGTGTTGGTATTATGTAGAATTGAAATACTCAAACTACTTAATGTATTAACAACTAAATGCTAAGATATTGAGTTAGATCTTTCTAGGTTGACTGCTTAGACATTGATGGGAGAGGCCCTGCACCTATGAGTCTGATCAGCAGATCAACCAGAATGAAAAAGTGTTACTGGAATAAAATGGAAGAACAAGAAGAAGTAAACTGTGTGGACAATATATAAAATAGTAATTCAGTCTGAAGAAAGGGAGTACAAATGTTACCTGATGGGAAGGTGTTTTATGAGTGGCAGAGAAGATACTGAGGTACAAGGAGGTGATGAGCATCTTTTTTTTTTTTTCTGTTTATGATCTTCCATGTTTGTTATCACAGTGTACATATATCTGCTTATTTTTTATTGGATATTTTCTTTATTACATTTCAAATATTTAACCCTTTCAAGGTCTCTCCTTCAGAAACCTGCCTCAATGAGGATGTTCTCTCACCCAGTTACCTACTCCCTTCTTCCCTCCCTGGCATTCCCCTATACTGAGGCATCTAACACCCTCAGGCTTAAGGACATCTCCTCCCATTGATGTTCAAGAAGGCCATCGTCTGCCACATGCATGGTCAGAGTCATGGGTCCCTCCTCGTGTATTTGGTTTGTGGTTGAGACACCTGGAGATCTGGATGGGTCTGAACAGTTGACATTTTACTCCCACTATGGGGCTGCAAAAAACCCTCAGTTCCTTCAGTTCCTTCTCCAATGCCTCCATTGGGGACCCTTACACTCAGTCCAATGGTTGGCTGAAAGCATCTGCTTCTGTATTTGTCTGGCTCTGGCAAAGACTCTCAGAAGACAGCAATATCAGTCTTCCATTAGGAAGCATTTCTTGGCATCTACAATAGAATCTGGTTTGGGTGGCTGTATATGGGATAGATCCCCAGGCAAGGCAGTCTCTGGATGGCCTTTCCCTCAGTCTCTGCTCCACTCTATCTCCATATTTCCTTCTGTATTGTGTTAACCCTACTAAGAAGCTCTGAAGCATCCACATTTTGGCACTCCTTCTTCTTGGGCTTTAGATGGTCTGTGAATTGAATCTTAGGTACTCTGAACTTTTGGGTTAATAACCACTAATCAGTGAGTACATATCATGTTTGTTATTTTGTGGCTGAGTTACTTCACTTGGCATAATATTTTCAAGTTTCATCTATTTGCCTGGAAATGTTATGGAGTCATTGCTTTTAATAGCTGAGTAGTATTCCATTGTGTAAATGTACCACATTTTCTTTATCCATTCCTCTGTTGAAGGATATCTAGGTTGATTCCATCTTCTGCCTATTATAAACATGCTACTATGAACATAGTGGAGCATGTGTCCTGATTAAGTGTTGGAGCATCTTCTAGGTATTACCCAGGAGTAGTATAGCTGGGTCCTCAGAGAGTACTATGTCCAATTTTCTGAGGAACTGCCAGACAGACTTCCAGAGTGTTTGTACCAGCTTGTAATCCCACCAGCAATGGAGGAGTTTTCCTCTCTCTCCACATCCTTGCCAGCATCTGCTTTCACCTGAATTTTTTATCTTAGCCATTCTGACTGGTATGAAAATGAAACTCAGGGTTGTTTTGATTTGTTGTTCCCTGATAACTTAGGACATTGATAATTTCTTTAGGTGCTTCTTAGCCATTTGATATTCCTCAGTTGAGAATTCTCTGTTTAGTTCTGTTACCCATTTTTTAATAAGGTTATTTGGTTTTCAGAAGTCTAACTGCTTGAATTCTTTGTGTATATTGGATATTAGCCTTGTATCGGATGTAGGGTTGGGAACGATCTTTTCACAATCTGTTGGTTGCCATTTTATCCTATCGATAGTATCCTTTACCTTAGAGAAGCTTTGCAATTTTATTAGGTCCCAAATGATCATTTGCCTCTATCAAGTAGGCTTCATCACAGTGATACATAGATGGTTCAGTATATGGAAATCTATCAATGTAATCCAATACATAAACAAACTTAAAGTAAAAAATCACATGATCATTTCATTAGGTGCTGAAAAAGCATTTGACAACATTCAACATCCCTTCATGCTAAAAGTCTTGGAAAGATCAGGATTCAAGGACCATACCTAAACATAGTAAAAGCATATACAGCAAACCAGTAGCCAACATCAATTGAAATGGAGAGAAACATGAAGCAATCTTATTAAAATCAGGGACTAGACAAAGTTGCCCTCTCTCACCCTATCTACTCAAGATAGTACTTGAAATTCTAGCTAGAGCAATTAGGCAACAAAATGACATCATAGGATAAAAATTGGAAAGAAATAAGTCAAAATATCACTATTGCAAGATGATATGATAGTGTGCTTCAGGTACCACAAAAATTCTGCCAGATAACTCCTAAACAACTTCATCAAAGTGGCCAGATATAAAATCCACTCAAACAAATCAGTAGCCTTCCTCTACTCAGAGAATAAATGTACTGAGAACAAAATTAAGGAAAGAGAACCCTTCAAATGGTCACAAACATAAAATACCTTGGTGAGACTCTAACTAAATAAGTAAAAGATCTATACGACAAGAACGTCAAGTCTCTGAAGAAAGAAATTGAAGAAGACCTCAGGAATTGGAAAAGATCTTCCATTCTCATGAACTGGCAGGATTAATATAATAAAATTGGCCATCTTGCCAAAAGCAATCTACAGATTCAATGCAATCACCATCGAAATTACAACTCGATTCTTTATAGAGTTAGAAAGAGCAGTTCTCAAAGTCATTTGGAATAACAAAAAACTCAGGATATCAAAAAATATTTTCAACAATAAAAGAACTTCTGGGGGAATCACTGTCCCTGACCTCAAGCTGTTCTCCAGAGTGGTAGTGATAAAAACTTCATGGCCTTGGTACAGTGACAGGCAGGTAGATCAATGGAGTAGAACTGAAGACCCAAAAATGATCCCATACATCTATGGTCACTTGTTCTTTGACAAAGGAGCTAAAACCATCCAGTGAAAAAAAGATATCAGTTTCAACCAATGGTGCTGGTTCATCTGGCAGTCAACATGTAGAAGAACGCAAATTGATCCATTTTATTGCCCTGTACAAAAGTGGATCAAGGACCTCCACGTAAAACCAGATACACTTAATCTAATAGAAGAGAAAGTGGGGAAAATTCTTGAACACATGGGCACAGGGGAAATATTCCTGAACAAAACAGCAATGGGGATGAGCATCACAAGAAAGAAGGACAAGATGATGCCAGTGACAGGAAACGTGATACAATGATAGCAAAGCAGCAATGGTTTTTATATTTTTGTTTGTTTGTTTTTTTTCCATAGCATAAAATGCAACAGCAGGGTTTAGAAAAAAGGAATAAAATGATCTAGCTGTGGTTTTTAAAACGATTTCACTTCCTATGCATGTGGGAATTTAAGATGATAATTTATTCTTGAAGTAATGTGCTATTGTGTTAATGCATTGTGTTAGGCTTGCCATAAGGGTAACAATGAAAAGCAGATGTGTCTGTGTGAGTGTGTGTGTGTACAGTATGTGTACAGTACAGGATAGTACAATATGTGGTAGAGGTCAGTGGAAATCCTTGGGTTTCAATGCTCATATACTTTTCATTATTTGTCTATGGCAGCATCTCTCTGTGACTTAGAACTCCAGTGATTATAGGCTAGGTTAACTGATCTGGCATTATCCAGGGACCTGCTAACTCCTGTCTCACCACCGGAAGGATTATAGGTGTGCCCCATCATATTTGTCTTCTTACACTGATTCTGGTAATAAATATAACTCTTCTCACTTAAATATGTCCTTCTCCTGGCCTAGAGCAGGCTGAATAGACCTTGGGTGTATGCCACAGTTGGACCTGAATGACCCAGGTGGAACCCAGGAGGAGTCATCCACCTTGCTGCACAAGTAGCATCTGAAAGGAACTTAGAAGAATGGACTCCCCCAGCTGAAACAAAGGATGCTTGTGGGGTTTCCCGTTATAAATTGGAGCTGCAGAATTAAAATTTGAGTCTTGATCAGAAACTTGGCTTGGCTTCATCCTTCTCTCCCACCCTGGCCTTTTTTTATTTCCAACTCCCCATTCAGGTAGACCCATTTCGTCCTGGACAGCTACACTTAAAAACAAAGCACATGATGAAAACAGAGCCATATCCTCAGTTCCCCAGGGAATTTAGTCAATTTAGTATAGGATATCTACTGCAATAAATTTCACACTGAACTCAGCAAATAGGTATCATATGCCTAAACACAGGCCAACACTTAGCTTTGGCATCTCCATAGTTGCATGTGTTATAATGTGAATCTATAGATATGGTAGTAGAGGCAGAGAAAAGTAGGATGTTCATAAGCTCTTGCTTTTACTTCAGAGTGAATAAATGCATTTGTCAAAATGTTTTCTAAGAAACATTGGCTTGGGAATTTGGTATAGAATTTGGCAGAATGATCTGGTCATTTTTGCCAAAAGAATCAATTGATAGTATATAAAGTAGATTAAGTTGAAGCCAGTTTAGTTTATATAAATCTTTATGTTAGAAAAGCTACAAGAGTTATATCATGATGAATAATAAAATATGCTTGATATGTCAGAAGGCTGCAAAAATACAAAACCAAAAACAAAAAAAACCATCAAAAACAATCAAACAAACAAACAAACAAAACTTGTTTAATTTAATTGGGCATCTTTTAAAATTGTGTATCATAGATATTAGCAAGGAAAACACCCTATAACATTGCTTGAAAAACACAAAAATTTGCCCTGGTAGCTTTTACCCATGTAGTGGTGAGGTTGATCCATCACCACGTGGACTTCCTAGAGAGTTAACTTCTTACTTCTCTGGACTGTAATGGCAACACCATTTCACAACTTTCTGCTCCTTTCCTCTCAATAACCCCACAGTCCAACTACCATCAGCTAGCATGCAGAACTGACTCTAATAAAACTCTGTTCTCTGTCCTGGATGTTATTAAAAAGATTATCCACTCGGAATCTGCTTCTATGGGGTAGTTTGAGCTACCATTTTAATTAATATCACTGGGAGGTGTAAGTACATCAACAGATTGATTCACTTTCTAATTTATATTTATGTGTATATTTACACACATGCATGTAGCTGCCTGTGGAGATCAGAAGTGTGCATTGAATCTCCTGGAGCATTAAGAAGATTTGTAAGCTTCCTGATGTGGGTGCTGAGAACCCAACTCTGTTCCTCTGAAAAATCATCAAGTTTCTCTTAGTTGTTCAGATGTTCTCCTTCACCAAGGGTGGGAAATATCAGATGTGTGTAGAGAGGTGATAATATCTGTTTGTAGAAACAGCTGGCATATCACAAAAAGGGGAAGTTCATACAACATGTTGTCCTTCTCATAATAATGTGTGTTTGGATAGCAAGTCAGAAAGCTGGATGAGATTATGAAATCGTACCTTTCCTGAGACTCTCCTTCAGCTGCCAGTGCCACTCAAATCTCAGCTTTCAGGCTTCCATATCAATTTTAAGATTACCTACTTCCAGTGAGCAATGGTATTTGTATCTTCATGGGGCCTGTACTGAATTTGAAGATCATCTTAACAATATAGCAAGTCTTCAATAGGCACATTAAACTCTGAGCTCTTCTGGCCTCTGGCTCTGTTTGTTTCTCTTTCGTGATTGATCTCCTTTTTACTCAGTACAGCACAGGAGAGAGTGGTAATTGGTATGTTCTCCATATTGACCAGAATGTTGGAAGGAAAGAAGTGACACTTGTAAGTTTTCTTTGAAATTCCATACATATCTCACATATGCCTCCATCTGACTCCAAAAATTAGTGAGTTGTAACTTAAAACGTGAGATCATTCTCTGCTGCACATTAGAAAGTGGAGGAATAACTGCACATCCATCAATATTTCAATAATACTTGCATCAGAAATACCATATTTTTGTTATATTTTTAATTCAAAAATATTTTTTTTCATTATCAGTTTATTTGTGTTTCCTCATTTATGCCTGGTGCTTCCAGATACCAGAACAGAATGTTCAATCCCTGAAACTTGTACTAGAAATCAGAACTGTTTCCTCTGTAAGAACCGCAAGTATTCTTAAATGCTGAGCCATTTCTCCAGCTCCTGCTTTGTGCTTTTTATTTGGGATCTATACATCTCTCTCCATCAGATTAATTACAAGGCTAAGGTAGACATTTCTTTTTCTCACAGTATCTTCCCATTACTCAGAACAAAACATTTTACACAATAGCCAGTAAATTTTGGTCTATGATTTTTATCAAGAATCCACTTACCTTGTGACATAAAAGTTAAGAAAAAAATAGAGAGATTAAAATGAGGTCTTTACTGAGTTCGCTCAGATTTTTCCAACAGGTCTGGAAAGAGATTAGCATTCTCCATCTCTGTGTGTATGCAATGTATACATATACTAGATTGATTTTTTTCCTTAATTAGTAGAGCTACTTTAGTAAATGCTGGAAAACTGGATGTGGTTTTTATTCTTAAAAATAATTTGATCTTAGCAGTTAAACATGAGAAAAACTGATAAAATTGTCCCCTCCTACAAATATATTAGAAAAATCGATTAAATCTAACTCAACAGAATAATATTCGTGATTTAATTAAAAGAATTGAGGAAATTTAATTAAATTTAAATTGAATATACAAAACATGCTTACTTATAAAGTTTATTTACAACAAGGGATAGCAATAAAATCATAATTGTCATTATGCTCAGAAGACATGCAAGTCTGTAAGCCCATTAGCATTCTGCCTTAGAGAAAGGAGGACCCCTACTCTCCACAGAACAATAAGTAGTTAATTGTTGCTGAGATCCATCCATTTGTCTGCAAATTTCATGAAGTCATTGTTTTTAATAGCTGAGTAGTATTCCATTGTGTAAATGTACCACATTTTCTGTATCCATTCCTCTGTGGAGGGACATCTGGGTTGTTTCCAACTTCTGGCTATTATAAATATGGCTGCTTTGAACATAGTGGAACATGTGTCTTTAGTACATGTTGGAGCATCTTCTGGGCATATGCCCAGGAGAGGAATACTTGTCAAGCCATTCTTATAATTGATAAATTGTTATTTTTTTAAACTAGAATGCTGTCTTTTCCCCAAAAAGTGGGATTTGATGGACTGTATTTTAAGTCAGTATCCAAAATATAAGCCAGGTTCACCTAGGGGCACAGATTACCATTCCTGATGGCTTGAATTCTATCTCCCAACCTCCACATGGTGAAAGAAGAGAACCAACAACCAAAAGTTGTGTTCTGAACTCCACACATATGCTTTGGCATACATGTATGAAGACAAACACACACAAATAATTTTTGAGGTTTGTTATTTTCAGCATGACATAAGGCGTTGCTATTTAACATTACCTACCAACTCTCAAAATCAGAATGAAATGACTTGCAATGTTAATGGTATTCTATATTTCTGATGAAGACAACCAGATTAATTTTGTAGTTATTTGTAATTTATAACAAAATCAGTATTCATTTTTGGCACTCAGAATACTTGGTAGAATTGGTAAACATTTCTTTAAATATTTCAGACAAGGCACACCACCTGATTAATACAAATACCTAAACATAGATTGCCTGATCTTAACTAATTTATCTTGTATTGACAAAGTCAAAAGTATGAAAGTAATAAGCACACAATCTGTTACTTACCACCTTGTAACTATCAACTATATAGGGAAGTGACATTATATATAAATCTTGCTTGATTTACATTTCCAAGAATAATTTAAATATGTTTTAATAAGTATCACAAATTGAAAACAATCTGGCTGCAGTAGGAGAAGAAATATTAGCATCCTTTTATAACTCCTTCCTTTAAATATTTAGTACCACATTTGTACTCAATGAGTATATCAAGTAAATCCTCCAAATACGCAGTGAAATTGTAATTTCTTGAGAAATAATATAGTAAAAAAATGAACAACAAATTTATAAAGCATGCATTATAATTATAGAGTGAGTCAGAAAGAAAACAATTGATTTTTGTTTTTATATTTTAACGTTATAATTTGTAGCAACTTGTATCACCAGCTAATTAAATTTAAGCCTTAGTACCAAAAATCTGCAGTGATGCAAAACTTATTCCTTGCTTCCTTGCTGTCTCTTGAAGGCACAAAATACAGGACTGGAGAGATAGCTTCGTGGTTAAAAGAATATGGTACTTTTTCAGAGGGCATGAATTCAGTTGCCAATGTACACATTAGATAACTCACAACTGCCAATAACTGCAGCTCTAGGGATTATGGCATCTATGGACAAATGCACTCATCCTCTACAGAATGACACAGATTCAGATAATCAAAAATAGGAATAAATATTAAAAATACAAAGGCACAGAAAAATTATTTCTTTAAATTATTTATTATGGTTCATTTATTTAAGACTGGTCTAGAGAGAAAGCTTAATCAGTAATTCTTATTATGAAGGAATGAAGACCTGAGGTCTCTGAGTTTACACACAAAAAGAAATGCAAATAGGTATTGTCTTAGTCAGGGTTTCTATTCCTGCACAAACATCATGACCAAGATGCAAGTTGGGGAGGAAAGGGTTTATTGAGCATATACTTCCAATTTCTGTTCATCACGAAAGGAAGTCAGAATTGGAACTCCAGCAGGTCAAGGAGCAGGAGCTGATGCAGAGGCCATGGAGGAATGCTGCTTACTGCCTTGCTTTCTTCTACTGGTTTGCTCAGCCTACTTTCTTATAGAACCCAAGACTACCAACCCCCAGATGGTACCACCCACAAGGGGCCCTCCCACCTTGATCTCTAAGTGAGAAAATGCCTTACAGTTGGATCTCATGTAGGCATTTTCTCAACTGAAGCTCCTTTCTCTGTGATAATTCCAGCTTATGTCAAGTTGACACACAAAACAGGTGTACCCTGCCTAACTTGTACTCACAGCACTGGAGGTGGAGATATAGGTATATATATAGATGATATAGATATAGATATAGATATAGATATAGATATAGATAGATATAGATATAGATATCTCCAGAGCTGACTTACCATACACTGTAGTTGAATTAGTGACCCGTTGGTTCAGTGAGACATATTGTCTCTAAAAATATAAGATGGAGAGTGATGAAGTCTTTTCCTATCCCCTCCTTGCCTCTGCATGCATATTCAATACATGTACACACTCTCATTATATACCTATGTAGACAATAACACACACACTCACAATACCAAACAACCAAAGGAAACAACAACAAAACAAAACAAATCATGAGAAGCAAGGAAGGAAAGAAGGAATACAACAGGTTGGAGAGAAGAACAATCTCCATGTAAACCAGAGAGGAGTCAAAGGATTTCAAGTTAGAATAATAAATGATTTGTATACTTTATTGACATGAAGAGTAAGATGTAAGAAAACCCCTATCAACAATAAACACTATCATTTATTTTCCCTAATAAATCACTAGTGCCTAACATTCAGATACCACAACCATATCTACAAAACTAAGTCATGTTGTCTCTCTTCCTTCTCTACTGCGTTCATTGTTTCCTCTCTATCTTTTTGAGACAGTGCCTATTTTCCACATTGGTCTTGATGTTATGTAATCACAGATGCTCTTGAACTTTTGGTCTTCCTTCCTCCATATTCTGAGTGTCATGATAACAAATTTGATGAGGACTATAGCTAGTTTATTTTTAGTTGGACATGAAACTTTGGCCTTCCTCGTCCAAGGTGAGCACTCTACAGTTGAGTTACATTCCAAACCCTGCATTGTGCTTTATTCTGATGGCCTTTAAATGTGGTGGAAAGTTTAAAGTTCAGCCACTGTATGTAGGGGATATTAGTTATGCCTTTTTCTCAAGTATTTTCCACGGCACATCATTTCTTACATGTACCCTAGGTCAAATTTATATGAAGTTAAATTAATAAGTGAATGCATGAACACAAGTCATGAACAGAACTAGTAATTCCTGGTAAACCTCACAGTTTCCACAATTATTTTTCTCTCAAACATGGTTCATCTTATAGCCCAATGAGCTTCTTCTCAGACAAGAACCCAGGAACCCTAAAGCCTTTTCTCCACATGACAATTACTTTGGGCCTCTGGAATGAGAAACAGAAACATTCTGAGGTGAGGCCTGCCATACCAGCCTCTATACAATAACTCTGTCCCTTTGTGTTGGATAAGTTGACTTTGATGATATTTGTTATGTAATTTTTCTGGGGAGATATGGATAAATATCTACTAAGCCCATATAGGTCATCAACAATAGAACAAAGTAGCAGCCATACCTACATCTGCCTTGGAGAACCAATAGGTTTATTGGTCTTACTTATAGCAACATGTAAGATGGGTTATTTAATAAGAGTATTGTGACCCCTAACTGCTATACTATTACACCATCTTAGCCCAGCATGGATAAAAACTACACAGAAGCATAGATGGTGTCCTCCATTTACTAGTCAACTTTCCATTAACTCTAACACCTGTAAAGACCATAAGCATCTGGAGAAAGAGCTATACATACCTTGGAAACAATCGCATGAGAAAATGCATGGAATCTCAGATAAGAGTCTAATGACTCTCATTATCTCTTGTATGAAGCAACACCAACAGGACCATTGTCAATGGTTTTTGTTAAATAATCGCAGTTGATTTGATGAGCATTGAAAAGGCTGTTTTATTTGGAAAATAGCAGCCTACAACAGCCAGCAATTCTGAATGCAGCACTGTCATCATTTTAGAACAGTTTTTCTTTTTTTTTCTACAGAAGTCTTTAGTTCTGTAGTAGTATATTTACTACTTCAGCTCCCACTCTAACTCCATGTATTGAATTCCTTGCTATTTTGATTCCCAATCCACTTTCCAAATACCACACACATGCACACACAAACACACACACACACACACCACAATGTGGCCTGTGTACAATGAAAGATAGAGAAATGCCCCTAAGACAGCATTTTTCTTGTTATCAAACATTTTCTATTTGTATTTACATCACAATTTCTTCTCTGTTTAATTCTTTTAACATATAATATACAGTATAGAGCCCAAAGTTTTCAAAGTCCACCTGTTTGGTGATAGATAAATAGCTGAACAAAAGAATAAATGAGAAACCAAAGTTTGTAATCAATTTTTGACAAAGAAGAAATTACCACATTTTAGAAACCAGATAGATTGTGGAAGATTACTAGTACTAAATATTAGATGCCTCTGTTTATGCAACAGTTATTCTTCCATGCTCCTTGAAACAGCCTTGGGTATTTGACTTGATTTGGCAATGAGATGGAACAGGAAAGGTATTACTAACTCCTGGGGCCACATGTATTCATCAACTTGTTTGCTTCTCTGTGCTCCCAAACCAGTACTTAATAAACAGGAATATTTCATCAACATAAAATAGGATTCAGTGGCTATGGATCTTCAGCTAAACTCAGAGGCTTCATAGCCAGAGGATAAGAAGCCATGCAAGCTTTTGTTGATTTTAGCCATTGAAGGTTAGATAATAATAAAATATCAGAGACTTAGTAGTTTGAGCATTTACCCAGAATCACAACACTTTGAGAGCCACAATTTTTGACAGTGGTTGGGTCATGGGCTTATTGTTTCCAGATTCGTGGCTCCATACGCAAAAATGAAACAAAAGCATAATCGTCTACCCAGTATCAGAGAAAATGTATTCCAAACAAAAGTAGAGTAATAATTAAAAATGTGTCCCTGCCAAGATAGACAGGTGTCATGTGAATGAGGTCACATGTGCTTTTCAAATATTGCTTAGAGATTCCTTTATTATTTATGGGTTTAAAGAGGAAAAACCATTTCATTACATGGAGAGTAGTTTGAATGCTCTGTATTTTCATTGACAAGCTTATATTATGTAAGTTTTGCTAATCTTCTAAGTCCTCTTTTGATAATGTGTCTGATTTTAGTCATGTGCAAACCAAATTTTGTGTAGGGGTAGGACGGTAAGTAGGCTACCCTCTCCAACAATTATTTGATCATATCGTTTTACTAATTCTACATTTACTCCAAACCAATCTAGTTCAGATCACGTATTGCTTGTAGTTCCTGGATTATGTTCCTGGATGCGTTTGAGTAGATGTCAAGAGATTTCTAGAACACTAACTTATTTCCATTGTTTATGGGGGAATAGAACGGGTGGGGGTTCTAGATTTTTTGTCGAATTTGTGTTGCTCAGATACTCACCGAAATATGGTTAAACTCCTGGTGACCAATCCCTTAAACGAAACTGAGGCTTCCCCACACACACACACACACCTGCCGGAAGCCAACTGATTTTAGGTAGAGTAGACATTATGGTAGATTGACTCAAAAAGCTGAATCTGAGCTGAGGTATCAGCTGAACTGGCCACATAGGCCTCTTGGAGTCATATTTTAATTTTTCCTTTCTTCTATGTCTATTACTACCTTCAGTTGTCTTAGAGTTAATGGCTTACCTAGGCAATTGGCCTTACTCCTAGGCTTTCCTTGTGTACATGTGTGAGTTTGGTGTCCATGTGTTGAGATATACTTGGCCTTTGCTCCTCAGCTCATGACACAGTTCACTAGACTTTCATGACCACTAGGGGTTATGGCCTATTATAGGACAATGATGTGATCAATCATTTACTTATCAGACAAAAATCATCCATGAGAATCCTAAGTAGCAGTATAGTCAAACTTCTAGTTGCTCAGTAGGAGAGATACTGAAGATTCATCAGGGGGAGTGTGGACATCTTCTTCAACCCTATGTTTTGATTATTCCCCTTTCCAGTTGGTCCTTGCTATATTCATTATAGACAACTATATCTCTGGGTTTCCTAAGCCTTTAAAATAAGTGATCCAACTATAGGAGACTAGTTTCCCTACTAACTTAGAAGTTCATTGTCATATAGGACTTACGGCTGACATCCAAAGTAGGGGACTGTCTTACAGCTTTAACCTATTCAACTCTAGAAGTAACTGTGGGATGTCAGATGCATGGTCAAGTACACCCCATTGGATCTATAAAGAATAGGAGATTTTCTTGATGGTAAGAACCAATGCACCAGTACAAGAAGTGCTGTGAGCATGCAAAGAAGCAACAAAGTATGGGAAGCACCCATGGCAAGGTTCATTAGGCACTAGCAAACAGCAAATCCATAGAGGAAGTGTTAATGTCAGCTCCTAGGTCAAAGGGTTTATTAGGATGGGGAAGGCATGGTACCAGGAGTGTAAGGCAGCTGTTCATATTGCATCTAAGGTAATGAAGCAGAGATAAGTTAGTGTTGATAGGACCACAGCCATGATGTGGTGATGTTCATATTTAGCTCTTTCCACATCAATTAACCAACATAGAAAATTTCTTATAAATGTACCCAGAGGGATATTTTCATCCTGATTCCTAGACTAAGCTAGCCTCTGTATGTGTGTGAGAGAGATTATCAAGATTAGGCAAATTAAAGTAGGCAGAACCTCCCACTGTGTATGGTATAATTCCATAGTCTAGAATTCCACACTAAATATGAAGAAGAAAATGAGCTGAGCAGTAATATTCACTATTCTTTTCTTTCTACAGATAGAAAATGACCAGAAACCTCACATTCCTGCTGCCATGACTTCCCTACAGAATGGTCTATACATTAAAACTATGAGCCAAAATAGACTTGCTACCTGTTCTAGTTTCTTTTTTTCTTTTGCTCTGATAAACACAACAAATAAATGCAGCATAGGAAGAAAGAAATTTATTTGCCTTCCATTTCCAGGGCACAGTCTGTTCCTGAGTGAAACCAGGGCTGGAACTCCAGGGGGATTCATGCAGACACCACAGAGAAATGCAGTTTCCAGGCTGCTCATAATCAGTTACCTTTCCCAGGCCCAGAAGCCTAGGGATTGTGCTACCCAATGTGTGCTTGGTCTTCACTTATCAATCTTCAATTACATTAATGCTCACAGGTCAGTTTGATCAAGCAATTTCTATAATTGAGGATAACTTTCCCAGGTGGTTACTTTGTGTCAAAATGATACTCTAAACTCACTAATATACTCCATTAAGCTACTTTATGAATATATTTTATCACTGAACTGAGAAAGTAACTAATTCAGAGGTCAAAACCCCTTCATGCATTCATGGCACCCATGCCTTTGAACAAAGTAACACTGGCTTTAGGTCTGTAGCTGACTTTTTCATGTGTGACATGATGATAAGATTGCTAACATCCTAACAAAATTATGACAATAATATCAAATTAGCATAGGAAAACCTCTGAAGATACAATCTAGTCTGCACAAGACAGCCATTGTGCTCCTCACAGTGGGACTGAACAGCTCACCTCCAGCTGTTCCTACTGAGTCACAGAGAAGAACAAGAAGAAAGAAAACATTCATAAGTTCCCCATGAAAGAAAAGGAAAGAAAAGTAAACCTGACTTGAATTTAAATATTCTAAGTGTTCATATTTTTCCAATCGTATTTTATCATCTAAGAAAAAAAATGATACATAAACTCTTACTATTAAAACTCAAAAAGCAAAATCATAGAAAAACTAAAATATAGCATTTAGTGACAGGCATACTGAAGGAAGTCTTATTTGAAATCCCAATGGAGAATGAAAAAATGGAGAGGAGCTTGATTATCCTGCTGGTCAGCACAGTCTTTACTGTTTAGCAGAATTCAAGGTATCAGAGCTCTCTCTTTCTCTCTCTCTCTCTCTCTCTCTCTCTCTCTCTCTCTCCTCTTGTATGTGTGTTTAATGGTACATTCATACATGCACATTTAGAGGCCTAAAGATACCCATAGGATTCTATGAGCTGAACATCCAGCAATGAACAAACTCCCTAACTGCTTCCCTCCCTATTTTCTTCCCTTACTTCCTCTTTCCTTTTTTCCTTCATTCCTTCCTTCTTCCTTGCCTTTATCATATACACATATATATTCTATCTCTATCTCTATATTTGACTTGTAACTCACAAATTAATTTAACCTAGCTGGCAAATGAGCCTCAACTAACTACCTGTCTCTGTCTTCCCATTGCTCAGATTACTAGTGTGCACTGGCAATACACACGGGTATTTACCAAGTCACGTAGATTTAAGAAAAGTTTGAACATAGTCTTTTATTAGTGTATTAGACAACGAAGAAGGAAGGTAGCTAATGTAGTTGTTTTTAATATATAAAAGATTTTTTGAAATATGACAATTATGTCATTTTTATCTCTTCACTTTCTTCCCTCCAACCCCTCTGATGCACCCTCCCCCACTACCTTGCTGCTATTGTTATAGTTGTTGTTGGTGGTGTTTGTGGTATGTGTACAAGAAAGTCTAATTCCTATTACATAAATACAACCTGTGCAGAATTATAATGACCATAACTATATAATGACTTTTTAGATGTAACTGCTGAGAAGTGAACTCAGGACTTCAAGCTTGCAAGGTAAGAACATTACTAACAGAGGCATTGTTCCAGCCTGACACCAGAACTTATTGAGATGGATTTTGTAGTCTTAATAATAGTATTACATTGGATTTTTTTCTGTATCTGGTTAGAACACACTAGTGAGAAGAACCAATTAGAATTCTCTGCTTTGAGAAATCCACCAATGGAATTCCTGCTCTTTCAAATACTATAACATTTGGATGTCCAGTTGTTTTCTAATTACTCAATCAACCAAGAGCTGGATTTAGACAGAACCCACTGTCATGTATAAAACTAAGGCATTTCTTAGGATAATATTGTTCTCATATCAACTTTTATAAGCCTGGTTCTCACATGATAGTTACATTAGATTATTGGTGTAACACGAGAATTTAGAGGACACAATCATTATATGTCAATACAACTAATAAGTCATGAAACCAGGGGATAAAATTTTATAAGCATCAAGAAAGTCCCTTTAAAAGCTAGGCATAGTGTTGTGCACCTATAACTCCAGTACTCAAGAGTCTGATGCAGGAGGATTATAAATTTAAAATCAATCTATGATTGATAGTAGCACTCTTGTTTCTGCAGAAGCAAGAATCTTTTTCTTATCTAATTGTGAATCTGCCTTCAGGGTATAGGATACAGTGAAACCAATTTTTTTAAGTGTGTGTGGGTGTGTGTGTGTGCTTTTTTACATATGAAGTCTAGAGGTAGATGTCTGCTGTCACTTTCAGTTGTTCTCCGTTTTACTCCTTGTTTTAGACGTAGTTTCTCACTAAACCTATTATTCATTGACTTATTGTAAATATAGATGAGTGTGTGTGTGTGTGTGTGTGTGTGTGTGTATGCATACACAAGTATATATATATATATGTCACATTTGTTCTTGGTTTTCTGTTTATAACACAGGGTCAATTTGAACCTGGAACTGGTTGATTCAGTTAAACTAAGTAGGATCTCCTCCACAGTGTTGGAAATAGAAGCATATTCCATCATAGCCAGAATTTTTATATATGGATATTGGGAATCATACTTGGGTCTTAATGCTATAAGTCAAGTACTTTATTGACATTAGGCCAAAATATTTGAAAATATAAAAAAAAATTCATAATGTTTATAATGTATATTAAAATCTATAAATCTAGCTTAAGTAATGCAAAGATTTTCCACAATTTTTACAGAAAAACACTCCAAGTGTTTTTGATAACACCTCCACTTCAGTGGTAAGGGAAAAAGACTTGAGAGAAAAAAACATGAATAGTCTCTGGCACAGGGAGAATTCATTGAGCTGACCGAAGAATTGTGTCCTTTTTGCAATAGGTCCCACCAGGAGCTCTTTGCGAAGGTGTACAGGAAGAATTTCACAGGCTTTTAAGGTACAGGAATATCTACAGGGGCCTTCTCATAACAGACACTCAGAATGTGGTGCCCTGCCACTGCAATTGGATAAATAGTGTTTTCTAATGCTATAAACACATTCATGGTAAAAGCAAAACAAAACAAAACATTTGGTCTAATTAGGTACTCATTAGAAATTTTAAAAATCACTAATACAAATTATGAAAATGCAGCTGTACTTACAAATAATTTTCCTGCATTAGCAAACTAATAGATACCAATTAGAATTCTATTTAAGTGATGGCAGTTCTATTCAGTACAGAAGGAAAGACAAAAATGCAAGGTTCTGAACAGTCAATCTCAGTGCAAGCTGTCAATGTGAACAGCATTTGTGTAGAGCAATGTATGAGGAAATCAGAGCAGAGGAAAAACAGAAAGGGGCAAAGGAAGCAAGCTACTCATCCAAAAATAACCAGTTTCTTGCAATACAAAGAAGCACTTAGTTTCACTCATCCAGCAGGCTCAGAGGTAATTTAATATTCATGTACAATAAAAGAAAAACAGCACACTGAGGACAAACAATATAAACTCCATACTGGGTTTATACTGAAGCCTAAAGAAATGTTTCAGTGGGCAGAAGATTTGCAGTAAATACACACACACACACACACACACATAAACACACACACACACGCAGATCTCAGTTGTTCTTCAGGATACTGGACAACTTATTTTTTGACACATATCTCTATTATACCTGCAACTCACTAATAAGTTCTTATTTTTTGACACAAGTCTTTATTTTACCTGCAACTCACTAATAAGTTCATATGCAGCAGGAATCCTCCTGTCTCTGCCTTTCGAAGCATGCCACATCATATCTGGCTTTTTCCAAGAGGTTTTGGGGATCAAACTAAAGTCCAAATATATACAAAGAAAATATTTAAAAGACTGAACCATTACCCCAGCCTTATCTGGTAGACACTAAGATATATATTTGGGTTGCACTAGAAATGTAATTATATCCACATTTGGCAATATATCTTTTTGCCATTTAATAGGAAACAAACAAATGAACAAAACCACACTGTTCCTATGACATACCATCTAAGATTTTTTTTTATTATTTTTTGTTTTTATTGGATATTTTCTTTATTTCCATTTCAAATGTTTTTCACTTTCCAGGTCTCTCCATCGGAAACACCTTATCTTATTGCCCCTCCACCTGCCTCTATGGGATACTCTCCCACATACCCACCCACTTCCCCACCTGCCCACCTACTCCTGTCTTTCTGCCCTGGTATTCCCATACATTGGGGCAATGAACAGCCTCAGGCCCAAGAGCCTCTCTTCCCACTGATGTCCAACAAGAACATCCTCTGCCACATACGCAGCCAGAGCCATGGGTCCCTCCATGAATATTCTTTGGTTGGTGGTCCACTCATGGAAGCTCCTGTGGGCCTGGACTTTTCACACTTTTACTCCTGCCAAGGGGCTGCAAACCCCCTCATCTCCTTCAGTATTCCCCCAACTCCTCCATCTAGAACCCCCCCCCCATGGTGCTCAGTCCAATGGTTGGCAGTGAGCATCTACCTCTGTACTTGTCAGAGCCTCTCAGGAGACAGCCATATAAGGCTTCCATCAGCAAGCACTTCTAAGCATCTCAAATAGCATCTTGTTTTGGTGACTGTATATGGGATGTATCTTCAGGTGGGACAGTCTCTGGATGACCGTTCCTTCAGGCTCTGCTCCACACATTGTCTCCATATTTCCTCCCATGAGTACTTTGTTCAGCCTTCTAAGAAGCATTGAAGAATCCACATTTTGGACTTCCTTCTTCTTAGGCTTCATGTGGTCTATCAATTGAATCTTGGGTATTCCGAACTTTTGGGCTAGTATCCACTAATCAGTAAGTATATATCATGTGTGTTGTTTTGTGACTGAGTTACCTCACTCAGGATATTTTCAAGTTCCATCCATTTGCCTGTGAATTTCATGAAGTCATTGTTTTTAATAGTTAAGTAGTATTCCATTGTATAAATCTATCACACATTATGAATCCATTCCTCTGTTTTGTGCCATCTAGGTTATTTCCATTTTGTTGCTGTTATAAATATGGCTGCTATTAACATAGTTGATCATGAGTCCATATTACATGTTGGAGCATCTTCTGGGTATATGCCCAGAGGTGGTATAGCTGGGTCCTCAGGTAGGACTATGACCAATTTTCTGAAGAAAGGCCAGACTGCCAAATAATCCTATTAAAAAATGGGGAACAGAGTTAAATAAAGAATTTTCAACTGAGGAAACTCAAAGGGCTGAGAAGCACCTAAAGAGTTGTTCAACATCTTTAGTCATCAGGGAAATGCAAATCAAAACAACCCTGAGATTTCACCCCACACCAATAAGAATGGCTAAGCTCAAACTCTCAGAAATCAGCAGATGCTAGTGAGGATCCACTCCTCCACTGCTGGTGGGATTGCAAGCTTGTACAACCACTCTGGAAAAGATATTTTTCTATATCAGACAAAACACAGTAACTCATACAGATTATAATAGTGTTTGTACCAGGGTTACCTCAGAACTTATCTAATTTGAGACTCCAAGTTCTTTTTTCATGCTTCTACTTTATTTCTATATCCACTCCTAAAACTGTGTATCTCAATCACTGGGATCAGGTTATCACATTTTGAGATTTCTTTTAAAGCTATTAGTGGCAATTTAACAAGCTTTCATGACATTTTCATCCTCTAAGCATAGCATTCCTTCTAGACAGATGCCAAGCCTCTCATACACAAAGGAGCTATTATTCTGTTTTCTCATTGTTCCCTTTCTTATGTCATAAAGTTTAGTAGAGAAAGATTATCTCTACATACTATAGTACATCCAATTTAACTTCTCCCCGACTAGCTTAAAAATAAATGAGACTCAGAGTATGGTTATTTCTTTTGACTTTGACTGTTACTGGGGGATAACACCTAATCTACTCTTCTAAATGCTGGCTGGGCTACCTCCCAAGCAGTGTACCCAAGATAGTTATATTACTCCTGGCCATGTGCTCATGGTTCATGGCAGCTTCCTTTTTTCCTCTTATTCTCTCTCATTCTACTCTTAATATTTCCTCACTCTTTTTTTTCCACCCCCATCCAGGTAACTCAAAACCCACCTATATCTAATCCCTCTAGTAATTTTCTATAGCCAATTTTATTTAACCAATATTTTTAAATCATGTAACAATGTGTGTACAACAAAAGTGTGTACACATGACAAATCACTCTTATTGGCCTAGAAATTCAGGAACAGAATTAGCATTAGAATACAAAGCAACAGACCAACCCTCAATGAACATATAACTAATATAACAGTTTTGCCTTACAAAAGGATATTGCCTGCTCACTGATAAGTTTGTTAAATAACTAAATGTCACAATGATCATGTGATTGAATGCTAAACCAGAGCGCAGAGACTGAGAAAGCCTCTGTTTGTTGCTGGGTGAGGCCTCTAATGTCAGAATCATCAGCTCTATACAAAGCTGAGTCTAGGGCTGGGAATATAGCTAATGTGGTAGGCTGCTTGTCTAGCATGCTTCATATGTAGTGGCACATGCTTGCAATAGCACTTCTTGGAAGGTAGAGAGAAAAAAAAAAACTTGTGTTTGCACCACACAGTTTCTTCAGTGCTAGCAAACAAACACATAGCTTGATGCATGCTAGGGCAAGCACTCTGCCGAGTGAAAGACAGCATCAACACCCAATATTCTTAACTTATTCAGCTATCTCAAAAGGGTCTCTTCACTGTGTCATATTCATCTACTCTCCTTCTGCAATAAAGAGAAGACAAATCCCAGTAACTCCTCTTTAGTTCCAGTTAATACTCTATCGTATTGGCTAAGCCCCATAGAGAATGTCTGGTGAAGGCTTGAAAACTTGGTCATGCTTCACTAATATATACTTCCTGTAAAACTGGCATTTAGTGTTTGTCAAATATATAGCCTTGTAGCATCAGTTAAGATGAAACTTACCTTAGAGTTGAACAGATGAACAAAGTGGTCTCTCCAGCATCAAAAATTCAGGTGACAGCACATGCTGGGGAGGATGTGGAGATAGAGGAACACTCCTCCATTATTGGTGGGATTGCAAGCTGGAAACATCCACTCTGAAAATCAGTCTGGCATTTGCTCAGAAAATTGGACATAGTATTATCTGAGGACACAGCTCTACCACTCCTGGGCATATCTGGTTTTATGTGGAGGTCCTTGATCCACTTGGACTTGATCTATATACAGGGAGATAAGAAAGGGTCAATTTGTATTCTTCTACATGTTGACTGCCAGTTGAATCAGCACCATTTGTTGAAAATGCTGTCTTTTTCCCACTACATATCTGAGCTTCTTTGTCAAAGATCAAGTGACCATAGGAGTGTGGGTTCATTTCTGGGGTCTTCAATTCTATTCCATTGATCTACCTGCATGTCACAGTAGGAATACCATACAGTTTTTATTACTAATGCTCTGTAGTACAGCTTGAGGTCAGGCATGGTGATTCCTCCAGAAGTTCTTTTACTGTTAAGAATAGTTTTTATTATGCTAGGTTTTTTGTTTTCTTAATGAATTTGAGAATTGATCTTTCCAATTCTATGAAGAATTGAGTTGAAATTTTCATGGTATTTGCATTGAATCTGTAGATTGCTTTCAGTAAAATAGCCATTTTTATTATGTTAATCCTGCCAATCCAAGAGCATGGGAGACCTTTCCAACTTCTGAGATCTTCTCTGATTTTTTTCTTCAGAGTGTTGAAGTTCTTGTACATACCTTTCACTTGTTGGGTTAGAGTCACACCAACATATTTTATATTGATTTTGACAATTGTGAAGAGTGTCATTTCATTAATTTCTTTATCAGCCTGTTTATCTTTGAGCATGGGGGGTAAAAATATATTTGATTTGGTTTTATATCCAACGACTTTGCTGAATTTATTTATTAGGAGTAGCAGTTCTCTGGTGGTATTTTTCAGTTCACATAAGTATATTATCATATCACCTGTAAATAGTGATATTTGACTTCTTCCTTTCCATTTTTTACTCTTTTGACCTCTTTTTGTTGTCTAATTGCTACTGTTAGACCTTCAAGAACTATATTGAATAGATAAGGAGAGAGTGAGCAACCATGTCTATTCGCTGATTTTATTTTATTTTTTTATTTTTTCATACTTTATTTACATTTCAAATGTTTCCCCCTTTCCAGATCACCCCTTTGGAACCTCCCCATTCCCTCCCCTTCCCCCTGCCACTATGGGGGTATTGCCCCAACCACCCACCCACCCACTCTAGTATTCCCTCCTTGGCATTCTCCTATACTGAAGGATTTAACACCCTCAGGCCCAAGGACCTCTGCTCCCCATGATGGCTAACAAGAACCTTCTCTGTCACATATGTGGCCAGCACCATGGGTCCCTCCATGTGTATTCTTAGGTTGGTGATCCAGTCTCCGGGATCATTGATGGGTCAAGCCAGTTGCCACTGTTGCTCCCTCCCTGGGACTGTAAACTCCCACAGCTCCTTCAGTCCATTTTCCAAGTCCTCCCTCTGGGACCTCACACTCAGCCCTACAGTTGTGGTGAAGTGACTCTTGGGTATTTCGAATGTTTGAGCTAATAATCACTTATCAGTGAGTACATACCATGTTCATTCTTTTGTGACTGCATTACCTTGCTCAGCATGATATTCCAAGTTCCATCCATTTGCCTGTGAATTCCATGAATTCATTGTTTTTAATAGCTGAGTAGTATTCCATTGTGTAAATGTACCACTTTTTCTGTATCCATTCCTCTGTTGAGGGACATCTGGGTTGTTTCCAGTATCTGCCTATTGTAAATATGACTGCTATGAACATAGTGGAGCATGTGTCTTTATTACATGTTGGAGCATCTTCTGGGTATATGCCCAAGAGTGGTATAGCTGGGTCCACGGGTAGTATTATGTTCATTTTTCTGAGGGTCCGCCAAACTGATTTCCAGAGAGGTTGTATCAGTTTGCATTCCCACCAGCAAAGGAGGAGTGTTCCTCTTTTTTCACATCCTCGCCAACATCTGCTGTCACCTGAGTTTTTGATCTGAGAAGCGCCTTAAGAAATGTTCAACATCCTTAATCATCAGGGAAATGCAAATCAAAACAACCCTGAGAATCCACCTCACATTAGTCAGAATGGCTATTTCCTGATTTTAGTGGGATTGTTTCAAGTTTCTCTCCATTTAGTGTGATGTTGATTACAGGTTTGCTGTATATTACTTTTACTAGGTTTAGGTATGGGCCTCGATTTCCTGATCTTTCCATGACATTGAACATGAAGGGATGTTGAATGTTGTCAAATGCTTTTTAAGCATGAAATTAAAGTCCATGTTTTTTTTTTTTTTTCTGTGAGTTTGTTATATAGTGGATTACTTGATGAATTTCTGTATTTTGAACCATCCCAGCATTCCTAGGATGAAGCCTAGTTCATCATAGTGAATGATCATATTGATGTGTTCTTGGATTCAGTTTTCAAAAATTTTATTGACTATTTTTTGAATCAATATTCATAAGGGAAATTTGTCTGAAGTACTCTTTCATTTTTGGGTCTTTGTGTGGTTTTGGTATTGGTGTAACGGTGGCTTCATAGAATGAATTGGGTCATATTTTTTTCTGTTTCTATTTTGTGGAATAATTTGAAGAGTATTGGTATTAGAAGTTGTGATAGAATTTTGCACTAAACCTATTTGGTCCTGGGCTTTTTGTTTGGAGACTTTTAATGACTGCTTCTCTTTTTTAGTATCTATAGGGAGTTTAGAGGGTTTATCTGATCCTGATTTAACTTTGATACTTGGTATCTGTCTAGAAAATTGTCCATTTCTTCCAGATTCTCCAATTTTGTTGAGTACAGATTTTTTTTAGTAGAATCTGATAATTTTTGAATTTCTTCAGTTTCTTTTATAGCTCCCTTTTTATTTCTGATGTTTTTAATTTGAATACGGTCTCTGTGACCTTTCGTTAGTCTGGCTAAGAGTTTATCTACTTGATTTTCTCAAAGAACTAGCTCCTGGATTTGTTGACTCTTTGTATAGTTTTTTGTTTCTACTTGGTTGATTTCAGCCTAGAGATGTATTATTTCTGCCATCTACTCCTTTTGGGTGTATTTGCTTCTTTTTGTTCTAGAGCTTTCAAGTATGATGTTAAGCATCTAGGGAATGCTTTCTTCAATTTCTATTTTGAGGCACTCAGTGGTATGAGTTTTGTTTTTTTTTTTTCACTGCTTTCATTGATTCACATATGTTTGGGTATGTTGTGCCTTCATTTACATTAAATTCTAAAAAAGTCTTTAATTTCTTTCTTTATTTCTTTCTTGAACAACTTATCATTGAATAAAGCATTGTTCAGCTTCCATGTGTATGTGGGCTTATGGTTGTTTTTGTTCTTTTTGAAGACCCACCTTACCCCATGGATATGTGATACGATACATGGTATTATTTCAATCTTCCTGTATTTGTTGAGGCATGTTCTGTGACTAATTATATGGTCAATGTTGGAGAAAGTACCATGTGGTTCTGAGAAGTCCTTGGAGTCCTTCTTGGTAGATTTTTCCTTTGATGCGTATGAAGTGTCCTTTCTTATTTTTTTTAAAACATTTGGTTGAAAGTCAATTTTATTCAATATTTGATGGATACTCAAGAGAGTTTCTTGGGACCATTGATAGGAAAAAAAATTCCTGCCTTTTACTCTGAGGGAGTACATGCCTTTGCCATTGAGATTGGTTTTCTGCATGCAGCAAAATGGTGGGTCTTGTTTACATATCTAGTTTCTTAGTCTATGTCTTTTTACTGGAGAATTGCATCCAATGTTGATAAGAGATGTTCAGGATTAGTGATTGTTGCTTCCTGTTATTTTTGTTGTTAGAGATTTAATTATGTTTGTGTGGCTATCATCTTTTGTGTCTGTTGAACAATTAATTTCTTACTTTTTCTATGGTGTAATTTCACTCTGTCTCCTAGAGTTTTCGACCTGTTATCCTTTTTACGACCAGATTTATGGAAAGATATTGTGTAAATTTGGTTTGGTTATAGAATGTCTTATTTTCTCTATCTATGGTATTTGAGAATTTTAATGGGTATAGGGGCCTGGACTGACATTTCTATTCTCTTAGGGTCTGTATGGCATCTGCCCAGGATCTTTTAGCTTTCATAATCTCTGGTGAGAAGTCTGGTATAATTCTGATAGGTCTGCCTTTATATGTTACTTGACCATTTTATCTTACTGCTTTTAATATTCTTTCCTTATTTTGTGTATTTGGTGTTTTGACTATAATGTGAAAGGAGGAATTTCTTTTCTGGTCCAGTCTATTTGGAGTACTGTAGGCTTCTTTTATGGCGATGGGCATCTCTTTCTTTAAGTTAGGGAAGTTTACTTATATAAATTTGATGAAGATATTTACTGGTCCTTCAAGTTAAAAATCTTTGTTCTCTTCTATACCTATTATTCTTAGGTTTGCTCTTCTCATTGTGTCCTGGATTTTCTGGAGTTTTGTGTTAGGAGCTCTTTGCAGTTTGCATTTTCTTTGATTTTTGTTTCAATGTTTTCTATGATATCTTCTGCAACTGAGATTCTTTCTTCTCTTTCTTGTATTCTGTTGGTGATGCTTGCTTCTGTGACTCCTGATATCTCTACTAGGTTTTCTATCTCCAGGGTTGTCTCCCTTTGAGACTTCTTTATAGTTTCTATTTCCATTTTTAGATCCTGGATGTTTTTGCTTAATTCTTTCGCCTGTTTGGTTATGTTTTCTTGTAATTCTTTAAGGGATTGTTGTGTTTCTTCTTTAAGGGCTTCGACCTGTTTTCTCCTATACTTCTTTAGGGGAGTTATTCATGTGTAGGAACTAACCTGGTGCAGTGGAAAGAAGTCCCACATGTCTGTCCCTGGAGCTCTGGCTCTGGGTGGGACAGGAGACATGTAGGAAGTGGCCACGCATCTTCCCACACAGTCCGATTGGCAGACGGGGTCTGTAGGAAGCCTTTGCAGGTACTGCCTGTGGGTGGCGGATGGGGCCATTCCCAGGGAACACATGGCAGCCCTCTCTGTAGGTTCTGTAGCCTGAGGCACACCAGTCTCTGTAGGATGCTGCAGATGGGCTAGCCAGAGCACAGCTGGGGTTCCCGCCGGGACCAGGTCTTGGCGGCTTGGGGTACCAGGCTACATGCTTAGACTTGGGTGAATGGGTACACTGTTTGGGAGTGCTGGGAAGTCGTTGGTGAGAGATTAGAAGTGGCTCCTTAATAGAGGGCCGGATCCCTCGCTTCCCAAGATGGGTCCAGATGAAGAGACACTCCATAATTCTAAGACGTATATTTTCATTGTGCAGAGTGGTATGGATGGAACTGTACCCCCGCCCATCTAGTAGAGGCAAGGAAGATATAGTAATTGGGAAGGGGTGTGTCTAAGCCTCTAGGTATCTCATTAACATGGGGATGGCTTGGTGCTGTGTGGCTACGCTTCTACCTGAGGAGGAGTGGTACGTGACCGTGACTGGAGCCAAAAGCCTCCTGGGAGTACTGGCATAACGTTTCCAGTCTCTTGTAGATTCTGATGGGTCTCTTAGAGTTTTAATCCTGTGCTCAACTGGGTGCCAGACTGCCTGTCACAGATCACTGCTCCACATTTATGTCCTTCTTTGTGTCCTCTATCATCATCATGTAATGCGATTTTAAATCTGAGTCTTGCTTTTTTGGTGTGTTAGGATATCCAGGGCTTGCTGTGGTGGAAGAACTCGGTTCTGATGATGCCAAGTAGCCTTGTTTTCTGTTGCTTATGTCTTGCCTGCCTCTTACCCTTTGTTTATCTCTGGTTTTAGCTGTTCTTGCTGTCTCTGACTGTGGCTTGGCCCTCCTGCAACCTTGGGTTTCAGCACTCCTAGGAGACCAGTTCTCTTCTGGAGAAATTTGATTGTGGAAAGCTGTGGCACAGGGTCAGCTCCAGGGCACAGTCAGAAACTGGCAATATCTTATCCCCAGTTGTTCTTTTGTCCCTGTGTCCTGATGGTGCTGGAATGGACCCTCTTGGGTCAGGAATTTTGAGCAGCAGTGGTAGGCTCAACTGTGTTCTCATGTGTGTTAGCAATATTGGGATTTGTATATGGAGAGCTGAGGCACAGGGTCAGTTCCAGAGTAGATAGAAACTCTAAGAGGGACAGGAAAATTTTGATCAATAATTTCTACTTCACAGCTAAAGAAAAGTAGTATATTCTGTCCTGTTGGGGTTCAATAATATAATGATGTATAATGAAAAATGTTCTACATTTTCAAGTAAGGGAAGGAAATATTTTGAATATTTATGCCATAGAGGAAAACCAAATGTCATAGGAAATTCTATGTCTTAATTATCTCTAAATCCTGATCAATTAATACAATTATCATTAAAAAACATATATTCCAATAATATGTATGTTAGGAGTAAATGGGTCTGGGAAGCTGGTTACCTGGCTAAGATATTTACTGTGCAAACATGAGAACTTCAGTTAAAATCCCCTAAATCCATGTACATCCAGTTCCCAGTTCCAGCAGCAAACTTTTGTAATCCCAGAAATATTGTGGTGAGATGGGAGGCATAATGAAGCAAATTCACAGAAGTCTATGGGACAGTAAGGGTAAAGTGGGATGAACACCTGTGATTGTACTCAGATCCCAATACATGCAAGTTTCTTTACTCATATCAGGAAGTGCATTCATATACACATACACACACACACACACATATTCACATACATACCTGCACACAAATACACACACACACACACACACACACACACTAAATTTGATACAATAATGAAGAGGCAGAATAATGGGGGCAGGGGATAAATGGGGCAAAGGACAGAAAGAGGGGGCAGATGGAAATTAAATGAGACTCAACTAAAACTATTATAAAAATGTGAAAAGAAGACTTGCAAATAAATAAAATAGCAATAAAACTGAAAAGGAACACAAATCAATTCTATTAAAAAGGGAATGTGCTTTAAAGTAGATTAACTATATAACTTGGTGATCAAATTAATAAAATCACTTTTTAACCAAACAGATTACTCACAGACATAATCAAATTATAAATAAAGCAATTTAGTTATCAGATTTTTTATAATATTTATCACTCATCTTCATTTACACATTAGGCTCAGTGTCTTACCCACAGAGGTGTGTGTAGATAACCCAATGACCCTTCCTAGAAAAGCACATCTCCATGAGTTCTTTTTACTTCAAAAATCCATTGAGTGAATTGAGGTCTGACAAAAAAGGAAGGCCCAGTGGCATGACAGTTAGTTAATTTGAATGCAATGGAGTATGGAGAAGGGGAATTATCTGAAATACTTTATTAGGCATAAAGACATTTCTATTCACTCTTAAATGGAACATAATCGACTCATTTTTTTTTTCAGAAGGATAAATCTAATAAAAATACCTATACTGTATAAGTTGGAAACGTAAAAATACACTCATAAAAAGAAAATAGGTGCTGAAAGGGAAAGAGATTTGTGGTTAACAGTATATATTTCTCTGGCAGAGGACCAAGTTCAGTTCTAGCATCCACGTCAGCTGACTTAAAATTGCCAGCACCTCCAGCTCCAAAGAATAAAATATCTCTCCTGTCTTGCATCAAATCTCTCTGTTTGTTCACCAACCCATTTACAGGCACACACATATTCACAGGATCAAAAATACAAATTAAAATTAAAAATGAATGATGGCATGATGTCTTTAATTATACAAAAAGGGAAAAACATAGGAAGACCTGTTACAGTACATTGTAGAAAATAATTTTAGGGAGCACTGGTAAAACTAAAATTGTTGTTGCTCTGTGCTCTTTTTCTTCAATCATGATGTCCAGACCTGTAACACATCAGGCTTGAAGGGATACACTGAAGTGAACTGAGATGGTTTAGCAGGATCATGATCCAATATTTTGTGACTGAGAGGAGAAAGCCTTCTACACATAAATTTTCAGTGTTATGGCTCTTCTTAATGTGTGTGGGGGGATTGGGATCAGGTGTGATAGATGATGTTCAGCGAAATAGTTCTCTTAAACAATATTCCATGAGTGGGTAACAAGAGATAAATTAACTTTGGTAAGTGGGTAGGGACTTTAGGGATAGTGTACTTTATAGGCTGGAGCTCAGGGGCTGAGAATGTTTTAGTTGCATAAATGGGGATTCCAGGTGTTTAAACATAATATGGCCAAGAAGTTCTGTGACTTCTCCAGGCAGGACAGAGGTAAGAGTGATGGGGCTACAAGTCTCAGGGCATGCAGGCCAAGAAAAGGGAACATCATTATACATCCAAAACACTAAGATATACTTCCAAATAAGATAAACTTCTGTCTTAGTCAGGGTTTCTATTCCTGCACAAACATCATGACCGTGAGGCAAGTTTGAGAGGAAAAGGTTTATTCAGCTTACACATCCACCTTACTGTTCATCACCAAAAGAAGTCAGGACTGGAACTCACACAGGGCAGGGAGCAGGACCTTATGCAGAGGCCATGGAAAGATGTAACTTACTGGCTTTCTTAGCTTATTTTCTTATATAGCCCAAGACTACCAGCCCAGGGATGGCACCATCCACAATGGACAAGACCCTCCCAGCCCTGATCACTAGTTGAGAACATGCCTTATAGCTGGATCTCATGGATGTATTTCCTCAGGTGAGACTCCTTTCTCTGTGATAACTCCAGCTTGTTACAACTTGACACAAAATCAGCCAGCACAATTGACCCCTTGTCAACTTGACACATAAACACATCTTTATTAAGCCCCAACCCTTCCTTTCTGATTCACCTCCAAGGTATAAATAACATTAAAACTTCCACAGTCTTTACAAATTCTTACATATTAAAATTTCAATCCCTTTAAAATATACAATCTCTGTTAAAATTCAAAGTCTTTTTACAACTCAAAGTCTCTTAACTGTGGGCTCCACTAAAATGTTTCCTTCCTTCAAGAGGCAAAAATATCAGGGCACAGTTACAATCAAAAGCATAATCAAATTCTAACCATCCAGTGTCTGGGATCTACTCATGATCTTCTGGGCTCCTCCAAGGGCTTAAGTCACTTCTCCAACTCTGCCTTTTGTAGCACACACCTTGTCTTCTAGGCTCTAGCTTCCTGTACTCCACTGCTGCTGCTGTTATTGGTAGGCATCTCATTGTACTGGCATCACCAAAACACTGCTGTCTTCTGCTTCAACTAGGCTTCACCAATATCCTCTCATAGTCTCTCTTGATGGTGCCATACCTCAACTCCTTAACATTACCCCATCAGTCCTGGGCCATCAGTTGTCACTGAGTCAGAACCTTCACCAATGATCTTCCATACCTCTCAGAGTACTGAGCCTCAGCTGCTCTTCATGCCATCAAAACTAGTACCACTTCAATGACTCTTACATATCACCAAATCCAGTCACAGCACAAGGTACAATCTTGGTTATCTCTAGAGCATAGCATCTGTGCTCTCAGAAAACACTTCCCAGTAGATTTCACCTCAGTGATACTGGTCTCTTCTTAATCAATACTACTTTCTTGGCTCCAGTTAACCAGCACCAAGGGTCCAGGTAATGCAATCTGTTCAGTTTAGTAGTTTTGGTATCTTGTTAATCACAGCTGATTTTTCAGCCCCAGCTAACCAAAACCACAGAATCTTCACAATTAAAATAGCAACAGTTCTACTAAGAATCCTTAATCTTCCCTCTGAAATTTCACAATGTAACCCTCCATCTTCTGCACTGTTCTCAACATTATCTCCAAGCTCCCAGAGAACATCCCACAGAGCTCTTAAAAACCAAATGGTTCTTCTAGCTCAAAGTTACAAAGTCCCTCCCCAGTCCTCCCCAAAACATGGTCAGGTTGTCACAGGAATACCCCACTCTTGGAAGCAATTTGTCCTGGTCAGAGTTTATAATCCTGCACAAATATCATGAACAAGAAGCAAGTTGGAAAGGAAAGGTTTTATTCAATTTACACATTTACATTGCTGTTTATCACCAAAGGAAGTCAGGATGGAACTCACACAGGACAGGAAGCAGGAGCTGATATAGTGGCCATGGAAAGATGTTACTTACTGGCTTGCTTAGCTTGCTTTCTTATAGAACCCAAGACTACCAGCACAGATATGGCACCACCTACAATGGGCAAGACCCTCCCAGCCTTGATCACTAATTGAGAAAATGCCTTACAGCTGGATCTCATGGAGGATATTTTCTCTGTGATAACTCCAGAGAGTGGAGTCAAGTTGACACACACAGCCAGCCATTACAGCTTCTATTCCAAAACTCACATAAAAATGAGCAATGTGGCTACAGTCAAACTGAAAGCAAAGAGGATCTGAGGGGTTACAGTCTTAGAGATGTTAAGTGTACTACAAAGACTAGATAATTATAAGATGTGATACTGAGAAAATGAGTAGAAAATTAAACCAACAGCTTAAAACATCTTGAAAGAACACTGAATAATATATTAATTTGTCTAAATTGAGGTATTTAAACACTATATGACAAACAATAGGCAAGGGAAATATTTCAGAGTAACTTTGAGAATTTCTTGTGAGAAATACTCACCCCTCTTTACAAAGTCCTAAAATAAATTCACTCTGAGGAACTTTGGTGTAGAAGTGAGAATTTTGGTGTAACTTACAGGTGATGGAGGTTTACCAGCAAGAACAGCCTGGTTGGTGAGGAAGTTTACTCTTCCATGAATAATTTCATAGACAAAGCCTCCTTCAGTTATCCTCTCACAGCCACATTGGGAAAGAGGACAACAAAATGCAGTGATCACCAAATCACAATACATCCATATTCCAATTTTCTGAAATGAGGTTAAGCAGAGGGCCAGAGCACTGTACATATACATAGTCTACTATGAGGTGTTCTTTGAAATACTCTAACAAGGTATAAATCTCTTTCCAGGAGAAAAGTCTCACTGCTGGTTGTCCTAGCCTTTAAGCCTTCTTTTCAACCAGCATGGGATTCCTTGAAGAATTCCAATCTTGGACAAGGTGTTTGAATAGCCTTATCACCAAAGTAAAGAAAGATGTGATATTAGAATATCTTTTCCTCTTTCATGTTCATTATAGTTCATAGTAGACACTATAGGAGAAAATGAATTTTCCCAACATATTTGTATAAACAGTGACATATTTTTTTCTTTCTTCAAACAAACAAACAAACAAACAAACAAGCCCCAGAATTTTTAGATCTGAAACCTCTTTACCACCAGCTCCCACGAACTAAAATTAAGAAAAAGCAACAAGTAGATTCATAACATAGGGATGGTAAGCAATGGCTTCCCTGGCTTCCAACTCTGTGAAAGAAGCATTAAGTTTTATTTTACATTAAATCTTCTATGTACAATCAGAAGAAGCAATTCAAATTTCCAAAAAAAAAAAAAAACTATCTGGACTGGAGTATAATCATGAAATAATCAAGGGAAAAAAAGATAAAAATTTATGGAAGCCAGCTATAGAAAATTATTTTTTTCTTTCTGACTTCTCAATTCATTTCTCAGAGTATGAATGTAAAAAAGCAGAATAGCATTGTCTATCCTCTCCTTACCTTTGAACTTCCCAGGAACCACCCCTTTGCAATCTCTTCATGGATCCTTATCCTTATCAGGGTTCTGAGGCATCCACAAGCCATTTTATTTCACTTGTCCTCTGGAAGAAGCAAACAAGATCAGGAGGCCCATCAGCTGTCAGTTCTGACTCCCAAAATCGCAGAGCTGTGTGGAAGAGACAGCTATATGGTTAAGATAAATAAATGGTTTCACCAAGAAGGTTCTTGTACAGGAGGGGAAAGAACTATGTATAAGAAGTGATTTGCAAAAGTCAGATGGTACTTTCTGTGCTGAGCACTTTCTACCATAAGCTGTGGAGGTTGGTAGGTAAGTGGAAGATACCATCTGCCATTTACTATTTCTGAAATTTGGACAAATTCCAAATAGTGTGTGTTTGGGGGGGTATCTGTCTGTGTGTATATCTGTGTGTCTGTGTGTGAGAGAGACAGACAGTGATAAAGAAACAAAGAAAGACACAGATAGACATAAAGAGAGAGAAATGAGAGAGTATAGTATGAGTGAGAAAGAGTGTGTATAAATGAGAGGGAATATACGTGTGAGACAGTGTATATGGGTGAGTGTGTGTGAGTTTGTATGTATGTCTCTGTGTGTATGTGTGTGTATGAGGCAACATTTGGAGACCATAGACAGATATAAAGTGTCTTCCTTAATAACTCTCACCAAGGTTTTTTAAGTCAGATTCATTAAGTCATTGTCTGACAAACTTGACAATACTAGATAGCCAGTGAGCACCAAGTATCCTCATGTGTCTACTTTTGAAGAATGAACATTATAGACACATTCTACTTCATCCACTTTAAAAAGGGAGCATAAATACTAGAAATTTATTGTAGCTCCTCATGCTTGTGCAGCAAATGCTTTACCTATTGAATGATGCCCCAACATGCAAATTCCAGAACTTAGTAAATGTATATATCCTCAAGTGTGTAATAGAAGCAATGCATATCTGTTTCAGATAAGTTATAAAAATTGAACTAGAGTCATTCTTAAGGCCCTGAATCTGAGAGGTACTCCTCTGGACTAAAATATGAACTTTTAACAATATCCAGACATTGTTACAATACGGCACACTTAGATCATCAATGCTGTTACTTTTGGGGAGCCTCTTCCTACTCAAATCCTTTGCATAGGATGATATCTGATATAAAAGTTATCCAAAAGTTTCTCCAAATCTCTTAAGTTCATAAAATTGTACAAAGGAAAAGCATTTTCTGGTAAATTGAGAGAATCATTGATAGCTTCATGGAACCACGTGTTCTTAAAATGCACCCTGGTTGTTTGAAGAAAATGATTGCTGTGTAAGCATGTGGACATGAATGTGGTCCTCAGAAATCTTTAAAAACAAAACAAAACAACAACAACAAAAAGCCAAAATAATTGACATAGTAACATGCATCTCCGACCTCATTCTTAGATGTGATAGGAGGACTTCTGGAGACTTCAGGCCAGCAGTTTTTGCCAAATATCTGTGGAACAGGGTCAATGAGAAAGCTGTGTTAGATAATAAAGTAGATGCTGATGAAGACAGGATGTTAAAGTCTTATATAATAGTGCACTAGTACATAGGTGCATATACATCTGCAAAAACTTATGTACACAACAAAATACAAATTGCATTCAAATGATAGAGATAGGTCAAGAGTATTCATTATTGAAATATTGCTTCTCTTCAAAAATTCCAAGTAAAACATTTGAAATCTAAGATCTTAACCTTCTTCTGGACACCAGGGGCTGGCAATGTAGCTCTTTACCTCATCCTTAAAGCCCTGGATTCAACTGTCAATACAATAGAAACCTAGCACCAGAGCTCCTCCATATAGGAGGTGGAAGCAGGAATATCAGAAATTTAATGTCATTCTGAGTATTATCAGGTTTGAGACGAACTTGAGTCACATAAGAGTTCTTTACAAAAATAAGGAAATAAATAAAGAGGGAGCTTGGAATTGATTGGGTTGGGTGGTGGAGATGATCTAGTAGAAGTTAGGGAAGAGGAATTGTGATCAGAATATATCATGTGAAAATTTCTTTTCAATTTTTTTTTTTTTTTTTTACAAAGATGGGAGTTTGTCTACTTCGTCATTATTTAATCTTCTCTCTTTCTGGTATAGGATGTTTGCACTTGCTGTGTTCTGTTTCTGCTATGTTCTTCCCTAATATTCATACAGCTGTCCTCAACATGCAGTGCTCTTCCTAAATAAAAAGCTCTTTGAGACAGGATGTTACTATGAAGCAATTGCCTGGCCTAGAGTTAATTACCAAAATACCCAGGCTGGCTTCAAACACATACATACCAACCCTGTCTGTCCATCATGGTGTGAAGATATAGTCAACCCCTTTTTTCTCTCTCCTTTATTGTCTACTTTTCTTTTCACTTTTATACATATAAACATACAATGAATTACAATGTACAAGGCAAATTAAATCCCAAAGCAACTGTTTTCTCATTAGCTCCAGATTTCATGTACTCAGAAGAACTTCCCATGGTGACAGTGGGTATTTGTTGTGTTGGGAAAAAGACAAAAATTCTGCCACTGAATTACTAGAAACTGTCTTAATTGCCATAAGATAAAATGGGAGAAAAATGAGTAATGAAGGAATATTTTAGAAAGAAACAAGGATTTAAATCTACTGACAATCAGTTAATTGTGAAATAAAAGATGTGGGGCTGAAGAAATTGCTCAGATAGTAAGGACGCTTGTAATGTTTGCAGAGGACCTGAATTTAGTTTTCCATTGGCTTGTCAATTGATTCACAACCACCTGTAACTTTAGAGAATCTGCTACCTTCATGATCTCTACGAGCACCTAAAACACCATACACACACAAACATTTACACATGCATGTGCGCACATGTGCACATACTCACAAACACGTACGTACTTACACACATTATCACAAGAAATTTTTTAAGAAGAATAATTTATATATGAGTATAAAATCCCAAATAACTTTTAAAAGAATGATTAGACTGTGCAAGTACCATTAGAAATACAAATGTATATGTATATACATATGTTTATGTAGCAATAATTCATGAAAAAAGAGGCAATTCATTTGAAAGAGAGCAAAGAAGTGTGTGTGGGATAATTTGGTGAAAGGAAAAGTAATGGGCAAATGATGTAATTATACTATAATCTCAAAACTAAAAGATAAATGTCTAGAACTTTCATGCAACATTTTTAAAATGATAAAACCATTAAAAGAATGAGATAACCTTTCTAAAAATGTAAATTAAAATAAATATTACAGAGAATGCTATTTGGAACACTGGAATAGGCAAAAGTAAAAAACAAATTATAAAGAACAAAAATGAGATAATTATATTGAACTGAAATGCTGACAATAGATACAGAAGACAGATATTTGTAGTTGTTTCTGAATAAAATCAGATCACTTCCAAAGAGAAGGAAAAACAAAAAACAAAAACTAAAACAAAAAAAAAAAACCATGAAATCACAGTGCAATTCGTTATTTTCTCAGAAAGAAAAGCAAATGGGATTCTAATTATTGAAATCCCAGTCAATCCCCACAAAGAACTGGTATGTGATTGCTGCTAACCCTGAAATGTGGCCTAATGATGTTACCAAACATCAAACTAAATCATCTCCTTAGTCAGCAGTTGGAGATCTCTAGAAAAGAGGATAAAAATGCCAGAACTCCTGAATAATTTTATGTCATGGAGAAAAAAGCTAAAGCATGAAGGTGACAGGTATATTTCAGTTAGATTACCAAGGAACAGTTATATCACTTCTTATGTTCTCTTTTGAAGGACATGTTCATGACCTACCTTGCCACTCAAGGAGGCTAGATTCTCTGGCTGTAAAAATCTGATGCTCATCCAGAAAGACAATGAATTAAGAAGCTCTTCCAAGCTGTGCTTTTTGAAGCCTCTAATGAATGGTTCTACTTAATAATGGTCTCCTCCACAAATCCCTCCTTCCCATCAGAGCTCTACTGTGCTGTTTCTGATTTATTGTTCTATTCTTTTTCATGCTCTTCCAATTGAAGGCTTGAACATGGTTGAGGTACTTTGGACCAATAAACTTCATACCTGATGGATAATTTTACAGCTGCTCCAATCCCAAACCAACAATTTTAAAATTTTAAAATTAGTGTTCATGCTAGTCCTGAGCATGAAAAAAAAAAAAAAAAAAAACCAGGCATGATAAAAACTTTCACATTACAAATCTGTAAAAGTAATCATGTGGGCCTATGGAAGGGGCAAAGCATTTTCATTCATCATATATATAGATGGATATAGATATATAGATATGTGTGTGTGTAAATGCATATATAAATTTAATTATATAACTATGTATTATATAATATATTTAAATATATAGTTATATATAAATATATGTATATATACATAAATAATAGAAATATGTAAAACATTAACATAATTAAAAATAAATATAATTTTAAATACTTATAGCAAGATATATATATATATAATTATATATATTAATTAAATATAGTATATACTGCATTGAAAACTGATTGTGTGAGAAACAAAAACCTTCACTTCAAAATAAGAGCCCAAGAGATTCAAAGAAGCAAAAGTAAAGCCATTATTATATAACATTATAAAGTGGAACATCTTCTAGGAAAGGAAGTCTTGTCAACTCAGGCAAAAAATAGTCCCTTATTGCAGGAATAAATGGCCCTTTCTCCTATGCATATGCTGAATAGTTAGAGATAAAATCTTACACTTCATCTAAGTCTTCCTTTGGTTATTTACATTATTTAACTCAAACTGTGTATGGGCTCAGTTTATGTTCTGTTAATCCTAAAGCTTATCAGGTGCAGGACTTATTTACCAAAGTACTCACAAAGGTTTCCTATAAACGTTTTGTAGGAAACCTCATCTCTTAGTGATTTTGAACTTTCAGCATTTTGGTTGGTTTTAGGTAGGTTGTCAGTTGCAGTAGCAGATGTTTGAGAGGTAGCAAATAACTTAGCAGATAGACAGCCCTTAGAGCATCAGTTTTGCCTATTCTGTAATTAGAACTAAGTTGACAAAAACTATTTTCAATTTGAACATGAACCATTAGATTTTTTTTTCATGATTTGATTATTGCACCTGACCATTTATGACAAATATTTGATGATGGTTTTTGTTATGATTTGCTATTGATTTCCATATATTTATCCTCTTCAGTTTAGTAATGCAAATTAGTTTGTTGTGTTATTTTAAAAATCATTTTTAAAGTTTTTTGTTTGTTTATTTGTTTGTTTGTTTGATGTGTAGGGTGATTTTCCTATATGTATGTTCAGCATGTACCTCCAGGGTCTGTAGAAGCCATAAGTGGCCACCAATCCTAAGGAGCTGATGATGCTGGTGTTTCCATTTTTTTTATTTATTTTTAATTTTTTTTAAATTTTCTTAATTCTTCCTTAGTGACTCTGACAACCTTCTCAATGTCTTCATTGTTTATGTATTGTAACTGAAATTCTTTGGTATTCTGTCTTTTTAGGTCTCAAATCTTCTCAAATCACTGTCAGCCTCCAGACTCTCTATTTTCATTTGCTGCTTTTCCAGGGACCAGGGTTCAGTTACCAGACCCAGGTTCCCTGCGCATAGCTGCTGAGCCATGTTCCTGCTTCCTCTGCTGTTGCTTTCACACCTGTCCACACAATGTTGCCACTGAGTTTAATTTTTTACTTAGCTGTTGATGCCTTCTTCTTAGCTCTCATTCTATATATTTAGATGTTCAAATAAAACTATAAAACAAAATGAAAGAAGATGGGTGGCTCCTATAAAATTGATATTTGACCACGGGACATCAAATGCATGCATATAGAAATGAAAACACAAGTACAAACACTCACATATACAAGCACAAGCACACACACACACACATTCACACAATTGCAGAGAGAGAGAGACAGAGACAAAGAGAGACAGAGACAGAGGCAGAGCGACACACAGAGAGGAAACTAACTATAGAAATAAGAAATTATATGATTCATTGATAGCACTTGATCAATGTTAATAATTAGTATCTTGATTTTTTTACATCTCCCCAGCAGTAGTGAAAAATCAGAAGGAAAGTATGTAAATCTCAGGAGCTTATGAGGAAGAGGAAGTATGATAAAATTAATAGTTTCTTTGGGTTTCAAGTACAGACTCAAAAAGGAAAAGTACATGATGGAGATAAAAGCAATTTACATTATTTAAAAGTTATAAATCTGAAAAACAAAACACAAAATATAATCAATAGGATGATAAGGTAGAAAAGGTCAGGCATAGGTGAGTACATGCAATCCCAGCATTTAGTGGCACTGAGACAAAATGATTGTGAATGGGAGACAGTGTCTACTATGTATTATAAAGGTCTGAATGAGAAATAGCCCATATGCTTGTGTATTTGAATTTCATTCCCCAGATTCTGGCATTATATGGAAGATATTATAGATGTTCAGCCTAGCTGCAGAATATATGTGGCAAAAGGCTTGGAGGGTTTGTTTCCTCATCCAAGTTCTTGCTTGTTCTCTTTGTTTCCTCCATTCAGTTGAGATGTGCAGTCTCATCTTGCCACTATGAAAGCTTACTGAAGTGATGGAATCTCCCTCTTGAACAACAAGCTTACAAGCAAGTAAGCAAGCAAGCAAGCAAGCAAACAACAACAACCTTCTTCCTTTTGAGAGTTGGTTTGCTCATAGAGTTTTCTCACAGGAAAATAATGTAACTACAGCAATAATGAATTCTGAGATTATAGAGGAAAAAATAATCTGCCTCCAACAGTCTTAACAGGCATCTACCATAGCCATTTATTCCAGTATGCTGATTTTAGAAGCAAATACACTGAAAATCAATGCAAGGTGATGTATATCATGTGGCTACCTTGTAAAGAAGAGATAAATGATTACTAATAACCTCTAGAAGTCAATCTTCTGTGCACTGACATAGGGTTTAGATACAGTGCGTGAGAAGTATGCCTAACTAAGAATCGTGAACAATGAGTGGAGCCTCTGCACTGTGCTATGATATTCTGTTGTCTCAATGGATAGTTATGTCTACCACAAAGGGTATATTCACATACATGGGGAGTTTTCTGTCCTCTGTGATTGCGCTATTCCAGGAGTCTAAGGTGACTATAGAGGTAAGATTAAAGACAGGGATTTCTCTCTGTGATGAGTGAAAGGGACAAAAAAAAAAAAAAATGAAGACAAGAGCTATACTGAGAGAGGCTCTCTTCCTGCCTTAATTATGCAAGTAATGAGAACTGATTTATTGCAAAAGCAACTTCAAAGTGCCATTCACAGCCTGAGCTCCACAATAAGACCTTGCTTCAAGAAAAAAAGTTGGACAGAGATTCTGCTTTGGGCTAGAGAGCTTGTGAAAGATGCTGGGTTTGATTCTCAGCATTGGAGAAGTGAAGGGAGAGAGTATATGATACTGGCGATACAGAAAGATGTAGGATTCGTGTATTTTATTTTATTTGTATGAATACATATATGCAGGTGCCATCAGAAACTCAAAGAATATATCAGATCCACTAGAGCTATAGGTAAGAGTGAGCTCCCCAATTTTCATCCTGGATATTTGGCAAGGACCCTGCTCTGCCGTTCAGAAGCTAGGAAACCCCATCTGCCTTCCTGGCTTCAACTACACCCACACTGGTTAAACTCAGTACAAAGGAGTCAAAAGCTCAGTTCTTCATTTCTGGGTAAAATCTGTATATAGGTGCCTAAAGCCCAGTTCTTCATTTCTGGATGCTGATATAACCTGTGGTTTTTGTGACCAGAGATCCAGCCTGGAAGTGATGCCCAATAAGCCTATATCTAGTCTGACCTACTACCTTATACCATCATTATTATTCCATCCTCATCATTGTCATCTTCATCATCATTTTGGGGGCGGGGATACCTAATACTGGGCACTGAATTCTGGTCTCAGGAAAAAATAGTTGTCAAAATGAACTGAAGGTAGAACTAAGAAAACAGATAAAAACATCAAAAAACAAATCACAAGGGCATTCGAAGATACATTTGCAGCACTCTTAATGAACATTTGGACTGATTAAATACTTAAGAAAAGCACCAATATATCATTTTATTTCCTGTTGTTACCTTTAAGAAGAGATTCAATGAATTTTCATGAATTTGGCAAAATAGTATACCCAAATTCAGCTAAGTCATCACAAGTAAAGTTAAAGTAAATTTTTACTGCAATACTGACTTTTAACATGCCTCAAAGGAAATAGTTGAAAACTGACTTTTCACTTAATTTCAGTATAAGATTGGTTCCATGTGAGTAAGTGAATAATGCTAGAAAATATGCTATTTCAGTGTATTATTGTAGATTAGATATGAAAACCATTTTCAAATGTTAAGCAAAGGTTTTTTTTTTAAAGAATCATTTACAATAGCAAAGAATTGAATCTAGCCATTGATAGATGGCAGATAAGTTAGCAACAATAACAATTAGCAAATAGCTAGGTTCTACTATACTATTTATATAGTTGGGTAGTGATAGTGATAATATTCTGTTTATTCCAAAAATCTAGAAAGAGAATTTTAAATATTTTTACCATTTAGAAAGAAGAAAGAGCTAAGGACAAGGGTTTATATTATCTAATTAAAAAAAAATACACAACAGATTTGAAGAGATAGTTCAGTGATTAACAACGTTTACTACTCTTTCTGATAATCCATGGTCAGTGCCTCATATCCACATTTGGCAGCTCACAATAGCCACTCAAGAGGCACCTTTTCTAGCCTCCACATACACCTGAAAACATACAAATAGCACGCAGGTACACACACATGTACACAAGCACACAAATACAAACACACTTATGCATGACACATAGCACAAAATATACACATAAATTAATGCAATACACACTTAAAGAATGCATACTACAAGCAAGATTTGAAATCTGACATTACTCTATGATTACATACAATGTTTATATACCAATGGTCAAAGCTCATCAAAAGATCTGTATAAATATTAGCATTTATTCTTGAAAGAAATTCTGCAATATTGTTATATATTAATAGCTTACATATATTGAGCTCATTATATTTTAAGCTTCATTCCAAGGGCTTATGTCTATAACTCAACCATTTGCAGCTGCAATTTTAAAGAGGAGTGAACAGCTGGAGACCTCCTGCACTTTAACCTATAAATCCATCATTGCAAAGAATTTACCAGAAGTAAGGCACTGCTCTGAGTGCTTACCATATATATTTTGCATTTTAATCCCCACAGCACTCCATGAGGTAGCATTCCTCTCTCCTCCTTACTCACATGCAGAGGTGCTGTACAAATACACTTAATATGCCAAATTGAAAAGCCTTCCTCTGGCTTTAATGAAAAGACATTCATATTTTCCCAGCAGACATGAGCTTCCATTATCAGCACTGTTATTGCCATGGTCATGCAGTTACAGGAAAATACTCCACACAGGTTAGAAATATAAAACTTAGATAAGCAATGTGAATATAGACACTTCTAGACATGATTTCATACCAAAAATACCAGCAAAATTCAACAAGAAAACTCATTCCAGGTGTAATATAAAAATGTTCCAGACCTTGTAAATGTAGCGCATGGGGTGGAGATGATAAATGTGCAGGAGACTTTTTTGTTATATATTGAGTGTGGAAACAGTAACAATGTTCCAGACCTTTGCTATGTTTTTAATGCACAAATTTGTTTTAAAAAATTCCAGAATTTTTACATATTTAGTGTTTAGAAATGAAGAGCATTCATACTTGACTTAGCTCCCTCTCCTTCTTAGGGGATACAATTCTCTGACAACATCTTAATGGAGATAGGGTTTATCTGGATTACATATTAGCATTGATCACTGCAAGAAAGAGTTAAGGTGAAAGAGCTCAGATCAAGTGGTCACCTTATAGTAACATTCAAGGGCAGAGAGCAATGAATTGATGCTGCATGTTTGTGCTTATCTTGCTTTCTCCTCTTATTCATTCTGAGTTCTGCCTATGAAATATTGTGGTCCACCATCAGGATGGAGCTTCTTATATCAGATATGCCAACTAAGAAAATCCTCATAAACCTGTTCACAGGCAAAGTAAATAGAGATAGTCATCTGTTAAGCCTTCCTACATAGGTGTCAATTTCACAATCAAAATTGTCCAAGTCCTTAGACAATGATTTAGAAAGAAAGTTGTGATGAAAATCTAGATGTAAACTATGAACAAGTTCTATAGAGATGAGTTATCTCCTAAGAAAACAACTATACTGAAATTAGGACTTAATTTCATAACCAGACAAATCACAAGTTCAAAAACATAAAGTGTTACAGGAATTTTTTGAGACAGTATGTCATGATGTATCTCAGGTTGGCTTGGAAACTACTTTAATACCTGGAGATGACATTAAATTTCTTTGCATTCTTTCTGATCTTATCTCTCAAGTGCTATGATTATAAGAGTATCCTATGATACCCAGTTTATATGGTGCTGAGAGTTTAACTCAAGGTTTTGTCCATATTAAACAAGTATTCTTCCAATTGATGAAGACTCCCAAGCCCAGACTTATAGTATTATAAAAGCAAAACCAAAATGATTATCTCTGTTAGTGTGAAGATTTCATGCTTCTGTTATAAAATTGCAAGTTGTTTTTAAAATAGTTTATTTCCAAAATCCATAGAGCATACTTACAGAATCTCTTTAGTGAAGGTTTGAGATAAAGATGAAAGATGAATCATAGAATATTCTAAACATATTTTAAACCTTCAGTAGAAAAAGCACTATCATTCTGTGTGCAGATGGACATTATCAAAAGATACTATGATGATGAAAATAGTGACGATTACTTTTGTTTGTGCTCAGGTTGGAAAAAACATCTCATTTCGTCTCTATGTTGCTTGTTAGAAAATGAGTTAATAATGGCCACCACCATTTAACTTTGAACATGCATTACAGGCAGAGGGGTAAAATGTGCATGTAGATGAATTACATTATTAAAACTAAAATACTGCCCTGGCTTTATCTAAGGCCATTGGCTAGCTATTGAGTTTCAATCTGAAGACAATACTCTGGCTTCATATTGAAGATTTAGTCTTTTTTTTTTTTTTTTTTGCTTCTGAAAGATTTTTATATTCAGCAGTGTCTCTAGCCAATCAGCCTAATTAAGTCTCATATGTAACACTGTTCCTTGAATGACAGGCTATCAGGAAGACAAGATTCTGAGTGTGTCTGTGGAAGGATTCTAGATTAAATAACCTTAGGTGGAAAGGCCAACTTTGAGTGGCTATGTTCTCAGAGTAAATAAAACAGAGGAAGCAAACAGCACTAGCATTGATTCTTTCTTGTTACTGACAGCAGGTGTCATATGCCTCTCATACCTGCCACCATGCATTCTCTACCATGATTAACATTATCCCTCTGTTATATTCTAATGTTCTTAATGAAGTTAGCTTTCTCTATGAGATACAGAATTTAAAGGCAGGAAAAAGTATTGAGGACAACTGGTTGCCACAGGGAAAAGCCCTCACATTGAAGACAGTGAAGGAAGGCTTTTTGTTGAGGAAAGGAAACCCACACACACACACACACAAACACACACAAACACACATACACACACAAAATAATGGGCTCGATGGAGAGAGGGAGGGAAGGAAAGACAGAAACAAACACAGAGACAGAGAGAGACAGTGAGAGAGAACCTCTGAAGATAATAGCATGGATTCCAGAACCTGAAATCCAATCTCTCTTAAATGGGTGGCAATTTTAAACGTATTGTAGGAGTCTTCCACTCCCAATTTATGGTCAGTCCTTTTGAAAAAAGATGGGTAGTGAACTGGCTAGTTTTGTGTGTCAACTTGACACAACCTGAAGTTATCACAGAGAAGGGGGTTTCAGTTGAGAAAATGTCTCCGTGAGATCCAGCTGTAAGACATTTTCTCAATTAGTGATCAAGGGGGAGGGCCCCATGTGAGTGGTACCATCTGTGATTTGGTTGTCTTGGGTTCTATAAGGAGGCAGGCTGAGCAAGCCAGGAGAAGCAAGCAAGCCAGTAAGCAGCATTTCTCCATGGCCTCTGCATAAGTTCCTGCTTCTTGACCTGCTTGACTTCCTTTCATGGTGAACAGCAGAATGGAAGTATAAGCTCAGTAAATCCTTTTCTCCCCAACTTGCTTCTTGGTCATGATATTTGTGCAGTAATAGAAACTCTGACTAAGACAAATTGGTTCCAGCAAAGTGGGGTATTCCTGTGACAACCAGACCATGTTTTGGAGAGGATTGTGGAAAGACTTTGGAACTTAGAGCTAGAAGAGACGTTGGGATGTTAAGAACTCTGTGGGGTGTTTTGTAGGAGCTTGGAAGATAATGTTGAGAACAGTGCAGAAGAGGGAGGCCTGGTTTGTGAAATTTCAGAGGGAAGATTAAAGACTCTTATCAGGGCCCTTGCTAGTTTGATTTAATATTCTGTAGTTTTGGTTAGCTGGAGCTAAAGAAAGCAGCTGTTGTTTACAAGATACCAGAACTACTAAATCAAAACCATTGCATTATTGGGACTATTGATGCTGGTTAGCTGGAGCTGAGAAACTGGCTGTGATTGGGAAGAGACCGGCATCATTGTGGTGAAATAATCTGAGAAGTGCTTTCTGAGAATACAGAGGTTGTGTTCGAGAGATAGTCAAGGTTGTACCTTGTGCAATGGCTGAACTTGGTCAAGTGTAAGTGTCACCCAAGTTGTACAGGTGAAAAGCATGAAGGAGTCATGAAGAGACGCTGAGGCCTGGGCACTGTGAGAGGCTGTGGAAGGCCATTGGTGAAGATGCAGCCTCCGTTGCAATTGACATCCCAGAATTGAAAGGGTCATGCAAAGGAGTTGAGGCTTGGCATCATGGTAAAGCCTAATTGCAGTGGAAGACAGCAGTGTTTCGGAGGAACATTGAGATGACCACCAAGAACAGCAGCAGCAGTGGACTACAGGCATCTGGAGCAGTGTGTGCAAAAGGGGCAGAGCTGGAGAAGTGACTCAAGTCCTTGGAGGAATCCAGAAGATCGTGAATGGATCCCAGACATTGGACAGTTGGAGTTTGATTTTGCTTTTGATTGTGACTGTGCTCTGATATAATTTCGCTCCTGAAGGAAGAAGGTATTTTACTGGAGCCTACAGTTAAGAGTGTTTGAATTTTTAAAAGACTTTGAATTTTAAGAGATTGGATGTTTAAAAGGGACTGAAATGTTAATATGTAAGAACTTGTAAAGACTATGGGACCTCTAAAGTTATTTAGTAGATCTTGGGCATGAATAAGGAAGTAAGGGTTGAGGCTTATTGGTGATGTGTTTGTGTGTCAAGTTGACAAGGGGTCAATTGTACTGGCTCGATTTTTGTGTCAACTTGACACAACCTGAAGTTTTCACAGAGAAAGGAGTTTCAGTTGAGAAAATGCCTTTTTGAGATCCAGCTGTAAGGCATTTTCTCAATTAGTGATCAAGGGGGGAGAGCCCTTGTGAGTGGTACCATCTCTGGGCTGGTAGTCTTGGGTTCTATAAGAAGGCTGGCTGAGCATGCCAGGAGAAGCAAGCAACCCAGTAAGCACCATTCCTCCATGGCCTCTGCATCAGTTACTGCTTCTTGACCTGCTTGAGTTCCAGTCCTGAATTCCTTTTGTGATGAACAGCAGCATGGAAGTGTAAACTCAATAAACCCTTTTCTCCCCAACTTGATTCTTGGTCATGATGTTTGTGTGGGAATATAAACCCTGACTAAGACAGTTAGTTCGGCTGAATGGCCTATAACTTTGTTATAATAATGTCCTCTTGATCTGGCCTTGAACTCATGTTGATGGTTCATCAGCAGGAGGCCCCAACTGACAGGAGAAGAAGCCCTCCAATAGTTTCTGTTAAGCTTCCAGACTTTCATCTCAGGCCAAAGGGTAAGGAACTAGTCAGATGCTCTGGTTATTAAAAGTCTAGTCATTGTGGGATTCACTGTCTGTATTACACAGTGTGCCCTCTCTCTTTTCAGGGGATCACTTTAACTCCTACTCTCTTACTTGAGTTGCTAATCCAATATGTCTTCCATTAATTTGTTTTTGTCTTATATTCTGCCTCAACATGAAGAAAAGCAACTAGTTCACCAAGTAGAAGTGTCTTAATAAGCCTATGTATAACTTCCATCCCTGCCTACATGGCCACTCCACTTATGAATGTGCTAGGTGATGGCAAAAATGGCTGGAGAAAGGGTTGACTATCCCCACTATACATGTTAGTGCTTAGGATGTGAAGGAGAGGAGGCTTAATCAGTGCGCTGAGATAGCTGTCCTACAGGAAGAATTTTCTGAGAATCATTAACACTACAGTCTGAAGAGCAGGGTACTGAGGGGCCAGCACTCCACCACATAAGAAGCACAGTATCCATTCTTAAATGTTTCTAAAGGAGAGTGGAGTCACTACACAACAAAGCAGCAGGTACAGTTAATAAGTAGCCTACACTACATGTCTATTGTCAGGTTCACTTCTGGGTAGAAAAAGTTATTCCCTTTAAGAGCTGGTAGAAAATAAAGGCAACAGAGTAAGAATATGCAGTCTGGTCTATAAGACACTATTACCAATCATCTAATAATGTCTACCTACTATTAAATTGTTCCTCTTCTGAGGTCAACTTTTGATGAATTTTATATGATACACAAATATATTAACTTTTTTTTTTCCTTTTCAATTGTACCTGAGGCCAAGATGCCCCAGCTAACTTAACTTAGGTAAAACTACCTGCTTGTGCAAAATTTCCCTGAAGCTGAACAGTGATATACCAAAATGATTCTTTTTACTTTTAAAAACATCATTCTATTAATTGTCAGACTATGTTTAGGTATTAAATACCTGAGTATCATACTAGATGGCTAGAATAATGATTTCCAATTGTCTATTGTATCTGAGTGTTCATTCCTGGTGGTATCCCTGTAACAATGTCTAAAGCCTAAATCCTTTCAGCTCTACCATGACATTAGACAAGTAAGAGTGGAAAGTATTCAATATGGCCACAATGATAATAGCAAAAAATAATAAGTCCATTTATGCTGCAAATCCATTTTTGAAAACTTAACGTAAGGTGTATACGTAGAGGAAAAAGCTATACATAACTTATCAATCCTAGTCCTTGTGTGTTCCCTCTCATCATTAGTTCATCATTGTTTGAGCTCTAGTCTCTTCCGAAGGTGGTCAAAGAACTTCATAAATTTGCATGATACTCTGTCACCAAGTTTGGCCTTTTCTTTCTTTTAGCAAGAAATTGTTAACAAATTCTAATTTCCTAGTAAACCTTATGTCAATAGTTTATCAGCCAAAGAAGAAGAACTAGTGTCTCTTTACAATATCTGCTTCACTGAGATTATGGTTACACTTTACCCCACTTTACTAAAGTTAAAGACTGACATTACAGGAAACCCCTCAACCAGCAGAATGGCAAGTAGTAGCGTTGGTTAGATTACAGTTTCAGCTTACTTTATCCCAACAAATACCTGATCGGCAAGCACTTGAGTTTTATGGAGTGCCTCCCTATGCTAATGAGGCATCTCAACACCATAGCCTTCAATATAATAAGTATTTATCTGTCTTAGTTTGCTTTCTAGTGCTATGAAAAACAAAATTACTAAAGGGAACTTGGGGAATAAAGGGTTTATTTCACATCACAATATACAGTTCATCTAAGGAAGTCAGGGGAGGAACTCAAAGAAGGAACTGTCAGTCACAGAAGCACAAACCACAGAGGAAAGCTGCTTACTAACTTACAACTTATAGATTGATTAGCTGACCTCTTAGGTCATTCAGGACCAATTGAAAAGGGATTGCACTGACCATATTATACTGAGCCCTACCACATCAATTATTAGTGAAAACAACTGCTTTGCAGGCTTGTCTACAGGCTGATCCAGTGGAGACACTTCTTTAACTCAGGTTACTCTTCACAGATGGTTCTAGCTTATGATAAGTTGAAAAACATTAACAAGCACAGTGTTATAATGGGTTTGGTAGGACAAATGCTTATCAAAAGTTGAGAAACTCTTGTGTAGAGACATAGGAAGAGAAAAGAGAAAGACCAAGAAAGAGAAGGAGGACAAAGGAGTTAATGTTCACAATGCCATAGTTAATCAAATAAAGGAAGGAGTTATTTAGGCTTTCTAGTTGAGGTTACAATTCATTAAAATGGCAAAGTTATGGTAGCTAGGACATGAGGTAGCTGAGGATACTGCAACCACATTCAGGAAGGAGAGAGTAATAAATACTTGTATTCAGCTCACTTTCTCTTTCTTACTTAGTCCAGATCCTCATCCCATGGAACCAGATTTCACACAATTCAGGGTCGTCTTACAAACTCAACCAACCCTCTCTGGAAACTCACTCACAGACATATTGAGGTTAGCCTACCAGGTGATTTTAGATGATGTCAAGTTGTTGATCAATATTAAATATCACATAGGGTGAGGGAGGGAGAAAGGCAGAGTGGCATTCTCTTATGGAATTAATTTGCTCACATGGTTGTGAAGGGAAGTACAGGAGAATGCAATCCAGCAAATACAAGTTTAATGTACATGTTATTGTTCTTCTAAGGAGGTCACTTATTACAAACTGAGTATGTGAACCTCACCAGGAAACATGGAATGCAGTTTGCTTCACTAAATAAATACTTGCTTACTTAATTGTTATTTGAAGAAAATAAAATGTCCATGTATATTTACATACTGTCATGAAAATTACCTTATGTAACTCAAAGTTGCAATGTATTGCTGTGACACTGGTGTAGGTACAGTCTCATTTGCAGTTGACAGTACAAGGCTGAAGTATTCATGCAACGAAATTGAGGCTTAGCATTATGAAATGAGCCTATGAGTAGATTTGATGAAGCCTAGTTGTAGTGGAAGACTCCAGTGATTTGGAGATGCTGTGGGATGATCATCAAGAATAGCAGCAAAAGTGGTGTAGAGAAAAGCAGAGCCTAGAGTATAGTCAAGCGCAGAGCTGAAAAAGTGACCTTTGGAGGAGCCCAGGAGATAATGTGTGGATCCCAGACAGTTGAACAAGAAACTATAAAGGTGAAGTTGTCCTATGTAACTCAAGATGTTGGAGATATCAGAGCCATGAAATACCTGGAGAAAAGTTGCTAATAGGGAGTGTAACCACCCTAAAGAGAATGAAACTTTTTGCTGCTAAATGTCAGATCCACCAACTGCAGTCAACAACAATCAAAGGAGTTAGAGATCTGAAGAGTGTTTTGCCATTAGATATGGAGATGCAAAGTTTAGAATTTGACCAGCTAGCTTTTGGACCTACTTTGGTTCAGTATTTCTTTGACATGGTGTTTTGAACAGTAATGAATACCCTGTGATGTTACAGGTATGAGATCTGTGTTTTTATTTGATTTTATAGGGGATTAAAATTAAGTGATTGGAGGAATCTCAGAAGACTCTTTGAACTTTGGACTTTTAACATTGTTGAGACTGTTTTATGTTGTGGATAACTCTGTGCTGCCTGTATGTTGATGTTAATTCTGCTCTCCCATGAGGGTCTGTCTGGAAAGAGGAATGAGTCACATACTCAGGTAACTTCTTTTGAACCTCCCCAGATGAATAAAGGGACCAATCCCTGGGTGAGTAGGTGGTACTTCCATGTTGGACAGAGGAAGACAGGGAGCAGGAGAGAGTTAGGGGCTTTTTGAAAAAGGATAGTGAAAGGCAAGATGTAGCTGCTAATATCTCCCCATTTCATGGCAGATTTGCTAGGATTTTCCACTGGTGGAATTAGATTTAATAAGGCTTACACAATTAGGATTCTATTTGTTACACCTAGAAATTGAGTTACCATTGTTTCTTAACTAAGTTCGTTTCGTGTTTTTCTTCTCACATTGACTTGACTGGGCTCCAGAGAAAGGTATGAAGGCAAAGCGTGGTTTGGCCTGATGTTCACCACAAAGGCCATGATGGTTTTGAAGCACAGGTCTTTCATGGTAGCAACCTGCCAGTGGGAACTTAATTAGCTGGGTGGAGAGATTTTGAAACTCTGAGTCAAAGAGTCTCCATGAGATAAGAATAGGACAGTCATTGCCTGCCAGGGCATTCCCAGTCAGCCTGCTGGGGCAGAGAGTTGCTGGAGGTAGCATGGGTTTATCTTTTTAATATTTCCTGCAACATCTATAGACTATGGGACTTTTTAAATTTGGACTAAATGTATTTTGCATTATGTGGGTTGAGGTATGGCCCCATAAACTCATGTGTTTGAACAGGCCTATTGGGGCCAGGGAGTGGAATGTGGTGGTTTGAATATGCTTTGTACATGGAATGACACTATTAGAAGATGTGGCCATGTTGGAGTAGGTATGGCCTTTTTGGAGGAAGTATGTCACTGTGGGGAATTTGTGATTTGGGACCATCTTCTTAGTGTCAGGGAAGACAGTCTGCTCCTGCCTTCCATTGGATGGAGATGTAGAACTCTGGGCACCTAGAGAACCATATCTGCCTGAGTGCTGCCATGCTTGCCATCATCATGATAATGTACTCAACCTCTGAAACTCTAATCCAGCCCCAGTTAAATGATTTCCTTTATAAGAGTTGTTTTGGTCATAATGTTTCTTCACAGCAATGGGAACCCAAACTAAGAAAATGGTTTTGCTCATTTTATAATGTATACATATGTTGGAATGTGTGCTGGTTTAGCACCCATGATTCCTGGGGGTGACTCAAGGTGTTAAATTTTAAGCAAAAATACAATACACAGGCCAAACACCAGAGTCCATGAGCTACAAACTGCCAAGCTCAAATGCCTGCCTGAGCTCTCCCAGGGTGCTGTTGTATGAAACCTGAGATGCAGCATTGCCTGCTTGAGTAGCATTATTACTCAGATGCAGAAAGCTCTTGCTGTGCAATGAAACAGGAATAGTCCTGCCACTCAGAGAGGAGAGTGCATGTAGGTTGCATGCTTCCTGCAGTAAGACAGAGAGAGAGAGAGAGAGAGAGAGAGAGAGAGAGAGGGAAAATAACATGAATTAAGATGTCACGCTATGTTCAGAAACTTGTTTCCTTAAATGTGGGCTTCCACTGGGAAACTGGTGACTGCTCAGCTGGGCACATAATACATGACTGAAGTAAAAAATTCTGTACAGATGCAAATTGCCTTGGGAATATGCTTATACAGTAAATGGAGGAAAATTTAAATAAACTTGAATATAGAGCAGTGTAAAATTAATTTATGTAAAAAGAAAGGGGAAAAAAGTTATGTTTATCCATATAGATATCAATCTCCACAGAAGAGAGAAAAATGAGAATTGATGTAAAGATAGTAAATATATAAATCCAAGCCTTAAATCTAAATACTTGAAAGTCAAAAGCGAGGAAACATAGGTTCCTGGTGAGTTTGAAGCCATATTATTCAACAGAGCATATTCAAGACAGCCCAGACTACACAGAGAAACACTGTCTCAAATACTAATACTAATACTATTACTACTACTACTACTACTACTACTACTACTACTACTACTACTACTACTAAATCAACAAAGTCTTAAATTGCTTTAAATTGTCAAAATTAACATCATTATATGTTTAATGATAATGGTGATATGGTACATCTTCTATTAGAGAGGTCAAAATAGAGCAGACATAAATAAAACAGGGCTGCTAAATTGAATAATTCTATACTTTTAATGACTTCAAATGACCAAATGCCTACTGTGTTGGGAGAATGGCTCTACATTTGTGTTACTGGAATTTAGGAAAAGGCTTTATACTCCATCCAAAATGTTAAAGATCAGATTTAAGAAAGGGAGACCCCAAAAAATCTCAGATGCAAACAAGAAAAATTCAGAAAGACCAGAAAAACAGGTGATGATTTTATTGATCCATTCAGTTGGGGATAGCTCTGAATCTGAACTAGGAAAATATCTTCAGTAAGAACTTCAGCTTTACATACCCAATAACTCTTGTTAGCTACAGAATTCTCACAGTTTATTATCACAATTCTTTCAGATGGCATTAATGGAGATTGATGTTGCAGTTTGACTATGTGATCAAATAACTTTTGAAGAAAGAAGGTTGTCTTTCACCTGCTCAAAGAAATAAAGACAACCCCCCCCAAAAACAACAAAACAAAACAAAACATTCTTATTTGATCCATGCAACCTTCACATTCTATACAAATCCATTTATAGCCATGTGTTTTGCTTTTAAGGTTTGTATATTAAAGAATGGAAGATCAGGATGGCAACGCTGACAGGATTCATCACTGAGGGTACTGAAATTCTGAAAAATGCTGTTGCAGCTTCCTGATTGATTTTCCTACAAAAAGGACATTATTTCCTGAGATGTGCTTCTATAACACCTTCAAAAAGGACTGCTAATTCCAAATTATATCTAACCTTTTGGACTGTACCAATCAGAATGTCAGTTATGCCATGAATTCTCTCAGCACATAGAGACTGGGCAACAAATGCAACAGGTACTTAATTTCTTATAGAACCCTAGTATATGTTTATATAGTATATACTGTTTCTATTTACTATTCTCTCTTCCAGAACAATCTATTACTAACCTTTATACGAAAGACCTGGATTAATAAATTATTTTCTCTTTCATCTGCTCCTACATCTAATGTAAAGTAAAATGTAAAGTAAAATGTTACATAGGAACAATAATCTTATAACACTATACGTTTATCCAAGATTAGAGTATATTCAAGTATTCAGTTGAGGCTTGTTTGTACAACAAAGTTGAAAAAAATGTAGATATAGATATAGATATGGGTATATAGATATATAACATGTTTGATCTCATGAGTTGAGTTTTTCTCAGTTTCACCAAGGACAAGAGAAAGAAGAGAAGGGAAAAGAAAGTTTCCCACAGGCAATGGTGACCACTCAAATTCTTCTCACAGGTCAGATAACATGAGTGTTTTTTTTTGTTTTTTGTTTTTTTTTTTTCTGTACTGATCTGTATTTACAGGATCTTGAATGTGAGTAAATTAGTTGATATGCATCATAAAAGTCTAGTTATATCTGGACTCATATCAACTTTATTACATCACTCATTTCTTAGTATCATTTCTATTGGTGAAAAACAATAAAGTTTAACTTTTGTTTGTCCTAGACCTGCATCTTAAAAAAAAAATAACTGTTGTGTTTTGTCAGTTTCACATCATGCACCTCAATTCCACTCATTTCCCCAAGCCTTCATATCAGCCCCTTGAAAGAAAATAAAAATTCAATAACAAAAATAAGCAATACCAAACCTAAATCGTCATGTCCTGGAGGCTGTATAGTGCCACAGTAATTCACATAGTAAACTCTTTTGTCTACATATCTTCACTTGAAAATGTACATTGCAATGAGTTATTTGGGTAGGTTTGAGGTCTCTGGTTTTTGCTACTCCAACAACACTTGATCCTCACTGGAACTCCTTTTGGATGTTCAGTTATTACCCTATGTCATGGAGATCCTACAACTTTGGATATACAAGACTAGCACTATCATGTGTGACATCAATTTATAGATGAGATACATGTTGGGTTGGCTAACTGAAAGCACTAGATCTGGGCCTGGTTGGTAGCTGAGATGGTCATCCTACCAGCTTCCCACACCCACATCACCAAGACAAGGTCTGGAGCACTTTTCAGGCCAACTTATCCTATGCTATACCCAGCAATGGAAAGGACTGTATCTCTGATGCTCATGCTGTCAGGGCTGGATCATCCACACTCATGCCACCAGATCCAGCTGTCCTGTGCTGCCAAGTCAAGATGCAAGATCTGCTTCCCACATATCCTTCAGCAGATGAGGGGTGGTGCCAGCTTTACAGCTTCTATGACTCTGGGTCCAGATAACCCTACTGCCACAAGTGATGCGTGTAGAGTTGTGAGGAGGGAAGGGTATTTTCCTCTCTCCATACCACCTCATGGTGGATGAGCCCAGCTCCCCATGATCGCACCCTCAGGACTTGATCTACTGTGTTACCCAAGTTAGGTGCTGCTGCAGCTAGGGGTGGATAGAGCTATCTCTCCAGAGTGTCATAGCCAGTGAGGGGTGAGGCCAGAAGAGCACAGACCTTGGAAATCAGCACAGTCTCAGGTAAAACCCCAGACCAGAAATGTGTATATGGCATTTGGTGGTAACATGGCTCACAAACGTTAAACAGCCCCCTGATGCTACAGATGCAGACATGGCTCTTCATGACAACATATGCTGGCATTACATCATGCCCTCAGGTGCCAGGGCAGGAAACACACAGGAGGCTATTCTTCTTCACTCTCATATCTCCAGTTCCACCTCTCTTCATAATGCTGAAACTCTTCTGCTTCTCATTCATATCTCTCTATGGTCATGTAGCTAGCATGTATCTGGGTATTGATGGCTCACCAGTATCACATAGCATTTTTCTAGTCCTGCATCTTATTTTGTTTGTGAGTGTCCTGCTATTTATGTGTACATATACACATCTGGAGAACCACATATACACATGTACCCATGTATTGGTCAGAGGCTGAAGTCATGTGTTTCCTTAATCAGTTTCCACCTGATTCTTTGAGACAGGATCTCTTTTCATTTTAAACTAAAGCTTGCAGATTTTACTAGACTGAGAGGGAAAATTTACTAGAAATAAACTTGTCTTTCCATCTCTAGTTCTGGGAGTTCGGGGAATTTTGGTATTCAATGAAATGATCTGATTTCATGCGGTGTTAAGGACTAAGTTTAGTCCTCATGTTGGAGGAATAGGCACCTTATCAATTGAGCTGCTATCAACCCCTGCTGCTATCTCTTAAAATAAGAAGTAGCAGTAAACCCATAGAGAAATCAATCTAGACTTCAGACAATGGTTGGAAATGTAAGGGGAAGCAACATGTAATACAGTGTGATATTCAAGTTTGTGCATCTCAATTCCTACAAACCAAGATGCAGGATGGATGAAGGGGAATTCTCAGGACAGAGACCAGGAGATTATATATATATAATAAGAGAGAGAGACAGACAGAGGCAGAGACAGACAGAGACAGACAGAAACACACAGTGAGAATGTGTTTGTGTGTGTCTGTCTGTGTATATGTGTGTTTTGTACAAAAAAAAATAGAGAATGGATACAAAGTGTTTGCATAGTTACCTTGGTCAATACAACACACATTGCCTGTAGCTAAGGCTGAATATTCACATACTGTTCTGACAAATGTAATGTATTTGTTTCAGGAAACGGTTTGACATTGTGGTGTCTGAGATAGGAGCATTGCAAAATGTCATTTTATGCTTCAATATATTACACTGCAGAAGGTAGGATATCCTAAGGTATTCATATTTCCTCACAAAATTTAAATTTGGGATACAGGGGCAGAAAGAGCAGAAACTGTTCAAGAACTGGAGCAGGGAGTGTTAACATTTATCAGTTGTGAAATGGCTATCCTAGTAAGTTTTGCTACAATTACGATGAAACATCATGATCAAAATCAAGTTGGGGAGGAAAGGATTTATTTGGCTTACACTTTGTCACTGTAATCTATCAGTGACTAAAGTTTAGAATAGGAATTCAAGAAGAGATAAAGCTTGCAGGCAGAGCTATTGCAGAAGTCATGCAGTACTGCTTCTTTTTGGCTTGTTCCACATACTTTGCTCAGCCTGCTTTCTTATAGAACTCAGGAAATGGAGTGCAGGGGACCAACTCTGGTAGTTCTTTCAGGTTATCTCTTGAAGGTAGCCAAGGGGGAAAAGCATCTGTGGGGACAAGACTTGGTGTTGCGAGATATTTAGTGTAGCTTTTGCTGTAATAAAATGTTTACCTACCTGTTATTTTGCAGTTATATGTGACCTACCTGAGTTCTTCTGAGGCTTAAAAATTTAAGTCTCTTGCATTTCGCACCTCATAGTAAAACATTTGGGGATTAAGTAAAAGGATTTATTGCTAGTACTTCATTCACTTGTGAGTCAGCTATAAGCATCTCAAATTTAACTGGTTAATTTTTTTGAATCAGAGAAAGGTAAAGAGTTAACATGTTTACACAGGCAAATATGCACACACACATATACATTTATACAGCCACACTCTGGCCTTGGCCAAACATCTTTTACAATCAAGTCAACTAGTATTCATGCGTTCTTACATAAATACACATCCTTACAAAACATACATATTGCCTTAGTCAGGGTTTTTATTTCTACACAGAACATCATGAAAAAGAAGCAAGTTGGGGAGGAAAGGGTTCATTCAGCTTACACATCCATGCTGCTGTTCATCACTAGAGGATGTCACGACTGGAAATCTAGCAGGTCAGGAAGTAGAAGCTGATGCAGAGGCCATAGAAGAATGTTACTTATTGGCTTGCTTGCTTTTCCTGGCTTGCTCAGCTGGCTTTCTTATAGATCCCAAGACTACCAGCCCACAGATGGTAACACCCACAAGGGGCCCTCCCCCGTTGATCATGAATTAAGAAAATACCTTACAGCTGGATCTCATGGAGGCATTTTCTCAACTGAAACTACTTTCTCTGTGATAAATCATGCTTGTGTCAAGTTGACACAAAACTAGCCAGTACATATATAAACAAAGATACATATATATTTGGATGGAAAGATGGATGGGTGGGTTGGTGGATGGATGAAAGCAGGATGGACCAGAGCTCCCCAAGCCAAGCTATGCAACCAAATACTTCATTTCTTTGCTATGGCCTTTTTATATGTGGTTCTAAAAGGAAACAATAATGGCATGAGATTAGAGATTAGAAGGAAATTGTTGTAGAATAGAAGAAGGATATATGAGAGGGAGAGCAATACATATGAGCCCACGGAGGGGTCCTCACAATCAAAACATTTGATTCACCTCAAGAAAAATGTCATAATATTTATTATTAGTATAGATAGCATAAGCTAATAAAATCATAATAAAGTTAGATATGTACACTATAGAGCCAAAAGACCATATCTTCTATGGTGAGAAAAGTCTGATACAGTGTCTCTCACATTTTTGGATGTCAGTGGGAAAAAAATAAGGACGTTATACTTGATGACACAAACTAATGTCAAACTTAATATATTTGTCTTATATAGAAGAGACATAAAAACTTTAATACTTAAGTGTATCTTTAATTTTTTATAAATTCTATTTTTTTCAGACTGTATATTCACTTTCTTTGTTTTCCCATTCACTTTTCTTTATTTCTTTCTTGTTTTTTTTTTTTTTGTTTCTTAAATGGTTTTTTTAATATCTTTTTTTGATATTTATTTACATTTCAATTGTTTCCCCCGTTCCAGATCTCCCTTTTGCAACCTCCCTCTTCCCTCTTAACTCCCCCTGCCTCTATGGGGTTATTCCCCCACCCACCCACCTACAAAATCCCTTCTTCCCTCTTTGGCATTCTCCTATACTGGGGAAACGAACACCATCAGGCCCAAGGGCCTCTCTTCCCTATGATGATTAACAAGATCCTCAATGGGTCCCTCCATGTGTATTCTTTGGTTGGTGATCTGGTCTCTGGGAGCATCAGGAGGTCAAGCCAGTGGACACTGTTGCTCCATCTATGGGGCTGCTAACTCCCTCAGCTCCATCAGTCCCTTCTACAACTCCTCCTTCTGGGATCTCACACTCAGTCCAACAGTCACTGAGAAATGACTCTTGGATATTCCGAACTTTGGGGTTAAAAACCAATTATCAGAGAGTACATACTGTATTCATTCTTTTGTGACTGAGTTACCTTGCACAGGATGATATTTTCAAGTTCTATCCATTTGCCTAAGAATTTCATAAAATCATTGGTTTTAATAGCTGAGTAGGATTCCGTTGTGTAAATGTACCACATTTCCTGTATACATTCCTCTGTTGAGGGACATCTGATGTCCCATAGGTTTGGGTATGTTGTACTTTTATTTTCACTAAATTCTAGGAAGTCTTTACTTTTTTCTTTCTTGACCAAGTTATAATTGAATAGAATGTTGTTCAGCTTCCATGTGTATGTTGGCTTTCTGTTGTTGTTGCTGCCATTGAAGACCAGCCTTATTCCATAGTGATCTGATAGTAGGCATGGGATTATTTCAATCTTCTTATATCTGTTGAGGTTTGTTTTGTGACCAATTATATGATTAATTTTAGAGAAGGTACCATGTAGTGCTGAAAGAAGGTATATTATTTTGATTTAGGATGAAATATTCTATAGATATCTGTTAAATCCTTTTGGTTTATAACATCTGTTAGTTTTACTGTGTCTCTCTTTAGTTTGTGTTTCCAAGATTGGTCCATTGATGAGATTTAGTGTTGAAGTCTCCCACTATTATTGTGTGAGGTACAATGTATGCTTTGAGCTTTAGTAAAGTTTCTTTTATGAATGTGGGTGCCCTTGCATTTGGAGCATAAATGTTCAGAATTGAGAGTTCTCATTGGTAGATTTTTCCATTGACAAGTACGAAGTGTTCTTCCTTATCTTTTTTGATGACTTTTGGTTGAAAGTCGATTTTATCTGCTATTAGAATGGCTACTCCAGACTGTTTCTTGGGGCCATTTGCCATTGTTTTCCAGCCTTTTACTCTAATGTAGTGTTTGTCTTTAACACAGAGGTGCATTTACTGGATGCTGCAAAATGTTGGGTCCTTTTTTTGGATCCAGACTGTCAGTCTATGTCTTTTTATTGGGGAATTGATTTTAAGAGATTTTAAGGAATAGTGATTGTTACTTCCTGTTATTTTCAACGTTATTTTTATGTTTGTGTAGCTATCTTCTTTTGATTTTGTTGAAAGATTATTACTTGCTTTTTCTAAGGAATAGTTTCTTGAATTGGCATTCTCCATCTATTATTCTTTGTAGGGCTGTGTTTGTGGAAACATACTGTGCAAAATTGGATTTTTCATAGAATATTTTGGTTTCACCATCGATGATTATTGAGAGTTTTGTTGGGGATAGCAGCCTGAACTGGCATTTGTTTTCCCTTAGTGTCTGTATGAGATCTGCCCAGTATCTTCTAGCTTTCATAGTCTCTGGTGAGAAGTCTGGTGTAATTCTGATAGGTCTGCATTTATATGTTACTTGCCCTTTTTCCCTTACTACTTTTAATAATCTTTCTTTATTTTGTGTATTTGGTGTTTTGACTATAATGTGATGGGAGGAATTTTCTTTTTTTTTCTGGTCCAGTCTATTTGGAGATCTGTAGGCTTCTTGTTATTTATGTTCATTGCTTTCTTTATGTTAGGGATGTTTTCATCTATAATTTTGTTGAAGATATTTACTGGTCCTTTAAGTTGGGAATCTTCACTCTCTTCTATACCTATTATCATCTGCTTTTGTCTTCTCATTGTATCCTGGATATCCTGGATGTTTTTGGTTAGGAGCTTATTGCATTTTGGATTTTCTTTGACTGTTGTGTCAATGTTTTCTATGGTATCTTCCACACCTGAGATTTTCTCTTCTATCTTTTGTATTCTGTTGCTGATGCTTGCATCTAAATGTCCTGATTTTTTTCCTAGGTTTTCTAACTCCAGGGTTAGAAACAGGGTGTCTCTGTTTGTGATTTCTTTATTGTTTATATTTCTATTTTTAGTTCCTGGATGGTTTTGTTCATTTCATTTGTCTGTTTGATAGTGTTTTCCTGTAATTCTGCCAGTTTGCTTGTGTTTTCCTGTAATTCTTTAGGGGATTTTTGTTTTGCCTCTTTAAGGACTTCTAGTTGTTTACCTGAGTTCTTTTGTATTTCTTTAAGGGAGTTATTTATTTCCTTCTTAAAATCTTCTACCATCATCATGAGATGTGATTTTAAGTCTGAGTCTTACTTTTCGGGTGTGTTGGTGTATCTAGGGCTTGCTGTGGTGGGAGAGCTGGGTTCTGATGATGCCCAATAGCCTTGGTTTCTGTTCCTTATGTTATTGCCCTTGCCTTTCACCATCTGGTTATCTCTGGTGTTAGCTGGTCTTACTCTCTCTGTCTGTGGCTTGTCTTTCCTACAAGCCTAGGTGTCAATACTCCTTGAAGACTAGTTCCCTCTGAGAGGAATTTGGGATTGGAGAGCTGTGCTACAGGTTCAGCTCTGGGGTGCAGACAGAAACCAGAAGGATCTAGTCCCCAGCTGTCCCTTTTTATCTGTGTCCTGATGACTCTGCAAGGCTCCCTCTTTTTCCAGTGAATTTGAAAAGAAGTGATGATCTTGTCTGTGCTTGAAGGTGTGTTGGCACTCCTAGAATACCAGTTGTCTCCTGGCATTATTTGAGTATGGAGCCCTGTGTCACAGGATCCACTATCTGGCCATGGAAAGAAACCAGAAGCCCACTCCTCAGTCCCTGTGTCCTGGGTATTACAGGTGGGTCCCTCTGAGCAGACAGGCTTGCCCACAGTCCTGGGAGGGTATCTTGCTCCTAGAGCTATTTGGCTATGGAACCCTGGTTGCCCAGGCAGTGGTCTCCCACCACAGATGGAAATCAGAAAGCTCTTTCCCCCAGCTATTCCTCAGTCCCTGTGTCTCAAGGATTCTGGGTGAGTCCCACTGAGCAGTGTTGCTCCTCTTACCCCCTTTCATGGGCTTTTCCACACTCCTGGGAGGATAGCTTTCCCCCAGTGCTATGTGGCCATGGAGCCTTGGTGGCCCAGGCAGAGATCTCCTGCTACAGATGAAAACCAGAAGGCTCCTTCCTCCCAGCTGTTCCTCAGTCCCTGTGTCCTAAGGATTCCAGATGAGTCCTGCTGAGCAGTTTTAATCCTCTTCCCTCCTCTCATGTGCTTTTCCACACTCATGTGAGTCTAGCTTTCTCACAGCACTATTTGACTATGGAGCTCTGGTGGCCCAGGCAGAGTTCTCCCACCACAGATGTACTAAATTCTATTTTCAATGCTGGTTCTTAAACACTTTAATCTTCCTTCTAGCCTACTACCCACCAGAGGTAGTGGAGAAGAAAGGATTCAAGGGAAGTGGTCCTGTTTAGAAATGGTTTGTTGGAGCAACTCCCATGTATGTTGTCAGGAAATCACTAGTTCAGATCACAGTGGTAGCAGTGGCAGCTAAATCTACTCATAGACACTTCATGGATAAAGCAGCAATCCAGTTCTGTAGTGTACACAAATCAGCAGCAATGGTAATACCAACAGAGATAGCCAGGCCTCAGGCAAATTGGCATGTGTTAGCAGGAGTGACCAGCAAGAAAGCTAAAACATGATCTAGTTTGTGCCTCTCTCAGTGAAGCAAAGATCAGCAAAGGTACAAGACCAATGAACACTTAGCTATGTAAGCAAACCAAGCTCAGCCTTCATCACTGTCCATTGAGATATTTTATACTCCTTCCAAACATCACATGCCTTCTACAGGTCTTGTCTCTGAATGTATCTTGTCTAAGCAAATGAGTCTGTCTCAGCTAACATGGCTCTGTCAATCAGCCTGAGTATGTGACAAGAAATTGCAGCACTCCACCATTTCTCTCTATGTATTTCTCTCTATGCAGCCCAACAAACAGAGCTCAAGGTGGAACAATTCATGTGAGTCCTTAGCAAATAATACTTTATCACCTGTTCTTTCGTGTGCTTATTTTAGCAGAACATCCTTTCATCTGTGTCTGCTTCAGTGAAACATTCCTTTATGAGTCTGCCTTAGCCTTTTTCCAGTGTTGCTTCAGCAGAATGTTCCTTTGTGTGTTTTTCTTAACAAAACAGTATCCAATACAACCAATTTCCAAAGAACCTTTACATTTATGCTTATGCTAACTTCTATATATCATTCATCATGTGTCTGTAAAAACTTAATTCATGGGAAAATATTAGATTCTTTAGAAAAATCAGATTCTTATACCAGGATTTCCTGTGCCAACATTAAAATTCTTTTTGCTACAACTAAGAATTGAAAATTTGGTGAAATTACCACTTGCCACTAGTTTGAAATATCAACTATTTGAAAATAAGTTTATGCTTACAAGTTTCCCAGGTTTATGTTCCATGGGAAAGCGTTTAAGGAGAAAGAAGAAGAAGCAATACTGTGATGCAGAATGTACAATTTTAACCCCAGGCTCTCAACAGAACATTGGTATTTACTCTAAGGAATGCATTTCACTCACTCATATTTCTGTTTCCAAAGTCCTCAGGACAGATGGGGCACAACAGGAGTCTTTTCAGCTCATCTTGTGAATTCTCAATCACAGTCTCTCAATTGCTGACAGAGACCTCAGCTTTACAACATCAAAGATGAAGATGTCTTGGGACAATAGTCATAATCCTCTGAATTAATTAATTATTCTCATGACAGGTGACCATAGACACAATTATTCAGTGTATACCACTGTCTTCTCTTGACTCTCTGGAAGTGAGTCTAACACCTTCAGGGCAGCAGAGTTGCACAGTGGGAGTTGCCTTTCTTTTGGAGGCCCTAGTAGGTCAAACTTTGTGCCCTTTCATGAATCAGCTTGTGCTTAGTTGATAGACTGCTGTTATTTGAATGCAAAACATAGCTTTGTAGTGTTTTGTTTGAATACTTGGTCCCCATCTTAAAGTTCTTTCTGTGAATATTGTGGAGGCTTTAGAAAGTCAAGCTGTGCTGCCAGAAGTGAGCCATTGGGTTTCTTTTCTTTCTTTCTTTCTTTCTTTCTTTCTTTCTTTCTTTCTTTCTTT
>JADRCH010000302.1:953526-1087276 GCA_019843965.1 Rhynchomys soricoides | reverse complement strand
TTTCTTTCTTTCTTTCTTTCTTTCTTTCTTTCTTTCTTTCTTTCTTTCTTTTAACTTATGCCCAGTTATTATTATGTCTCTGCTTCCTGCCATGTATTCTGCACCATGATGGAATGGTTCCCTAGGAACCACAAATGATAATTCATATCTACTTACTTATGTTGTTTTGGTAGAGTATTTTATCACAGTAACAGGAAACTTAGGTAAAATTTGGAAACTTCTTGTTTTCTCTCAATTGTTTGCAGGCAAATATCTTCAACTTGAAAACTTTTACAGTTCTCCCTTCATTGTTTCTAATATATCCTCATGGCTGGTCTGATTATTAAAAGGTAATACCTGTGCTGGGCTAAGTATTGTGTGTGTGTGTGTGTGTGTGTGTGTATGTGCACGCGCACGCGCGCAAGTGTGTTGTGCATATGTGTGTATTGCATGGGTCCTAGAGTGTTGGAGAACATATCTATTAAGGTTTTAGTGTCCCATGACTGGATTAATTTCTGAATCTTTCTCACTTTTGAAGATAGTAGTTAACAAATCTTATTCCCTAGCATGGACATCCACTTCTGTCCTTGTCACGTGGAGTGTTAACTCTGTAAGAGTATGACATGCAGAGTCCCCAGTACAAGACAAGAACAATTGGTGATGGTGGTAGTGATGGTAGTAGTTGAGTGCACTAGCTAGGTAACCTTAAACCAAGTTTAGCATCCCCTTCCTTGGACAGTGATACATATGTATAATATCCATCCCTGTTCCTCTGGTGCAATTCCTCTACAGGGAGGCCAAAGGCTTTGAGGGCACCTTAAATCTTTGTGAGTCATGGGGACTTCTGAGTTCCACACACTGACATCACCAATCTTCATGTGACTGCTCACAATTAATTGTTTTATTTCAAAGTTCAAAGACACCATATGTCTTTTACCTTTGATGATGGTTAGTATTAACCATCAACCTGACAAAATCTATAATCACCTAGGAACCCAAGGCTCTAGGCATATATGTAAAGGATCATCTTGATTACATTAATTGAGGTGAGAAGTCCCATGTATTGTTGGTAATATCGTTCTTTGGGGAGGGGATCCTGAACTGTACAAAACTGTGGAAGTTTGCTGAACCACAAAGATCCATTTATCTCTCTATACTTTTCCTGACTGATGACATGAGGTGAATGGGCATGTTATGATTCTGCTGTGTTCAGACCTGAGTTTTACATCAAGATATTTTGAAATGTGAACTAAAATGAAACTTTGTCCTTTTAAGTTCTTTTTTGTCAGTGTAATGAAATGAAACTCAGACACTGTACTCATATGAAGTTGATGCAACATGTTCTCTTCTCTCTTAAGGTTTTATGCATTTCTTCTTGCATACCTATTTATTTATCTATGCAGCTCTCCTTCAAAAATATGATTTCATCATGGCTGAGACTTAGATATATAACATAAATACATCTGTAGTGGTAATTTGTTTACACAGTCTGCCCTTATAAAGTCACATTACACAGAATCTGAGTTTTATTTATGACTCAGTAGGAACATATCAAGCAAGGGGCATACTGAGCACCCTTATCTAAAGAGAGTAAAACCACTCATTCCTGCAATGAGATGTCAACCTTGTTTCTCTGTCTATAGCTTTTTCCAAATACTCAGAAAAGAATATGTGGCTTCTAAGAAGTATTGTCAAAGATATTCATTAAAACAAGACTCACTAGGGCTACAGATTTATCTTCATTTGCAGAGTAGGTAGAATGATTGATCAGTGTTGGCAAAGTCCTGGATTCTATTCCTACAGTACCTAAAACCACATGTATGTGGTGATGCACATTTGTAATTGGAAGTAGAGATAGAAGGACCAGAAGTTCAAAGTCATCCTTAACCACATAATGAGTTCCAGGACTGTTGTGAAAAAATGAGACACTGTCTCAAAGAAAATGCTCATGGACAGAACTGACAAGTATCTCTCTGCCTTTTTGTATTGCCTCTTGAAATTACCAAGGACTCACCAATATTTGGTTCTCCATCTTGCTGCCACCTCCATGGAGTCAACATGGGTTTTTGCATGAGTTGTTCAGCAACTTTGTGCTGGCCTTTGTAGTATGACTGCACTCCCTCATTCACTTTCATCCTGGAGAAGGGGTGAAACTTGAACTTGCTCTACTATGGAGCATTGATGATTTTACAAAAAGGTCTTGCTGCTAGATATGTCTTTTGTTTTAGGTATTCAGCAAATCATTAAAATCCATTATCTGTCTTCTTCTATAGCATACTTTGGAAAAGAGCCTAATAAGTCAGGTTTTCCACATTGTTCTCATCTGGAAAAATTTGAACATAGCTTTGCTAGCCCCAGTCCCCTATCAGTAGGTACTAGTGTCGGTAGTGTCTTTCTCTGCTAACAACAAAGCACTAGCCATAATTGAGTTCAGTAATCAGAAGGACATTAACTAAAATCAACAAGGATTGCAAAGAATGTTCACTTCCTGTGTTTCTTTTTGGATCACACTGATAAAGCTCTTTCTGGCTTTCCCATAGAAAAACTGCACCCAGTTAAGATGGAGTATGGGATTTCTTTTATTCATCTATGTATTCGTAAGGAGATGATAACATAATGATTGTGTTTGAGTTGAAACATGTTCTATAAGAAGGAGGAAATGACTTATAGGATGCAGGAAGTAACAACCATCACTGTTAGAGTAGCTAAAACCTACAATGTTCAATAGATGTCTGCACACCAATCCATGGCTATGGAAGCACTAAACACCTGCTGAGGAGAAGACTGATTAACAGACCAGCTGAGGGAAGAGACTACGATCTGAAATTATTTATAAATCCTGCAGAGAACGCCAATAGAGCAACTGCTTTTGTGCCATCCCTGATCCCATAAGTAACCCCTCACCTATACTTCTGTAACCCCACTAACTTATTGGTTCATCAAGTTTAACATTGGTATATGCTTTACTTTGATATTCTATGGGTATGAGTAACTATGTCTATGATGTGACTCTCCAGAAGCAGAAATCTCAAACAAAAGGAGCTATCAAATTTAAACAAATCCTGATTCAGAGAAGGAATACTTAATTGAAAAATTAGGCTGAAACAGGCAAGGTAGGGTCTGTTAAAAATGGGAAAAAATTATTTTCATGAAAGACCCATATTTTTCAGATAGATCGAAAAGCATATGTCTTTAATAAGAAATAAATAAGATGGAAAAAGTTCAAGCAGACCAAGGGAACTGGGAGAACAAACAGGCTCTTGAAGGCTTTGTCCTTTGTCCTGTTCCCCAATGTTCTATGCCTTGCTAAAACATTTAGATTACATTCCTAAATCTATCTATCAAAGTATATTCCAGTATTTGGCTACTTCCTCATTCTGAGGCTTACTACCAAGGTCCAGTTATCAAATTACTGAAGCCCAACTATCAAAAACCCCCTTTGACTCACATACATAACAGTCCCAACTAAAATTCAATACCTCTTCCTATCACAGGGTTTCCCTCTTGGTTTACCTTTTCGAACTACCTTTTGCCAATAGACCACTTCTCTCTCCTCTACTCAGAGGCAGTCCTTTCCCCTCTAGGACAAATATTTGCCTGCTCCCACTTACTCTCTTCCTTTTGTTCTATATCTCGTATCTCTGGGGCAGTTAAATCTCTTTTTTTTTTTCCTGAAAACTTGGTCGTGAGGCTAGTGAGCTTATCCTTTTAGCTTGTACTTGGATGAATTTAACAGCGAGAAGAGAGGTAGAAGCTTGGGAAAAGGACATAATGTTAGTGTTAATCCAAATATAGACACCAAGAATTTTCTTCAGATTGGTTAGCAAGTAGGAAAAATGGCCAGGTACTCTTTCAACAAAGAAAGAATAGGAATAAAGTTGATACTCTGTACACCAGAGATTAGTGATGAAGAAAACTGTAGCTGATTCTGGGCATAATGATTGAATGACCTTTGTCGCTAAAGATACTTAAAGCTGCAGTTTGGTTGTCCCTGCTGTATCAGATATGAAGATTTGCATCCTCAAAAACCTGGTATCATTATATCATTTGCATTGTGATTTAACAATTACCTTCTGCTGTGACCTTCTCTATAGCATCAAGAAAAGCAATTCTCTAAATGGGAATCTGGTTCACCATTAATCACATTGTGAAAAATGGGTAACTTACTCAGTGAATATGTGATCAATCTCATAAATGGTGATAAATCTTCTTTAAAACGTACAAATACTTTTTTAACAGTACAAGTGGGGGGGGGCTGGAGAGGTGGCTAAGCTGTTAAGAGCACTGACTCCTTTTCCAGAGGTCCTGAGTTCAATTGCAGGCAACTACACAGTGGCTCACATTCACCTGTATTAGGATCGGATACCCACTTATGATGTGTCTAAACACAGCTACAGCGTATTCAAGAGACTACAAGGTAAGTCTGTTCAGAAGCATCACTAGTCACAAAAGTGGTGTAGGAAATGCCTCAGTAAATCTAAAATCCCTTTCTCTTCAGCACTGTACTATCCATGTTATCTTACTGAGATAGGGTCTGTCACTTTTACCTAGAGTGCCCATGCAAATGCACTGGCAGGCCATCAAGCTTCAGCCTTCTGCTTGTCTCTACATATTTCTGGCAGTGGCAATATGCAGTTGCACCCAGTCTTTTTTTTTTTTTTTTTTTTTTTGATTTTTTTATGGAAGTCCTGGGAATCAAACTCTGGTTTTCATGATTTCACATCAAGCACTTTACCAACTTAGTTTCTCCGCAGGTCCTCAGTGTACCATTCCAGCTAAGCCTCTTATTCTCTGTATCTCTTCCTCTAAGCTGTGAGTTGAAAACACCTAATAGCACCTCTCAATCATTTGTTTATTTAACAAACATTCTTAGTCAGGGATTCTATTCCTGAACAAATACCATGACCAAGAAGCAAGTTGGGGAGGAAAGGGTTTATTAAGTTTACTTTTCCACATTGCTAGTCATCACTAAAAGAAGTCAGGGCTGGAACTCAATCAGGTCAGGAAGCAGGAGCTCATGCAGAGGCCATGGAAGGGTGTTTCTTACTGGCTTGCTTTCCCTGGCTAATACAGCCTGGTTTCTTATAGAGCCTAAGACTACCAGTCCACAGATGGCACCACTCACAAGGGGCCCTCCCCATTAATCACTAACTGAGAAAATGTCTTACAGCTGGAACACATGGAGGCATTTTCTCAACTGAAACTTCTTTTTCTTTGATAACTTCATTTTGTGTCAAGTTGACACACAAAACTAGCCTGTATACAAACATTTTTTGAAAGCCTATGAATATGATAGGCAATTGTACTACTTTAGTCAGTAAAGGAAGCATTGGTCTCTACCACACATAGGTGACATTCCAGGCACAGAAAGCTAGCAATTAATAGTTAAGTTGATAAATAAGTTCAATAGACAGTGTTTTAAAGACTTTGTAAGCTTAACAATGGAAAGATGTTCAGCAGAGGAAAGAACATTAATACCAGAGTAAGACAAGTAATAGAATTGAATTTTGTACCCTTGTCAAGGTGCAAGCAGATTAGCCTTCAGAAATCAAGCCCCTAAGCAGGTTTCTGTTTGAGTAAGTCCCATGGTAAGGAAAGGTAACTTGTGTGTCTCCCATGTTACTGGAGTAATGTGGGGGAGCAAAGTGGGACAGAAGAATGGAAGGATGTGGGAACCAGCTAAACAAATGCTGATCATGCCTGTAGGCCTTTTCTCTACTGTGATTCCATGGTGGAACAGAAGAGGAAGATGCTGAGTGTAGTAAATGGAGGCTCAGTGATGGTGCAAGTTGAGCATAGGATACAGTTAGAGCAAGAGTGGAAGATCTGGCAAAATGTATCAACCTTTTTCTGTAAGTGACTATAACTCCACAGAATTTGTGAGGAATGTTCCATTTCAAAGACCATTAATGCACAGCATGGTGAATTTCTTGGGGGACCTGATATATTAAAGACAAAGGAAAAAAGCAAGGATGACTTTCAAATTGAGTACGAGAACACACAGCTGGTGAAAGAAAGAATATTTCAAAGGAAGGTTTGGACATCTTTGGACTCTGCTTCTATTACACAGGCATGTACAATGTAACTCACCTTTACAGCAGCCTCTTCTATATATTGACTTGTATACTGATGTCCAACTAGAATGCTCTCATCTTGCACCTTTTCTTATCTAGTTATTTCTTCTCTAAATTCCACATTGAGACAAAATAATTACATATGGAAAATATCCTCTGTAGGGTTTCTATAAGAGAAAATTATATCTTTATTTAAAAGAGAAAAGATTTGTATGGTCATTCAAAAATGCTCATGTTTTCAATAATATTTGTACGTTACTAGTTCATGACTCTCTACTAGAAACTGCAATACAACAGAAAAAACTCAGCAATATGACTCATGTAGTAGAAATGTATAAAAATTTAAATAAAAATAGAAAGTTAAGAGATAAATTGTAAAAAAAAGAAAGAAAGAAACAAACAAATAAATGTGGCAGTGTAATATGATGAAGTTATTTGTACAAAAATATTCCCAGGGATTACGGGTATGGTGATATTGTCAGAAGTAACTGCTAAGGAGCCTGTGATAGTACTAGTGGGGAAGGAAAAAGAGAAAAGTGATGGATTTTCAGAGAACTGAAGGCAGGTATTAAAGAGATGTCTAAGCTGTGGGAAGAGATTGTAGAATTACTTATGTTGGTGTTTATGTGCGAGTTTGGTATGTGAGTTTGGCATCTTATAAGACTGAAGTTTAACAACAGAGGACATGAATGTAGGTCATCAGTACTGACTGAGTTGACTTGTGCCTCTGTGTCACAGAATAATGATCAAAGGTGGGACCTGTGGTTTCCCCTGCAGGAGAGAAACATCATATCTTCTGCCATTCCAGAACTATCTTCTTTCTTTCCTCTTGTCTCACTCTCTTTCCTCTTGTCCTTTCACTCACTCTGTTTCTTCTTGCTCTTCTTACTTTCCTTCATTTTTCCCTTTTTTTTCTAATTCTTTCTTTCTGGAATTTTAATTTATTATTTTGTTGTTGTTGTTGTTGTTGAGAGAAGAACCATATCTCATGTAGACTTGCATGATTGGGTGATCTGGTCCTCACTATCTTTTATATTCTTTTAATTAAAAAAAAATATTTGTTTACATGTATAAGCAAACACTGCTCTCTCTCTCTCTTTCTCTCTCTCTCTCTCTCTCACACTCTCTCTATGTGTGTGTGTGTGTGTGTATGTGTGCATGAAAGCACATACATGCATGCACCTGTGATTAGAGGTATCTATGAAGGTCAGAAAAGTGCATCAGATGATATAGACAGGTTGTTATGAGCTACCTGATATGGGTTCAAGGAACCAAAGTTGGTCCTCTGCAAGAGCCATTTCCCCAGCCCACTCTCTTTCATGAGTATGGCCTCAACCTCACAGCAATCTTACGGCAACACCCTTATCAGCGCTTGAATTGCAGATTTATGCTACTATACCTGTCTCATATCTGAGATTTCTTTCTCTTTTTTATTAGAAAAAAATAATTTATTTACTTATATCAAACATTGTTCACTCTAGTATCATCAAGCTGGGAGCATGGCAGCACAGTGCAAGAAAAGCTGAGAGTTCTACATCTTGTTTGATAAGGGTTTTAAAACCCACGCCCACAGTGACATACCTAATCCAACAATATCGAACCTACTCCAAGGCCACAGTTCCAAATAGTGCTACTTCCTGGCTAGGCATATTCAAACCACCACAGAGACACTTTCACATATTCCATCCCCTTCTTCTTTGAGACTGTGTCCCCCCTCCCCTGCAATCCTCCTATCCTGGTGTATCAAGTCTCTCTCAGCAAAGTTTCACCCTGTAGTCTCTCACTAAGGCCAGATAAGGCAGCCCTATTTTTTGGAACTGATAACACAGTCATGCTACATCTTTAGAAATAGTCTCCACTCTAGTTGTTGTGTTCCTACATGGATGCCAAATTGCAAGTGTACTACATATGTGCCTGGGCCTTTTTCAATCCCACGTGTGTTCTTTGGATGGCATCTCAGTCTCTGAGAGCTCCCAGAGGTCCAGGTTAGTTGATTCCATTGGTTCTTCCTATAGGATTCATGTCCCCTTTAGTGCCTTCAGTCCTTCATTCTACTCTTCCAAAAGTGCACCCAACATCTGTCCAGTGTTTAGCTCTGGGTATCTGCATCTGCTTCAGCTACCTTCTAGTTAGAGCCTCTCATAGGACAGTTATGCTATGTTCCTGTGTAAGACTCTTGGGAGTGTTAGCTTACTGGAGAATCCCAAGTGAATATCATGGAGACTGGGATCAATGCAAAACGCAAGAGGAGTTTATTGTTCCAGCATGGTGGGGTCACCCTGCACACAAAGGAGAGAGAGAAAGACCACGTGCAGCCTGCTTGGTGAGCTTTTATACAGTTTTTTGATTAACAGCTACTAGGCACAATGTGATTGGCAGAACAGTAAGACTTTTAAAATGATTTGACTTTAGGGAATGAGGTAGTAGGGGTTTAATCAGCCCACCCCTCCCTTCCAGCATATTGTGGGACCCTGGAAGGCAGTCTGATTTCTGGTAGATCTAAGGTTTGAACCCTGTAGGCCCAATAGGTTGTCTCCAGCCTATAACAGAAGGCAGGCATTTGCCAGGCTCTTAGAAAACAGCTCCAGACATGTGCCTATATCTCTTCATAGGTCTGTGACATTTGGTCACGTAAAAAAGGAAATGTCCCTCAAACCCCACCACAGGTAAAGGCTTGGCCATAAAGTCTCAAAACATGCCCAAGTTAATGAGGCAACTAGAGGGTTAGCCACGCCCCTTCCCAGTTACTATTTCAACCTCACTCCTCCCTGAGTACAGGGGGTACATGGTCTTACCGACACCACTCTTCACAATAATGATAAACATTCTGAAACTCTGGACTATCTCTCTTCATCTGCCATGGGAAACAATGGAACCACCTTCGTCTAAAGAGCCTTGTGTATATAGCCTTCCCGCTAAAGCTGTCTCAGTGTTCCCAGCCATGGCCATCCCCTGAAGCCAATGCAGCTTGCTGGTGTCCAAGCCGCCAATCTGGTCCCATGCAGGGACCCCATCCACGCTCTTTCCCACTTTGTTCCCAACCCTTCCGTGGCATCCAGCAGCATCTGTGATGCCCAGAGCCTGGGAACCCCATGGAGCTGCAACATGTCTCCCGGGGAACCATGGCCACCCCCTCACCACTGGACTGTGTCTCCTCAGAGACTTCTCACAGCCTGACTAGCCCAGAGACGATGCGTGTCACATCACTCTCTACCGTGCTGGTTTGATCCAACAGCCTATGTGTTCTCTAACATGTCTCTTCCAGGAGAGGAGGGGTGCCTATGTGCTCAGGGATCTGGTAGAATTTTCCGAAGGTCCTGGGTATAAGAGAGTTATTGATACTGTCAGGGATAAGTGTTTCCCATGGAAATAGATTCAAGTTGAGCTGGTGATTGGTAGCCCATTCCTTTATTCTCTATTCTTTCTTTGTCTCAGCATATCTTTTAGACAAGACAAAATTTGGGTCTAAAGTTTTGCAGATATGTTGGTGTCCTTATCCCTCCACTAGTCATCTTGCCTGGAGGTGGCCTCTTCAGATTCCATGTCCCTACCATTATATATCCTGGCTAAGGTCATCCACATTGACTCCTGAAAGCCTCCTCCATCTCAGGTCTGTGAGACTTCCTAAAGATTCCCTATAACCCCAGAAGCTTCAGATTGCCGTTCATTCTCCTGGCTGCCTGATTCTGTCTTCTGTCTTACTGCAAACTTGATCCTACCTGTGCCATTCCCACCGCTTTGCCTCCCAATTCACTTCCCGCCCTCCCTGTGCCTCTCAATAGTATTTTGTTCCCCCTTCTAAGTATCATTCACATATTCTTTCTTGGAGGCTCCTTCTGGTTTAGCTTATTTGGGTTTGTGGGATATATCATGGATGTCCTGGACTTTATGGCTAATATCTAATTATCAATGACTATATACTATGTGTCTTAGATACTGCTGTGAATAGACACCATGAGCAAGAAAATTCTTATAAGGACAGCAATTAATTGGGGATGGCTTAAAGATTCAGAGGTTCAGTCCATTATCATCAAGCCAGGAGCATTGTAGCATACAGCCAGGCATGGAGCAGGCAGAGCTTATAGTTCTATATCTTCATGAAAAGGTTACTAGGGGGAGAGTGATTTCCAGTCAGCGGGAGAAGAATAGTAAAGTGCATGCCCACAATGACACTCCTAATCCAACAAACATATTCAAACAATCACATTCCACTACCTGGCCTCTATAGGCTTGTTTTAACACATGAGTCTATGGAGGCCATACCTAGCCAAAGCATAATAAAATGTACATTTAGTACAACTTTTAAAGTACCCATAATCTATAGCAGTCTCAACAATGATAAAAGTCCAAAGTTCAAAGTTCAAAGTCTCTTCTGAGATTTTTCCAATCATTTGGCTGTTATCCCCAAAGCAAGAGAGAAAAGAAGCTGGGCAAACTCCAAACCCTGCACCTGCATGTCTGATGTCAAAGTGATCTTTAGATATCCAACCTCTTTTTCATCTTTATGACTGAAACAAACTTCTTTTTCCCAGGCTGATTTCACTCCCTGTTAGCAGCCTTCCTCAGCAGATATCTCACAGCTCTGACATGCCGAACATCTTGGTAATTTCCAATACAACTTCAATTGTAATACCTTCTTGTTCTAATGTATGAAATCTACATATCATATAATCTTCTGGGCTCCTTCAATGGCTTTATATAACTTTTCCAGCTCTGTTCTCTGTGGCACTCTAGGATCTGGTTGACTCCACTGTGCTGCTGATCTTGGGGTACTGTCATCTGCAACATGATGTGGTCTTCTGATGCAACTAGTCTTAAACAATACATTCTCATAGACTCTCTTTGTGCCAAGCCCCAGCTTCTTTGCATAACCCCTTCAGTCTTGAGATGTCAACTGCAAATGAGGCTGTACCTTCATCAATGGCCTTCTATGGCCTCTCATAGTGCCAAGTCTCAGCTGCTTTTCAGGATGCCTTCATGTCTTCAAAACCAGTACTACCTGAGTGACTCTTACATGTTACCAAGTACAAGCGCAACCCAAGGTCCCTTTGTGCTCTCAGAAAAAACTTCCCAGATTTTACCCCAGTGATGCTGGGCTCTTCTTAATCACTAGTAATTTCTTAGCTACATATATTCATCATCAATTGTCACAGTAGTCTCCTTCTCCTCTTGACCATACAGCCAGAGCTAAATGGCCAAATCTGTCGAGTTCTGCTGTTTCCTGGGTCTGTGTTATATTATGTCATCACCAACTTTCTTTTTTCCAACTTCTTCGTTGCCTAAGAAGATTGGCTGTCCTGGAACTTGCTCTGTAGACTGACTTAATTTTTTTGACTTTGAAATCAGAGATAGGTATACTTGTCTCCTAAACTCTGGGATTAAAGGCACAGTCTACCTTGCCTGGACTTAAGTTTTTCTTTACTGGGAACTTGCTCTGTATCAGATTGGCCTTGAAATTTGAGATTTGCTTTTCTTTTCTGCCTAGGATTAAAGGCTTGTACTACTAAAATTACAGAAATAAAGATACAACATGAGGCATTATCAAGGTCAATGAATTATGCACATATAATCAAGCAGCAAAGGGAATTGAGTATGTCACAAAACATGTTAGGGTTAGTAGATTACAGTGACTTTTTTCTTCTTTTTCTATTTTATAGTTTAATATAAATATTGTATGTTTATCTGAAAATATATGTTTTCAATATTCATGTCAAAATATGTGTTCTTGAATATGAATATATATGTATGGGGGAATATGTGAATATCAGTGTCTGTCTATCTATCTATCTATCTATCTATCTATCCAACTATCTATTTATAAGAATCAGGAAAGATGACTTAGTTATTAATAGGGCTTGCTATTCTTTCTGAGAATCAGAATTGAGTTCCCAAACCCAAGTCAACTAACTGACAATTTTCTGTAAATCCAACTCCACAGAATCTTATGGCTTCTATAGATTCCCAGGGTACCTAAACCTATGTGTTGATGCACAGAACTACGTACACTCACAAATAAATAAAAACAAATATGTTTAGGAAAACAGGTATAGGAATTTTTTTTTTAGATATTGGCAAATTGTTTTATATTTGATATATAATTGTATCTAATATGTACACATACAGAAAATATGCTATGCATATGATTAGTGTAAGTCAACATACTTAATATCGCTATTACACTGAGTTTTACTGAGATGAAGGAGAGGCATGAAAATGATTTTCAAAACCCTGAAAACTGGGTCTATGGGGATGGGCCTGTAAAGAATACACTTCTATACAAGCATGAGGACCTGAATTTGCTCCTCAGTATTCTGTGTGTGTGTGTGTGTGTGTGTGTGTGTGTGTGTGTGTTTGCTAGATCTGGTGATATGACTGGAGACAGGCAAATACTTGAAAGCTGACTGGTCAGCCATTATGCTTATTTGCCAAGCTTATTCAGTCAAGTGAGAGAACCTGTGTCAAAAACTGAATTATACAGCATCCAAAGAATGAAGACTCAAGTTGAATTTTGACCTCCACATGCACGTATATAAAAAATTGCACATATACATATATCTGCACACACATGAACATACACATTTCATGCCTACAAGCACACAAACTTCAAACTGAATCTGTGTTTTCAGTTAGAAAATTGTTCTGTAGGTAATCCTTGCCAATTGCTGGGAGAAAAGAGAGGAGACTACTCACCTGGACACATGATGTGTGCTCTGAGGGTAACTATGTTTTCAGCAGAAATTGATTGTGCCTCACACTGTGTCATTAACACACTGTCTAGCATCAGAAAGCATTTCTTCCAAGCCTTTAATATCCATGGATTTTAGGTATGCCTGGAAGGTGTGGGCCTTCTTATATCACCTGCCTAGACTCTAAGGCCCACCAAGACACATTTTGTCTCCATTGGCCACATTATGCCCAAATGAAGGGACTCCTTCTGGCAGAAATTTTCTCAAAGAGCTGAAGCCAGGATCAAAGTTCTGGAGCCAGCAAAGGTGAGAAGCCTCCAAGTACATGCTTTTTCCTTTTATTTTCAAGGGTCTAACAGCTTTTACTTTCTCAATATTCTTTATAAGAAAAATCCTGTTCCACCAATGTTTCCAAAATTAATTTTTACCTTCTGGCAAGATTTTAATTTTACATATCAGAGATGATATTCATTGTTCAACAATGTATTCTATCAATTCATGATTAGTTTTAGAAAACCAAATCATCTTACCCAATGTAAGTATTTATTCCAGCCTAATTGCATGGACACTGGTTACTGAGGCAAGAGCATGGTCAGGGAAAGTAGAACCAGTCCTTGCAGCTACATGCCTTTTTAATGATTTTGTGTTTATTATTGGGTTGCTGCTAATTGGCACACTGTGTAGTTTTACCTGCTTTGTACACTTGAAATGTTGTCTATCCTATGTGATTCTAATTTCCATGTGTGCATATGATAAGGTGACATCAGTATTTTGGGCAATATTGCCAGGGTCAATGCAAGGTGCTGAGTAGAAATAAATGTAGTCCACAATTAGTATTACTGATTATATGGATATTTACTTAAATTTGGTAGAAATATGACATTATTACATAACCACTAAGAAACTGTTTGGTCATTTCAGCAACACATAAACTAACATTGGCCTGTATGCTGGCAAGTTTTGTGTCAACTTGACATAAACTGAAACTATCACAGAGAAAGGAGTTACAGTTAAGAAAATACCTCCATGAGATGCAGTTGTAAGGCATTTTCTCAATTAGTGATCAAGGGGAAAGGGCCCCTGTGCATTACTTGAACTATTAATACTGGTTAGCTGGAGCTGAGAAATTAGCCATGATTGGAAAGAGACCAGCATCATTGAGGTGAAATCTTCTGGAGAAGTGTTTTCTGAGAGCACAGAGACTGTATTCCATAGACAGCCAGGATTGTACCTTTTGCTGTGGCTGGACTTTTTAATGTGTAGGAGTTACCCAAGTGGTACTGGTTATGAAGGCATGAAGGAGTAATGAAGAGCAGATAAGGCTTGGCACTATGAGAGGCTTTGGAAGGCCATTGGTGAAGGTGCAGCCTCAGTTGCAATTAATGGCCTAGGATTGAAGGGGTCATTCAAAGGAGGTGAGGCTTGGCAACATGAAGAGAGCTTATGAGAGGCTGTTGTTAAAGCCTAGTTGCAGCAGAAGACAGCAGTGCTTTTGAGATGCCAGTACCATGAGATGACCACCAAGAACAGCAGCAGCAGTAGAGTACAGGCATCTGGAGCCTAGAAGACAAGTTGTGTGTTCCAATGGGCAGAGCTGGAGAAATCACTCAAGCCCCTGGAGGAATCCAGAAGATTGTGAGTGGATCCCAGACATTGAACAGTTGGAGTTTGATTTTGATTTTGATTGTGACTGTGCCCTGTTATATTTTCCCTCCAGAAGGGAGAAGGTATTTTAGTGGAGCCTACAGTTAAGAGACTTAATTGTAGAAAGACTTTGAATTCTAAGTGATTGGATATTTTAAAAGGATTGAAATTTTAATATGTAAGAATTTGCAACGACAGTGAGAGTTTTAAAGTTATTTAGATCTTGAGGATGAATAAGAAATAAAGGGTTGAGGCTTAATAGTCATATGTATGTGTAAGTGTATATATCAAGTTGACAAGGTGTCAACAGTACTGACTGGTTTTGTGTCAACTTGACACAAACTGGAGTTATCACAGAGAAAGGCGTTTCAGTTGAGAAAATACCCCCATGAGGTGCAGCTGTAAGGCATTTTCTCAATTAGTGATCAAGGGTTGGTACCATCTGTTGGCTGGTAGTCTTGGGCTCTATAAGAAAACCAGCTGAGCAAGCCAGGAGATGCAAGCCTCTAAGTTACATCCCTCCATGGCCTCTTTATCTGCTCCTGCTTCCTGACCTGCTTGAGTTCCAGTCCTGACTTCCTTTAGTGATGAACAGCAGCATGGAAGTATAAGTTCAACAAACCCTTTCCTACCCAACATGCATCTTGGTCAAAATGTTTGTGTAGGAATAGAAACCCTGACTAAGACAGAGTCCAAGTTTCCATAATATGGAGGCAGGATGCTGGTTAGCTTGTCTCTCAAAGTCAGGATGGGTCCTGCTCCTATTGCCTTTCTTCCTAGGCAAATGATCCAGCTGGTACAACCACTCTGGAATTCAGTGTGGCAGATCCTCAGAAATTTGGACATAGTACTATCTGAGGATCCAGTTATACCACTCCTGGGCATATACCCAAAAGATGCTCCAACAGGAAATGAAGACAAATATTCTACTATGTTCATAGCAGCCCTATTTACAATAGCCAGAAGCTGGAAACAACCAAGATATTCCTCATGAGAGGAATGAATACAGAAAATGTGGTACATTTACACAATGGAATACTACTCAGCTATTAAAAACAATGACTTCATGAAATTCACAGGCAAATGGTTGGTACTTGAAAATATCATTCATAGTTAGAGAACTTAGTCACAAAAGAACAAACATGAAATTTACTCACTGATAAGTGGATATTAGCCCCAAAGTTCAGAATACCCATGATTCAATTCACAGATCATAGGAAGCCTAAGAAAAGGAAGAACAAAATGTAGGTGCTTCTTAGAATGGTGAACAAAATATTCACAGGAGTAAATATTGAGAAAAAGTGTGGAGCAGAGACTGACAAAAAGGTCCATCCAGTGCCTTCCCCACCTAGGGATACTTTCCATATACAGCCACCAACCCAGATGTTATTATGGATGCTGGGAAGTGCTAGTTGATAGAAACATGATAAGCTGTCTTCTGAGAGGCTCTGCCAGAGACTGACAAATACAAAGGTGGATTCTTGCAACCAATCATTGGACTGAGCTTGGGACCCAGATGGAGGAGTTGTAGAAGGGACTGAAGGAGCTGAGCGTGTTTGCAGGCCCATCAGGGTGCAACATTGTCAACTGGCCAGACACCATAGTTCTCCAGGGGGCTGGACCACCAACCAAAGGATAAACATAGAGGAACCCATGGCACTGGCCACATATGTGGCAGAGGATGACCTTGTTGGAAATCAGGGGGAGGAGAGGCCCTTGCACTTGTGGGTGTTCGATGCTCCAGTGTGGGGGAATGCTAGAAAGGGAAGATGGTAGTGGGTGGGTGGGAGGGGGAGCACCCTCTTAGAGGCAGGGGTAGGCGGTATGCGACAGGGGGCTACTGAAGGGGAGACCTGGAAAATAAATTAAAAATAAATATACAAGATATCTTAAAAAAATGGTAATTCACTATGCTTTGTTTCTTGAAAATAAAATTTGATTAGGAATGAAAAAAAAAGAAAAGAGTTAAATTAATATTCTAACTTATATATCGTCATTTAAATTTTCTTCAACGTACTGTATAAGCCTATTTTCAGCTATTAATATGTCATACCAAGGTAAGGCATCCCAGAATTCCTGTGGAATTGTCATGTTCAAAGATCCTAGCTGCATGCAATGACACTGACTTTCAAATTTCCTTTATAGCAATCTATAATTTCTTCCTTCTATGCTTAAAAACAATTAAATCAATTTTCATTCATTCTCCCTTCTGTGGAGATCAATATATCATTATTATTTTTTGTGAGGCAGTTTCTCTTTATCTCTGTGCCTTTGTGTCCTGCGTTTGACATCAGAGACCTGATTTCCTATTGCATGTACACTTAAAATCACTTAAAAGATTACTACTCTATCTTCCTTCTATCCTTAAAACAGTGCAATTTCCATTTATGCCTCCCAGCTAAGGACATTAGTTTCTGTGGATATATAATTATATCTCCTTTTTATATATATAATTCAAAGTAACATCCTTTTCTATGCATTTATCTTCAATTAAATTCCCTTCGGTATTTCTGTATCAGTCTCTGCTAAGGCTTATCCTTCTATCATTAAAACGATGCAATTTTTTTTTATCCCTGTCTTATTCAGGCCTGTTTTCTTCAGCCTACCTTATCCCAACAGGAGCTCTGAGCATCCATCATCCCAGGCTTTAACTCTCTGCAGCATCCCAGAAAGCAAACGAGTGTCCACTTGAATCTTTAGGTTACTACCCACATCCCCTGAGTCAGCCAGGGTATACCTTAGCTTTAAGCTACAAACCCCAGAATTGTGTGTCAAACTAGCATGAATGTCTATTCTAGTTCTGATCCTGGGTCCCTTAGGAAGGAATTATGTGCTGTGCTCAGCTTGGCTGTGAAACCAACTCTCCTACCTTCTAATCTTAAAGGAAAGGCATCTGTATTCCATTTGGGAGTCACCAATTAATTTTTAAAGGTAAAATTCTTACATTCTGGATGACATCTAACCAATTAACCCTACTTAAGTCACCTGATGGCAGCAGAGCATTCATTACTACCTCTCCCAGTGTTCTGGGTTCCTGAATGAAAGACACATACAAGCAACCTTATATTTTAGTTTTCTTTAAGCAGCTCAATGGTTGGGCCACTCACAAACCTCTACATTGTTAACAGCTCCCCTCCAATATTAATGAGTTAATACTTAAATCTATATTCCATCTTTATTTTCCTAGACCAGTCGGAGGGACTCATGGGACTGTTCTTCCCTGGCGCTTATATGTTAGTTGTCCTGCATTTCTCAAGCATGGTGGCCACTACTCCTTTCCTTTCCTGGCATGGCTAATCTCCTTTCTCTCCTCTTTTATACCTTACTGAGGAATCCTAAATTCCTGTCTCTGTCTTTCTTCACCCATTAGCCATGGGTAACTTTATTTATCAATTTATTATAAATTGGGGGCATGGTCCTTCAATGCCTTATTTGCAAACACGAGAATCTCCATGTAAGTTTGGGGACCAAATTAACATAAATAGCATTAGACCAAATGGACAAGTTCATATTATTTTAATTGCTTTATAATTTCTGATTGATCCTTGCACAGTATCATGGAGCACTTTGAATATATTTATGTCAACATAGCTATAAGATATTCTAAGCATGTGTGTATGTTTGATTGCATCTGTGTACATGCATGTCTGTGTATTTGTCTTCATGTTTATGTATGAGGGCATATATGTGCACATGTGTAAACATTCATGTGGAAATCCGAATTCAACATCAATTTTTATCCTCAGGACTGTTATTCACTTACAAAATCTGCCTCTCTGGCCTGAAAATTACTAATTAGACTAGGCTAGCTATCCAGAAAGCCCCGGGCACCAAGCTAACCACACCTCCCCAGACTCAGGAATACAAGTGTGCCATCATTCCAGTTTTTTTTATGTGGGTTATAATGGTTATATTATCAGGTCCTCCTACTTGGGATGGTCAGTGCTTTGCTAATTATGTCGTTTCCCCAGTTTTATCCAAGATACTTTTCGATCTGTACTGGTAAGTTATGGCTCCATTTTCTTTCATCTTTTGAAAAACAAAAACTCTTGAAAGTGCTTGAGTTCCTTTGTTTACAATTTTCTTCTCAGAGATTCCTATTCCCTTTACTATGTGCTCTGTGGAGATGCCACTGAATTAGATGATTTCATTTAATTCCCATACTATCCCTATTTCTGGATCCACTTGATATAGTTAACTTTGGTAGAATGGTTTAAGAATTCAGAATTAAGCACAGTTACTTGTGGAAATTGTTTTTCTTGATATAATTCTAACATGTTAGAGAAAACTTGAAATTTATAAGTGTAGAAAGAGTCATCTGTGATACATTTTCCTGGCAGGTATCCTGGGAGTTAAAACTGTTTTCAAGATCCTCTGGTGCAGATATGTAATGATTCCTCAGGAACCTTGTTTTATAGATGGAACAGTACTTTCTGACTATGTAGGACTAATTCAGATATCACCTGTCTGGCTAGGTTTTGTACTCATTATCAAGTTTTAATTTTCCTTTAGATTTCCTTTCTTAGACACCTGACTTTTAATTTCCTCCATCCTTCCCCCCTACTTTGCTTCATTTCTTCCTTCTTCCCTCTCTCCTTTCCTTTCTCCCCTCCTTCCCTGTCTACTTTTATATGCATCCTCATGTATTTATTGTAAAATAAGTGATGGATATTAAGTCATTAATTAACCATGTTGAACAAAATGGTTTCTCAAATTATTCATAATGAGTAAATATAAAAGGTCACATCAATGCTGTACATTTACAAAGGCTAAGATTCATCTATCATCAGTATTCTATAGATCCATGACCATCTGGTTCTTTTTCTGCATTCTTTGAATTTTCTTAATCCTTCCTAATCTTTGTACTATCATTAGTTCTGATTATTTCCTCTGACTGCTTAAGGGTGATGTATATCCACCCAGTGTGATTTTTTTTACTCTGCTCAAATAATCATCAGTGTTGAAATCAGGCAAATGAGTTGTAGGTGGGAATGCTCACAATTTACGATATGAGAAGAAAATACAATTGTAACTGTGGCTAAATCAGAAGCCAGACATTGATGATTAAAGATTTCACAAATGTTGTCATAGTCTGCAGCACACTAAACTGAATGAGCATAATCTCTCTCATATTAAAAACTAAGCAAGGTTAGGCCCAGTTAGTGCTAAGCAGGTGTGAGGGTAGGAGGAGATTGATCCTTCCTACATAAGACATTGACTGGCACTCATAATTATTTCAATAAATGAATGATAGATTATTAACCAGGATAAATTTGCTTGATTTTTTTTATAGTGAAGATTAATTGTAAGAAAAGCATATGTAATTATAAGGCCTTATTTTAAGAGTGTGTGAAAAGGTGCATCTTCTATAGTGACAAAATATTTTTTTTCTCATCATCAGGATTGTGCCACAGCCCAGCTTTAAAATCATATGCCTGTTGTACAGAATCTATACTGATTTTCCAGATTGTACTACACCTTACCTTCTACAATTTTTCATTCTGGTGGGTCATGTATTCATTTCATCAGCATTGTTCTGCTGGTTTTAAAAACAGAAAATTGTTTCCATCATAGAATTCTTGATTAGTCATTGCTAAAAATGGAAGTTTACTGAAAATACAGAAAATAGATATAAATTTAATTTGATTATATGGTAATTCACTGGAGAGTTATATCTTGTCTTTCTACATAACCAGCAATATACTTAGCTTTTCTTTGAGGTGTTGGCCCTGTTGCCCAGCCACACAAAGTCAACCAGATGCTTGTCAAAAATTACACAGTGAGAACTTTCCTGAGATTTTTTTTTAAAAAACTTTCTTCTTTATGTGATATTATTCTCTTACCTGCATAGGCCCAATATCCAACATAACTTTAGCCTCTAAATTACACAACCACTGCAGTGACTCAACAGGGCTTCTGGGTGGCTTTAGTTTTTTTAATTCCTGATTTCTAAATTTTAATATCTTATTTGATATGTGTGTCTGTTAGTGTGTGAGTATATGAGTGTGGTGTATGAGCACATGTGTGTATCTTTTGGTCATGCTGAGGCTAGAGAAGAACAATGGGTATCCTGCATACTTACTCTTGACCTTATTATTTTAAGACAAGATCTCTAACTGAAATTATACCTAAGCTAGTTGGCAATGTCTCTGCTTCCAGAGTACTGGAGTTACAGATGTCTGGTGTTTCATGTGGGTGCTTGGGATTCAAAACTATGTTTACATGCTTAAGCAATAAGTTATATTTCCCTCTGTTTGCATTCATCAACCCTAATTCTTCCTTCAGATCTTCACCGCCTCTGATTTACTTGCACTTTCCAGTCTATAAAGCTTTACTTTTAGAATGAATCACAGTTATTTATATTACTCACAGCCTCTGTGTTACTATTTTTACTTTGGTTCAAACCTGTTTCTGGTGGATTACTCCTAACAACAATACGCTACTCTTCACAAAAACAAAGACACATGGTTCAGTTTTACAGAGAACTGCTAATTATCATAAGAAAACATATGAAGTCAAATTAACTTGAATGAAAAAAAGATGTATTCTTCTTTCATGAGCTTTGTCCTATTTCTTTCTGACAATCTCTCAAATACTATATATCCTTAAAATAAGAGATCAGTTTTGAATCTTTGTGTAAAAAATAGTGGGAGGAAAAATCAAATGGAGTCTCAAGCCAAAGCTCAGCATCAACCCTTATGATTTACTGTGGAACACAATTCATGGGCCTCAATTTCTGCTACACACTCTTGCCAGTTCTCCCTAGTAGAGGTTCAGCTAGAACTGTTCCTGTTTGAATTACTGTGACTATGAAGAATGAAGATGTATATTATTCCCACAACTAATACTTGACCACTTACTAGAGCTGGCTCATATTTATTGATATTTAAAAAGTATTTCAATTTTTTAAACTTTAAATTATATACATATATATATATATATATATATTCTTTGTTTTTTTAGAGTAACTTTATGAATTGTTTAATCTATTACCATATTTTATAAGTAAGGAACACAATATAGGACATGATGAAAATTATTCAAAATGATATAACTTGCAAAAAAAATAAAAGAAAGAAAAAAACTCTGTCTTTAGCCATTTGGCTACATCATGTCTAAGTTCAGGTAAAGACATACAATCAATAATGTTCATTGGTGTAGTGATACATCAGAAAATGATAGCATTAGAATGGTTCAAGATTAGGAAATGCTCAAATAAACTATGAAATATTTATAAGTCTTAATATCACAAAAGTTCAAGTGATTCTATGAATAGTTTACCATTTTATTGAGAATGCATTGGATATGATGTTAAAGAACACTTATTTACATAGAAAGACAGCAAGGTTAAAGATTCACAGAAAACCTATTGAAGATAAAAATACTAAAACAAAGAGTAATTACCAGTTGTTCTATATACCGTTCTCATGCATTACAAATGAGAATGTAATGTTCTATAATAACAAATAGTGATAAAAGTCAAAAGTTTTAAAGAAACTGAATCAACAAAGTAGATAATAACTTTGCAACTCTCTATGACCTAAAAAATCCTTATGAGAACTTCTGAAATGAAGAGAAACTTTACTGCAAAGATGATAATTATTGCACTGATAAGAATAAAGAGCATGTTTGAGGGGTTGTAATATGACTTAGTGGTTAACACTACTTCCTGTTCTTTCAGAGGATCTGAGTTCAGTTCCCAGAAGCTTTATCAGGTAGCTCAGGAGCTGTCTATAGCTTCATCTACAGACAATCAGATACACATTTATAGACGAAACAGGTGTCCAGACTTATACACATAAACTAAAATAAGTTTTCTTTTAAGAATTACTGTTGAGTTTACTCAGAACAACATTCTACTTAAGCCATTGTGAACTTTTTCAAACAGGAGGAAGCACCAACTAGAAGTTTTTGCCTCAGGTAGTCAGAAGAAGAATACAAGTAAAGACAGTTTTTTGCCTATTAGAAATAAAGAGCCTGGCCAACAGACCCATTCCTGTCCAATGGAATCTACATATAATGCCTTTCAACATACTTGCTGACACTTGTGCCACTGAGAACTTAGAATAGCACTGTAGCATGCCATGAAAACAGACAAGCTATAGTGTTTCTACAAAGACACCACAAGGAGCAACAGATTGTAACCTTAAAAAGGATGTTCATAAACATTTGTAACTGAATAACTATAAACACAAACTCTCACAAACACAAACACACACAGAGACACACAGAGAGAGACAGAGAGACAGAGACAAAGAGAGAGAGAGACAGAGACAAAGAAAGAGAAACACGGAGAGAGAAACACAAATACACACACAACAGATGGATGTCCACAGAGACCTTGAGAATAGCTATGATTATGTTTCGCTATATATGCATATGAAATTATCCAAGTAAAAATATTATTGTTTATGAAATAAAACAAGTAAGCAGGAAAATGCATATATAATCCCAGTTCACACTAAGCTGAGAGAAAAAAAAAATGAGTTCAAAGTCATCCTGAGGTACACAGTGAGTTTCAGGCTAGCCTGTAGAACGAAATAGGTCTCTTGTCTCAAAAAAGGTTGAAAGTTATGAGTACAAAGTTATAATACAACATGGAGGAAAAGAACAAAATAGGACACAAGCAGATGAAATGACATGCCCATGTTCATTAACAGGTGCCATCCCAATCTGTCTGATATCCAGAACACTATCAATACTTAACACCACTTTTTTAACATACAAGTGGAAATTTTTACACATTAGAAATAAAAATGAATTTTAAAATGAAATGCAACCACAAAAACTAGAGATAGCCAAGTAAATCTGAGGCAATAGAATCTGAGTTGTATATATGCTACTTTCTAGATCGAACCTGTACTACAGAGACAAACATTCAAAGTGATATGATAATAACATCATGACAATCATTCATTTCTAAAAATTATGATTGTTTATATATGTATGCCTCCATGTGTGTGTATGTACCATGTACTTACTTTGTATTTATGGAGGTGAAAAGGAAGAATCAGATCCCCTGTTATTAGAGTTACAGATGGCTGTGATCCACCTAGAGGCTACTAGCAACAGAATCCAGGTGCAGTGAAAGAGCAACCAGTACACTTAACCTCCAACTCTAAAGTTGCATGACAGTCAGAGTAAAATAAAGAATACCGAAATCAATCTACATAATTAACTTTTTATAAAGGTAAGAGATATAGAACAAATTGGACAGATGGAACCTTAAACATCCGGTTGTAATCATTTTAGCATACAATTACCCTTTGTCTTTCGAAAGAACTAAAAAGATTGTAAAAGAAGGTTAGGGTAAGATAGGTCGCTGTGCAACCTCAAGGATGTAAGTTCAAATACCCAGGTCCCACTTATAAAAAATCAGACATAATAATGTCAGTCTGAAATAAGAGAGTTGTGGAAGAAGAATACAGGAGGATACTAGGGCTTGTTGGATACCAGCCCAGATCCAGGTTCAGTGTCAAATCTTGATTTTAGAGAGAACGTGATAAAGATTTCTGTGTGAGTACACAAACATGAATAGCCAACACACACACACACACACACAGAGAGAGAGAGAGAGAGAGAGAGAGAGAGAGAGAGAGAGAGAAAGAATTAGGAGTTCAGAAGTTTTTTGTAATACCTTTCATGCCATGGGACTCAAGTTATACAGGTCATTGATTGTTTGGCCACTCCTATAAGTTATATAACACTATTAACCACATACATCATGTAAGGAGGACAAATTATGAGTCAAAAAATTTTGTGGCTGGATTGATGTCCCAGGTCCACTGCTGGGAACCTTGTCTAGTTATAAAAGATAGCTAGTTTTGGCCACATATCCCACATTACTCACTATCATAGATTCCAGGGACTTTCTCCTGCACTAGGTTTCTACATTGCTCCATATGCCACACACAAACAATAAAACAGCAGAGCAAGGGCGACACCATGCCATGAACCGCTTATCTTCTCAAGACTTTCTATGCAGTATGAGAGACCATTCAAGGAGGAAAGCAACTGTCCACCTTATTTTTTGAGTGTCTCTCATTGAAGTTGGAGTGAACTTTTCAGTTAGTGAACCAGTAAGAATATGACATCTGATCCTTCTCTGTTTCCTTATCCTGCCAATCCTGGAATGGCAGACCACATTTATATTCTATATGAGTGCTGGAGAGCTTGACTTATCCTCATGCTTGCATAAAAATTATTTAACTGACTAACCCACCTTCCCAGCCTATAATAAAACTCATTTTTAAAATTTATTTTTATGAATTCACTTTGCATTCTGATCTTGGCACACTATCTTATCTTTCCTTCCATTTCAACCTTTACAAGTCCCTTCCCCCATTACTCTTTCTCCTTCTCAGAGAAGCGGAAGTCCCCTTGGGTATCACTCTACCCTAGGACATCCAGTAGCCACAGACCTAAGAGTATTGTTTCTCACTGAGGCACACTGGGGTAATCCAGTTAAAAGAGGGGGTATGAACATCACTGATTTTAAGTTATACTACAGAACAATAGTAATAGAAAGTGCATTGTATTGTTATAGAAACAGACAGGTTGTTCAATGGAATCAAATCAAAAACCAGATATATACCCACATACCTATGGAAAATTGACATTTAACAAAAAAATCTAAAACTATACAGTTAATAATGAAAGAATCTTCAACAAATGGTGCTTATCTAACTGGATATCTGCATTTAGAAAAATGCAAACTAAACAGGTAATCAGATTTTACTATATTCACAGACTTAAAAAAATATTTATCTGGCGGAGATTAAAAAACAAACAAACAAACAAACAAAAAACAAGGATACCTTGTAGTCTATAGTACACTTCAAAGTAAACAGTAAAAAAAACAGACTGTTGAGATACATCTAAATCCAACAGAAAATGTTTAGTTAGTTAACATTATAAGAACCCATTCTAACCTTGACTCTTGTTTGTATTTATTTAAAATATTGTCATAGTCACAAGTATATTTTTCTTCAAGACTGAGATATAAGAAAGAGTGGGCAGAACAACCATCCTGGGAGGAAAGGTAGTGTTATAAGGAGAGTTTTATCTCTCTCACTTTTTTACCAGGTTACTGAAAAAGGTACCCCCAAAAGCTGGAATCTCTCTTTCATGAACCTCATGTTGGAGCTTATATCACAAGATATTTCACATATTTTATCAGGACTTGAAGGAAAGACCAAAGATGATATAATAATAGGTCAATGATGGGCCAGGCAACACCTTGTTCAAAACTGCTTAGCTATGTATAGCCTTTGCCTTCTATTGAAATCTAAGTCTCATATCAGACTATGATGGTCTGTTGTGGCACACTGGTCACCATTATTTGTCCTTTTCCCAGCATAATAATACTATTATTATTAATAATAATAATATTATTAATATTATTATTATTATTATTGATTTCTACTTTTGGTCAGTACTTGTTTGTTTAATTGGCCTATTGAACTCAAAAGACTGAACATAGGTTGTTAATACTGGTTTGGGCCACACTCTGATTCTATCAACTCTAATACACTTGTAATTAACGTATCATCTAGAGGCTTTTATTAGGTATCTGAGCGATAAATACCATTGCCTTGCCAAGGCTTGCCTGAAGACATTACAGAGTTGTATCCTATGCATTTTAAGAAAACACAGTAAGCTTCCAATGACTTAGAAAGGATAATTGAATATCATACATCCGGTAAAGTTATCATTAAATCCCATGTTGAATAACTACTGGCAGAAAAAGTACATGTCAGTCTACTGAACCAGAAGAAATTAGAGCAAGTCAAGCGCATAGCAAAGCCAATCTGTAAAGCACAGATGAGTCAAGACAAAACAGACTATCCAAATGGTGCTGTGGACTTATGGTCCCAGGAGCCTGAGGCAAGTTGGTTGTAAGATAGAGGGAAGCCTGAAATGCATACCAAGACTCTGAGGAATGGGGGTGGGTGAGGAGGTGGGAACAAAATACATGCCAAATATCTAATCTTAGGTTTAGTAGATTGTTATCTATGTATCTAGCCTCAACTTCTTTCAAAGGCCTATTGACATATCACGTTTTCTGTTGATTCCAAACCCAATGGAGACCTCCCTCTTTCTGTGTAAAATTTACTAACTTATGTGGAATTTATTATTTCTTACTAAATAATTTTTCTATTGTTTTTATTTTAAGCACAAATTTTTAAAAATATGAGTTCTATAATTTTCATATTTATACTTTATAAAAAGATTTATTTATTTGAATTAATGTTCATGTATCTTGGCATGTGTATACTTCCATGCTGATGGCAGCCTACTTAAGACAAGAAGAGTGCTTCAAGATTCTCTGAAGTTGGAGTTATAGGCAGTTGTGATCCTCTCGTTTTGGGTACTATGAACCTGACCCTGGTCCTCTGTAAGAGCACTGTGTGCTCTTTAATGCTGAGTCATCTCCTCAGTGCCATACTTAAATAAAACATTTGATTTTTTACTAGGCTCGTTCCTCAAACAAATGAGCTCTTGCTACTCCACTATAGGAATAAGACCAAAGGGAGAAAGAGGATATGACATTAGTTTTATATTTATTTATGTGAGGTAAAAAAAACTGTGAAGGATTATGAGTCATTCATCTGATGAGCCCTTTTCCCTTCAAATTTCCTATTTTATGTAAATTATCATATCTATGAGGAAGTAGTATCAGTTAATATCATGCCAATGGACATCTGCAATTTGAGGGTTATTAAAATGCCAGTACTTTCTGGAAGTAACACTGTTTCAAAAATTCAGTAATAAAATGCTTTGAGGAGAATTATGTCAAGTAAAACACTGATTCCTTTAGTACTCATCTGTAGGGCAACACTCACAACTGTTTAACTGTAAAGCTCCAGAATAGATAACAAAAATCGGTGCTCATAACAAGTTCTTCGGGGACTGCATATGTAATTGACATCCAGTGAGTCCAAGAATTTAGATATAGACTTATGTAGAGTACATGTCAAGGGTTGTGCTTTCAGAGTTTGTTAATATATGTGGATAGATGCTGGCTATATATGAAAGAAAACATATATAGCAGCTTTTAAGCTTAACATTAACCTGAGAAATACATGGAGAAAAAGCTAATTAGAGACAATTAGACATTAATTCAATCTTGAGACTGACCAAGACTTCCAGGAAAGTAAAGACAACAAAGAAATTCAAGTGCTATTGCACTTAATGGATGTTATATTTTGAATGTCATTGAAATAAGCAATGAAAAACAGAAAGTTTATAAGATAAAATTAAAGTTATTATCTTGAGTTTGGGAATAACAGGGCAATCCTGTATAACTTCTTAAAGTTTTTATTTTCCTAAATTGCTTAAAGTCATATCAGATGTATCCTTGTCCTCAGTTCCTGAATGGTATATCTACACAATGGAATACCATTATGCTATTAAAAACAAAGGCACCGTGAATTTTGCAGGCAAATGGATGCAACTTGTGAATATAATCCAGAGTGAGGTAACCTTGTACCAAGAGAACATGCATGTCATGTACTCACTTTTCAGTAGATATTAGCCATAAAATACAGATACCATGCTATATTCCAAAGACCCAAAAAAACTAAACAGGAAGGAAGGTCCTAGCAAAGAATCATAGACCTCCCTTAGAATGGGGAATAAAATAGTAATAAGAGGTAGATGGAGGTAGGAACTGAGAGGGAGGAGGATTTGGAAAGAAATATGGGGCTCAGGACCAAGTGTGGGGAAGGACAGAAGAGATGGCTAGATGGCCATGAAAATGAGTGGAAATCTGCAACTGACTGTTGGGTGAGGAGGTGAGAAGCATATCCAAGATGAGACAGAGACCTGGGAATAGGGAGGCACCATGAATCAGTGGAGATCACCTTAGCAGTTTCTCACTACACTGAGCATTTAGAGCCTGAAATGGCCACCTCCTATAGCTAGGCAGGGACCCCAGTGACACAAACCACATACAAAACATTCAACCCTAAATTTACCATGTCTACAAGAAATGTACATACAGGGGCTGGAGCAGAGATTGAAGGAATTGACAAACAACAATGGGTCCAAATGATACCCATTCCATAGGCAAGTGTCAAACCCTAACACTATTAATGATGAGCTGTTTTACTTGCAGACAGGAGGAAGTTTTCCTCTGAGAGGCTCCATCCATCACCAGACTCAAGCAGGTACAATCTCCCACAGCAAATCAGTGGATAGGGCTTGGCGACTCATAATAGAAAAGGAGGAAGGATTTGGTGCTCTGAAAGGAATATAAACTCTACAGGAAGATGAACAGAGTAAACTAAATTGGATGCCTGAAGATCTCAAATTCTGAATCACCAACCACAGAACATCCATGCGCTGAACCTAAACATCCCTGCACAGAAGTATGAGATATGCAGATTGATATTCATGTGGGTCCCGAACTACTGGAATGGGGGATATTCCAAAAGCTGTTGCCTCCACATGGAATATGGTCTTATAACTGGGCTGCCTTGTCTGGCCACAATGGGAGAGGAAGCAGAAAATTGGTTTGGTTTGGCTTTCTTTGGTTCTCCTCTGAACAACCAACTGCCTCTATTTATCACATTTGAGATTCATTCTAATTGATAGCATTAAGCAGTTGTTAATATTGAGCTGTTTTAATTCTGTGTTTCAACAATGCTGAATATAAAGAATTTCAATTACTTATGGCAATTTTTGGAGGACATGCTTTAATTTAATACATTTAGAGAGGGAGAAAGAGCAGGTTATGTGGTGGTGGTCTCTCCTTAGAGACTGAGACAAGACATTTAAGGTACAATGAGAAGCCTTGTTTAATAAATGAAAATGTAGAGAATGAGCATTTAGTGGCAGAAAGCTCCAGATGGGAAGGTTTTTGACCACTCTCTATTGTGAGTGTTTTTGTTGATCTATGCAATTTTTGCCTGTAGCTGTCTCACCTGGAAAAGGATTTAATACAGTCTGGTAATGAACTTGCATTTCTAGGATAGCAAATTATAAAACCATTAGTGACAACTCCCATTCAGACAAGTTTAGGCATCATGGAATATAGAATACATGATCATGTTAAATAGTAAATGCGACACATATCCAAAACACAAAATAATAAGCTAGAATAATAAGTAGATCAGGAGTCTGCACGTTTCAGATATATCCCCTAACGTGAATCAGGACACACTTCTCTGATGCTATTATTGGGACAGAAGGTCAAGAAAACATCTGTGTTGTCACTTAACAGCTATCAATTTAATGTACCTGTTCCCTCTACACTCTCAGATTCACTATGATGAACTAAATCATGGATATGAGACTTTCCACCAGCCCTAAAATATAATCAATAGATAAAACATTCCTTTGTTAACAGATCTACTCTAAGACTCCTCAGAGAGATGGCTACAGATGCTATGAAGGTAGCTTCCTGAAGATTCTCCTCTGGCCTTCTCACTGCAATCACTTTCATGCCTTCCACCCTCTGATTCCTACACTTAGAAAGTTCCTCTTCAAACTTTATAGAAAATCTTCTACATCTCCATTAATGCATTAAAATGTTTAGATCTCCATTAATTGTATTGTTTCTCTCTAATGCTCTCATTCTAGCCTCAATGCCCAACTATTAATAAAGTTCATTAAAAGGATTTGTGTCAGATTCCTTTACAGACTGTTGAAACCCTTTATTTTCTTTAACAATGTTTCTCTTGCAGTGTGTTGGTTCTGGGTTCAAACTCAAGTATTCATGCTAACACAGCAAGCTTTTAACCATCTAAGATGCCTCTGAATATATCTTTTTAGTATAGATTGGAGATATATCAAACAATGCCCTCCTCTAATCAAACCACAGTATACATTCAGGATTTCCCAATACCATATGACATTTATGGTGACACTCATAGGAAGGAGTGAGATACTTATTTTTGTACACATCGGAACTAGGAGACTCATGAATTGAATTCAGAAATTGTTGAACATCATGTCTAACCCAAGGTTGAATTGCTGAAGAATGAATTTCTCTATGTGAGTATGAGAAATCTGGCTTCCATTTTTGACATATCCATTAAGAGAGCCTTTTGAAATCTCTCGAGCTTCCCAATACTGCTCCATTGGTAATTTACATTGAGGTTATAAGTGGCCAAACCCCATAGTGTGTTTTATTTCACACCATTTTCTATTCATCAGGCAACACCACTACTCTGTAATTTGCCTTTGGAAAATGACTGAATTCGCTTTGATAAACCTGAAAGTCCAGCTCCATGCTGTCTTCAAAGTGAAGTAGGAGATTCCTATAAGAACTGTAAATACAGTCACAGCTTGTCAAAGGTCCTAAAGGTGGGCATGTTAGAATTACAGAAACTGGATATGTCTATTTTTAAGATGTCCTAGGAGAATGATCTTCTATTACTATTTAATCCAAAAGAATTTAATTTCTCAACGTGGTTCCTCAGATTCACCATGCATGCCTAGGCATGATAGAGAAACTTAATGAAAGACTGGAGGAAACAAAAATAACACATCCCTGTTGTGTGTGAAGTGTAATTCATAATAAATGATGCTACATGGTGACTAAATATCACTTGAGCATTCCCAAAATGCTGCACAATAAGCCACAGGCATGGAAGTGCTGTCAGCACTCACCTCCTCATCTCTAATATTGTTACTCTCCCTTGCAAATATACACTATTTGATGATAAACCATGAAGTATTTTCATGCACTCCCTTGAGCTCTTAAACTCCTTTTCTTCAATATTATTACCTATGAAGTGAGATATCTCTTCATAGTGAAGAAACAACTATTTCAGAAATGAGATACATCTCACTGAAAGTTAAATTATAGATATGAGAAGAAGGAATATTTTCCAGTTGTCTTTGACAACACATTTACTCATTATTTTTACAGTAGGTTGTAGATATATTACCTATATGCATGGCTAATAAATGCATTGCCAGTATGTAACACAAGTACAGCATAATAAAGTTTGCTTTTCCATCTCAATCTATGAAATCCTTAATATAGATAACCTTATAAATATGTTTGTAGCCTTTAAGTTTTACCTTAGGAAGCAAATATTGAAGAATTAAAAAAAATCATTCTTTCATAATACAATACATTAATACAGTGTATTTTGATGACTCTCTGCCCAAACACTCTTTGGTCTCCTTTCCAGTCTATTAGCCTCCTTCATTCTCTCTACATGAGACTCATCAGTTTAGCCAAAATTATATACATAACCATAGCACTGAAAATAAATTTAGTAGACACTTGTTTGTCTTAAATCTGTGCTCCAGAACCTCCATCAGCAGAAAACATAAAGTAGAAAATGAATGCTCAGTGGAGATCTTTCCTGCCCTATCTCTCAGGTTATGAAACAACAAAATCTATATGTGCAGCAACTGCATTATCAGTAACTCTCCAATTTCACTCAAGAAAAGGTATGTCCCAACAACAGATTTCACATTTGGGAGAATACTTGCTTATTATGATACTGTGTAGAGATGGAGGCTGTGAAATGTAGGTAACTGTGTGAGTGACTAGTCATAGTGGTAGCAGGAAAAACATTCACAGGCAGTAATTAATTCATATTTTAGATCAGAAAGAAAGAACATATTACTGAGAATACTGCAAGAGGCAGGAGTCTGGACAGTAACAAGTTCAGTGTTCAGAACATCCAATTAATCATTGGTGAGGGGATACCCAGTTGCAAAAGTAGGTAAAGGTGTCCTTTTCAGTCACTTTCCTGAATGCAATTCATACTATAGAAGGAGGTTGTTTCAGAGATATTAGGATGATTTCTTTCACAAGGAATTTACAAATGTACAAATAAGAACCATGCAAATATGTGTTATGTAAATAATGGCCAGGTAAATCATGGCTATTCAAATAAGGTCAGTCCTTTGTTCAGTAAGGCATTTTGCTGGCACTAGTTACAGTCCAAATAAATTAAATAAAATTAATGGCTTAAAGAAAATAATCTCTAGTACTTTAACTCACTCCTCTTTGGCTATATACCTGTCATCTCACCATGTGTTCTTGGCATCCACCTACTTATCAAATGTTAAAAGAAACTGCCTGTATCATTAAATTGGAATCTCTCTATACTTAATAAACTTTCCATTGATTTTTTCTTTTTGGATTAAATTTTTGCGTGTAAAATAGCAAACTATCAAATAGGGTTCTAAGTAATTCAAATTTCAGTAAAATAGATAATGAGTTAATGAATTAAAAAGACAGAATTGTTGATGTCAGAAACCAAGCTATTTATTTTGTGTGTATTTATATGTACTCTTATGTGTAGAAACAAAAGGTTAACATTGTCTTTCTTCTACAGTTTATCACAAAATTAATTTTTTCTGATCCAGGAAGCTATTGATTCAACAAGGCTTGTTGGTCAAGGAGATGAAAGGATCCTCTTATCTCTGACATCCCAGAACTCAGATTACAGGCATGTGGCCCATGGATATTTTTACATGGATTCTTCATTGCTGAACTCAGGTACTCAAGCATTCAGAGCAAGAACTTTACTCACTGTGCCAACTCTCTAGTCCCTACCATGCATTAAACCAAAATTCTGTGGTTCTTTATTCTACCAAATACAATTATATGTATATATATGTGTATATCTATCTATCTATCTATCTATCTATCTATCTATCTATCTATATATATATAGAGAGAGAGACAGAGAGAGAGAGACAGAGACAGAGAGAGACAGAGACAGAGAGAGAGAGGAGAGAGAGAGAGAAATATAGAAAGGTGCTTTTCTCTTTCTTGTGTTGTTTTTAGCCTGTGACACTGGATGCAGAGCTTTTGTGCTAACCCAGTTTTTAGTCTCTTCATGTATCAAATTTTGATTTTACTGCTTAACACCAGTATATCTCCTCTTGGAACCAGATTCACTAGAAATTAAAAAGTTTTTTGGGCTTAGTACCTGCTATGATTTTGCACATTTCTCTGGAGTAACATTCTACAATAAAGCAAGTATCCCATTTGACATTTTTCCAATATATATTGGCATTATTCACTATAACTTCTCCAAGATTATGCACACATGTGATAGTAAAATTTGTGCAAAGAAATTTACCATGATTAAAAAAGAATTTACAAAGTTCAGCACTTAGAAGATAGACAAGACCCACTTTATTCCTAGTGATCAATTTAGTGTAGTGATGGATTTGTCTGACTCAATCTTAAGGATAGGGTCAATTTTGTTATAAGGCCAGAATAAGTTGATTCTTGTTTGCTAAAAAATTATAGTAAACCATGTTTTAACTCGTTGTTAGAACTTGACATGCCCCTGACCCTATTAAATTAGACTTGTGCCTTTAATGTACCCAGAAAAGAAGATATTTTGCCAAAAAAAATGAAATATTCAGACAACATCCTATGTAACCAAAATTCTTCTAGAAATTTCCAAGCCCTTGACATACTCCATCCCCCTAAGTATTACAGTTTTCTTGGGATAGAAGCCTTACTATCCTCTATGCTTCATGCTAATTTTGACACTCTGCTTTAGTGAGGTAGACCTTCAGACTGAATATAAAGCTTTCTTCACATTCAGTGGAATCAACACTAGACTAAATACTTACTTTCTCATATAACTAAAGGAAAATGATGGAACCCTTTGATAGAGCACTTATCTAGCATGTACAATCAGTTCATTTTTAATCCCTAGCACCATCAAATCAAATCAAATTTGAAAAATGATGGATTTGTATCCATGAAGAAAATCTAAGCTAAATTGTATTTAACAAACTATGTGTGAGGGAAAAACTGACAGCTTTTCAGTTTAGAATGCTAGCATATATGCTATCTATATTTATAGCCAAAAGAGGAAGTGACCCATAGAATGAATCTGATTGACATTAGTCATCATTTATTTGTCTTAAATGGACATGATCTGATCAGTCAGCAACTTGCAAATGGCCACAGATCAAAGGCTATGACCAGTGGCCACTCATTCTCTGCCACTATCACCATATGTCACATGAATGTATTATTATGCTAGTTCGTAGTATGTTTTTATATAATACATATGGAGGCAGAGTTGAGTTCAAGTTTATCACATAAACATAGAAAAGGACTTAAACCCAACTTATTGGGTTTAACTAACTTCACAAATTCATATTTCCTCTAATTATTTTCATGACCAATACTTACAAAAATATGTCAACCTCTGCTTTTTTCTTGTTGTTAAAGAAGTCATCAAGATATCCTATCATGCCTAGCCTGAAAGAAGGAGCATGGTGATTTGTTTCCCAATTATCTAAACTGTAGGAAATCAAAATATCTAAAATTCTAAATAGTTTTAAAATCTGTAAACTCAATTTCATTTTTTTTTCTTTTGATTGGAGTTCTTTTCCTTTTTTACTAGTACATAAACAGTGTCTGATTTATTTGTTTACTTTAATATGAGACTTTAAACATAGCAAATTGTTTTCGAGCAAGGGGAAGGTTCTGGAATTGCTCAATCATCTGAACAGATTAAAGAAAATTTATTTAGAGATCTGAAAGATCAACAATTTCATGGTTGAGGTAATAATGAAAATAAAGAAAAATCATCAATGCTTTGAACTATGGTTTAATAGCTATTACCTTATAACATATTTTATTGAGGTCACATCTTCTATAAACATCTAAACTGTTTTGTTGGATGATGGGAGATATTTGCCATGATGCCATCATACATAGCTATGTGGAAATTAGGAATGTTATAAACATAATAGGTTCTCAAATCTTCAAGGAAAACTGAGCATGTTATGTAACCTCATAGAAGAAAAATGGACCAAAAGAACATGGCTCAGGTTTAAATTATTTTTACTGGCTCCTCTATGATTTTTCCTATGCACAATTGACCTTCTGGTCATTGAGAGCAATTGATTATTCTGTAATAGTAATTATGACCTTATTGAGGCAATATTTACTAGTTATTAATGCCTGTCACTTTGCATTCATTATCTCAGCAATTTTAATGACAAGTGTAGGTAATATATTACAAGTTTCTAAGAAATTAAGTCACTTGAATAGAATTAGTAATAGTAACAGACTCTCCAATTCTCAAGTCACAAAATTATATTTTTAGAGATTATCTCTGAGAGGAAGCAGCCTCACAATTCTTAGGAACCTCTACAAACTTATAGGATTCACAAGATACTTTTCTAGGGCTGTGAAAGTAGTAAACATATTTTGTAGGAAAGAACTGTTCAGTCAGCTGAGATCCAGGCTGCCAGCAATCAGATTAGGGATTCATGCATGCTTGCGAGCGCGAGCACACACACACACACACATCTCTGGGCTAATGGTTCATGTGAAATGAATCTTAATATTAATATTAAGGACCAAATATTAATGACAATGGCAATCTGAAAAAAAATCTTCTATCATCAATTGTTTGTGTAAGTAGCTTTAGAGTACATAGCTTAGAAGTAGGTAGAAGAATCCTACATCCTTTTCTATAGATAACAACTCTGGTGCATAGCTTGTAATAACAAACATTTTTTATCAATTTTCAGGAGACATATTGTTTATTTTTGATCTGCAGTCCTTCACAGAGCCAAGTGGATATTTTGATGAATAAACTGTAATCATCTGAGAGTTAAAATCCCCCTCCTCATTGCACAACGTTGCCACATGGCCAACATTTTCTGAACTTATGTCACATAAAGAACCATGAGGTTAGAGTACATGTGGTACATGACATTATTTTACTTTCTTCATGTCTCAGACAATGCTGTTTGTTTATGTATGTATGTTTGTTGTTGCTTTTTGTTCTTGTTGCTTTTTTTTATTTTTGTTTATTTGTTTTATTCTACCCATACCTTATAACTCTGTTTTCAAGGATCTGGGCTTAAGATCCTCTTCCATCTTATATATCATTTATTATATTAGTTGCTTTCCTGGTTGCTAGGAAAAACTACCCAGCAAAAGCAACTCAAAGAAGAAACTCAAAGTGAGTTTTCCCACTTCAATTAATCTAATCAAGAGGTTTCTTCAAAGAAATAGTCAGAAGTTTTCCACAGCCATTCCGAGTCGAATCTGGTTGACTAGTACATCATCTTGCAATAATCAATCTGTAAACTGTATTCTACCTTTTGCATAGCCAGTATAAAAGACATATTCCACGTATTTTATGTACAGATGTAAGCCTAGATTGCAAAGGTCCTGGAGTTATTCTAACTTCTGTCCCAATCATAAGTCACTTGTTAGTTATTGTTTCTCCTGGCCAAGTATTCACGGTCCAACTCCTCTCATGTAGGTTTCTTCCTCTCTTTGTGACCTTCTCCCTCTTTTGCCTCTGATTGTGAACCCCATACTTTCAGATAAATGAAAACCTCCCTAATTTGGTCTACTGCCCGCACACAAGATTTAACCTTTTATATGACATATTAATGTAGGAAGCAATGTTAAATAGCATCACTGGGTATATGTAAGGATCCCCTTGTTTGGAGAATCTACATCTTGGTTTCAGTATTTCATATTTGAATACATAGTAGCAGAAGACCAACTCGAATATAGATAGCTCAGTGTGCAAAGTGGGACTGTTCAGCATCAACTTCATTTTTGCATAGACTTTTATTCTATTAGAGAAGTTTCAGTAATCCAAAAAATACTGCAGTTTAAAGTAATCAAGTAATCTCACACACAGGCATTTAAGGAAAAATAAGTTAAACCATTATGTTAATTTTTTGGCCTTGTGCTGTTCATTGCCATTATTCATCCATATTTAGCTTACTAAGCGGCTTTTAGGATGACTGCTCTTTGTGTATCTGTATGTGTATACATGTGACCCTGTAAACACATGTATACACATGTTTGAGTGAGTGTACATTTGTGTGTCCAGAGGCCATAGAATAATCTTGGATGTTATTTCTTGGAAGCCATGGCCATATTTTTTGGTGACGGCATCTCACTGGTCTGGAGCTTGCAGATTTGTCCAGGTTAGCTGGCTAGCCCAAGAGATCTTCCTGCCTCTGTCAACCAGAGCTGGGTTTCAGTGAACATCACTATACCTGGATTAAGTTAAAGTAAACAAACAAAAGAACCACATAAGTTCTGAGGTTCAAACTCAGGTTCTTATGCTCATATGACAACTATTCCAATGACTTAGCATCTTCGAAGAACAATATACTTGATTGTTAATTAATTTTTTTCATTAGAAAATAAGAGCAAAGGTAGAGAGAGAAGGACAGAAAAAGGGGTGTACATTTTGTGGACTCATAGAAGAGCTGCACTGATGAGGGATAACAGAGTCAAGCCTGTCTGTAGTCTTCAGCTTCCTTCATTATGACACACAATGAACATCATGTTTTTTTCATTCCCACTAAATGCTGGGAATGTCTTGATTTGTGTCTGCTTAGGATTTCCATGATAAGGCTTAGTACTACTCTTTCTCCTTCCTTTTTCAAGGTATGGCTGGTTTTACCTCTTAGCTACAGGCTTATCAGTAGTGTCAGTCTTCTTAGTAACTATTAAACTTTCATGGTTCTGTTTAAAATTACTTGCTCCAAGCCAGACATTTTCTATCCTGACCCAATAAATGTACATCCTTTCTAGGGACTCATAGCCATATGACATGTGCGTATTTCTTTACATGTTACATTAAACTGTGAGCTTTATGGAGGCATTGCCAATGATTATACTTTATTCTTTTGTTTGTTTTCTTTTTCTCATTTTTAGCTTTAGACATAGTTAGGGTTCCCCAGAACTTCCATTGTGCTCAATAAGAGGCATGAAATAATAAAGGAAAGAATCTTTAAAGATTGCGTGCCCTAATATTACAAGAACTTAGTTATATGAGTAAGCAGAATGGTATATGACAAACTGTGTGTGCATCTAAGCTTCACATCTGTACCTTCATTGCTATTTCACCAGGAAAATTGTTCAGTGCCAGTCATTAAAGAAAAAAAAAACTCTATCAGTTTATGTTCAAGAAAAAATGAAATACAAACTAAAATGCATGGCAATAGATACCTTTTGAGGGAACTATATACACAGAAAGAAGAGAACTGACACAGAACCACTTCAGTTGTTCAGCATGAGAGAGCACATACAACCTGGACTTCTGATCCATAGCCAAGGGATAGTGTTTTTCACAATTATCCTGGGTCTTAAAACCTTAATTAACACAGACTACAAACTCCCTCATAGACTTGCCAAAAGCTTGTCTTTTCTCAAAACTGCCAATCAATAATAATAATAATAATAATAATAATAATAATAATAATAATACCTTAAATTTGAAGATTGGATGAAGAAGGAGTGAGGTATAGAAAAGAGGTGTATAGGGCAAAGGATGAGTATGGCAGCAGACATCTTAGAAGTACAGCATGCCCTTGGTTTTCCTAAGGAAATGAATAAGGAAGGTGTTTGGTTTCAGTGAAGGGAGAAGAAAAATGTTTGGAGAGAGGTGTTGAGTGGAATAATCATTCAAGCTATAACTTATTCATGCTGGAATGGAAAGAGTGTGTTATCAATGGTCAGGCTCTAGGATAGCTCCCCTGAGTTCTTTTTCTCTTATCCTAAATACTGAAATAAGGACTCACAGATTTGTAAAAGAAGCAATATAGCTAATTGAATAAAGAGATAATGTAGATACAAACGGTATATGTGAAAAATCTGACAGTGAGTGACATCGGTAAAAAATATTCAAATTTTCCAATTATTGTTTGGAGCTTTCATTTTTGGGGTTTGAGAGAAGTAAGAGTTTGTTTAAGATAGATGGTAGCATAGGTAGTTCTCTGTTTACATTGACAGATTTAACTATTTTTCATAGATATTCTAGATATCATAGATATTTCTAGATGCATGTCTCTTCTCATAATGCATCTGATTTTAATCACATTCATGCCCAATTATGCATAAACATAAAAGAGTAAATAGGGGCTTATTGTTAAAGGCTGAAAAAAAAAACTCACAGATTTGTACTACTGTGTATACACCCAAAATGAGTTCAGATCAGGAAAGCCTTTTTATTCTCCATGTTGTAATACATTGGAAACACAACTAAATAAATTTTTGCCAGGCAGTGGTGGTGCACACCTTTAATCCCAGCATGCAGAAGGCAGAGGCAGGCAGATTTCTGAGTTCGAGGCCATCCTGGTCTACAGAGTGGGTTCCAGGACAGCCAGGGAGGCTACACAGAGAAACCCTGTCTTGACAAACCAAAAAAAAAAAAAAAAATTCCACAGTTAAATAGTACTAGTGGTAGGGAAATATATAAAATGGTTCTGGTAAGACATAAGAAGAGTATGAACTTCTGCCATACAGCAGCCTCCAAAGTCCCACATATACATGTGTTCTACTTTGTATTCTATTACAGAGCCAAAACACTGACCCAAAGCAACATACAGAAGGAAGGGTTTAACTATGCTTTCACTACTAGTCACACTCCATCATTGATGGTAGTTGAGACAGAAAGGCTAGTAGCAACTGAAGCAAAAACCATGAAGAACCGTTGCTTAGATAGCTTTTTAAAATACTATATATGAACATTTAGCCTGTATGTATATATGTGCATAATGGGTGTGCCTAATCCTTTTGGAGGCCAGAAGAAAAACTGAAATTACAAATGGTCGTGAACCACTCGGAGAATGCTGAGAATCAAACTCAGGTACTCTGCAAGAACAATATGTGCTCTTAACTAACAATGCATAACTCTAGTCCATTACCTAGCTTTTTATATAGCCATAAACTGTCAGCTTAAAATTTGGGCTTTCTATTGTGGGATGAGCCATCAACATAAATTACAAATAATAAAATCCCACCCCCCTCAGAAATGTCTACAGACAAATCTGATAAACTTCTTCAAGTAAGGGTCCCTTTCTACAAGTGACTCTTAGTTATGTTAAGTTGAAAACAAAAGTAAGAAAAACACCATGTTAATGACTAAAGAACTTAAACAGCTTTGGAGACAGATGCCCATGTTAATGTATCTTCAAAGTATCTTGTCCTTTATTTGTAGTTGAAACTTTATGTTACAAAATGAGCATGCTCAGAAATGTACTCTTAAAATGAACTTGTTAAATATGGGCCCACTCCTAATGGAAAGCCCCTCCACCCATCAAAATCCTCATGCTTCCCTTTTTATGGTAGAACACTGTTTTACAAATTATTTTTGGGCTCCTTTTGCCTATAGATTTCTTCCACATTGAGCTGAGTTTACTTGGGCTTTATATTTACCAAGAAGTGGGCAAATCACATTGTAGTTATATACAACCAGGAAAAGCTTGCCAGGTTTGGCTCTGATCACTCACGTGAGAAATTCTGATATTCTCAATAGGAACTTCAAGGGAAGAGAGTTTCTTCATGCATGTCCCTTGACACATAGAACTTGAAATCAGGAATGATGAAAAACACTATCGCATTATAAATATTTGACACCTGAAAGCTTGTAACTTACCAAAATCATTTTTTACTTCAAAACTGAAAAATTAGGTAATCAATGAGCTTTCCCATCAGAATGGTTTAGAATATTAAAAGAGTTGATTTATTGAATATGTGCCATATAAAGTTGATAAATGTGAGTTATGTAGCAACTTTTAGCTATACTGTGACCTACACTGGCACTCACTCTTCTATCTACTTACCACATTATATTTGTATAAATTCTGTATGAATTTTGTCTTATGGCTTTCACAGGTTTATATTGTCTATAGTGTGTTTATTATTTCTTTGACAAATTTTCTGAAAAGGAAGCTCAAGGACAGAAGAGATTATTTTGGCTTACAGTTAAATTACATAGTCCATTGTAGCAAGAGAGAGTGTGGTGACAGGAGCAGGATGTAGTTGGCCATATATCATTATCAGTCAGAGAACAGAAAGAAATGAATGTTGGTGGATGTTCCCTGTCCTAGAAGTTGTGCTGATCCTGTTGAAGACAGGAGGGATTCAGGTATGACAGTATAGAGGATTCATCCAAATGCTCCTCAACTTACATGATGTACTTGTGCCCTTTCACAAGCTGAAAATAACTTAAATCAAAAAGCTCTTAAGCATTCTTCCTCAGCAAAATTACATATTGGAAAGTCAATTATATTTGTCAAGGTTCCAAAATTGACAGGGAGGCATCACCAACTGTCACAAGACATGAGAGGTCCAGATATCACCAGCCTGGGAAAAGATATAAATTCATAATTATAAATATATTTATACTGAGTATCATTTTCATATCATATACCATAAAGTTGAAAAATTCTAAATTAGGGACAGTGTCTTCAAAAACTGAGGTATACTATGTAAGTTTAAAATTTCATTACCTATTCCCATTTACTGCAATAAGTGCAGAGGAAAAAAAAAACAACTCAAGTATACTAATATTTAATTCTTGCCTGCTTAAGTAGTAGCATAACTTGTAATTGGAACATCTGTTCCTGGATAAAATATAAATTAAGAAACCAGGATAAGCTTCCAGATAAGCATGAGTCCACATTTTAGGAAGCAAGAGAATGTCAAATATCCAAATGTGGTACAAATTAACTCTCCCTAATAGATGGCACAGTCTTAATGTGCTTGCTAAGATGCTGATTAACCTATAACACAATTACAGTGTAAGGGCCAAAAATAAATAAATAAATAAATAAATAAATAAATAAATAAATAAATAGAAAATTGTCCTGTGTGGCTGTAGAGTACTTATCCAGGATGATCAGCCAAGTTCAAGAGCCTTGGGTGGCTTTCTTCCCATGGGGGATAAAGGACCAAGTTTTCACTTGATGGTTCATCGGTGCTGAGCTTTAATCAATAGGTCTTTAGAAAGAATAACTGGGTTCACCTTTTAGAAAAAAACTTTAAAGGCTAGAGAAAGGTCAGTTGCTGAATTTCTTGCCTTGCAGCATGAAGAACTGAATTTAATTCCAGCAAAGCTATTCTTAATACAAGTAAAATTATAAAAAATTAATAACTAATATTTAGGAAAATACATGTGTGTGCATATGCATATACGCATACAATACCAATTAATGAAACTGAGCCAATGAATTTGAAGGAGAGTAGGCAGGGAATGCTGCAAGGTTTAGAGAGAGGACAGAGAAGCAATAAATGTCATAATTATATTACAATCTCAAAAAGAAAATAAAAGATAAAACAAAGAATCATTACAAATATGAGAAGAAAAAGTATAACATAAGAGTATATTTTTTTCTTCTACCATTTGTGTTCTAGGGATCATACTCAGGTCCTCACGCTTGGCAGTTAGAGCCATTGTTGGTCCAACTGATGAATATTTTGTTGTTGTTATTTAAATAAACTCTTTCATTGAAGTTACAGGACACAGCATGTTTTGTATATAATTTTTTTTTCATTTTATCAGCATTGGTCAAATATGTATTATCAATGTGGATAAGAAATCTTAACGGAAAAATTGAATCTACCTTATAATAATATAATTTATGTCAATGTTTTCAGAATACACAGGGAAAACCGTCAAGAAGTACCAGAATTCAGTTATGTGGTAGAACCAAAAAAGAAACCATAAAGAGAAACTCAGGCAGTATTCCCATAGCACAGGCTATTCTCTGACCTCAAAATGGGACAGTTAAGCCATATTTAAATACACTAATTTAAAATAACCCAATCACTTAAGTCAAACTACATACCACAGATGTATTTTTAAAAGCCCTACTGTTTATATGTTTAGTGTAACTTGTTATTACAACTTTGCCCAAATGTACATACCATTATATGTGCATATTACATTTTTTTTTATATAATTTTTTCTTGATTTTTATGCCAAACCACACTTGGAAACAAAAGGAGTTTCTATTATATTGTCCTCATCTATCTGACAAGAAAAAGCATCCATATTACAGTACTATACTAATTTGCATTTATTTTTTTAAATGATTAAGAATATTTCCAAATGTGTATTCACAACAAACTCTTGGGTCTTAGTTTTAAGATATTTATTTGTATGCCTGTGCTTATGTATGAAAACTATATGGGGTTTTAAAACTCTGATTCAGTTTGCTAAGATTTATTATGAAAACAATGTAAAATTAGTTTTAGAGTAAACTATGACTATGTGATAGTAGATACCTGTAAAGTACCCCTTGGGTGCTAGAGTCAACAGATTAGAAATTTAAGTTCATTCTGAACTATGTAGCAATCTGAGGTTGATCTGAACCCCATTGGACCCTGTATCAAAAAGAAACAAATCAGCCACAATATCATCAAAACAAAAAGAAGAATAGTTGTCATTGGGTTTTATTACTCTGTGGTCTGAGATGTATAATTAGGAACTGTGGAACAACCACTGGGAAATGATACTGACCAACATCATATTCAACTGCAATGGAGAAAGACCTTTCTAACAGATGCTCTTGTCCTTGTCAGCAAGCAGTACTGTTCTTACCTGGTTTATCTCACCTGAAAACATATCAATAAGTTTCTTGAGATTCATTAACATTTAAGCACTTTCTTGCTATCTAGACTGGAAGTTATGTACACAAATAAAAATACCACAAAGTCTTCATAAAAGATTCAAGACCTAGAAAGATGACTCACTTGGCAAAACTCTTGGCTTCAAAGCAAAAAGCCTTGATTGTGACACCCAAACCTAAATTAAAAACCTGAATTTGGTGAATACATTGCAATCCTAAGTGTGAGAAATGGGAGAAAGATGTGGAGCTATGACTCACCGGGCAGCCAAACTTATGTATTTTGTGAAGCCTGGGTTTATGTGTCAGAAGCCATCTAGGAGAATCTAAGCCTAGCAGATGACTTTCCTGAGATGGTCTACCATTTTCCATGGTCTGTGATGGATGGGTTCTTAGAGACAAGGCCAAGAGAGGTCATCTCAGGATTGATTCTTGCTATTGATATGCTTTTCCTGTCATTAAATTAATAATAATAGTTTCTGGGCATGAGTCCACCTTATTAGCCTGATATTTCTGCAGATCAATGATGTACTATCTTGTAGTACATCATTTTATAGAAAAATAGATGATTTCTTAATTCCTGATAAAGATTCAAAAAATTCCTAAAATTATACTAATAATTATTGAACGCTTTATAAAAAGAGCTAAAATTGAGTCCTCGCAAATCTACGTGTCACTATACTAAGGTAGAAAGCAGAACAATTTAGGATGAAGGAAAACATTCCAATAAACTTTAAAACCATTATCAGATAACTAAAGGTAATAAACTGCTAATGAGCAGTTTGTTGTAGGTAGAAAAACAGAAGACAAAATATTGGCTGAGTTTACTCACACAAAACTTCAATAATCATGTGACATTAGGCAGATGATATGCATCTTGACAGAAATTTAATTTTTAACATTAAGTGAACTTTTGGAGCTAGTGACAGGAAAGGAATGTTTAGTTAGATAACACATCATAATGAAAACACATATAATCATCCTTGTTGTTAATTATTACTCAATTTATATTTTGAATTTATGTTTGAAGTATTTGTGAACTTTTGAAAAAAATGACAGTTGGAATACCTTGTGATCTATTCTCCTAAAATGTACAAAAACCTAGAATTGTTGATAATAAACAGGCAGATAGAGAATAAATGAGATGCAGAATAGAAGCATAATAGAAGCAGAAGAGACAGCAAAACATAGCAGATAATATATAGCTCAGAAGAAAGAAACACAGGCAAGAGAAGCAAGGCAGAAGAAAGTACAGAAAGCAGAAAAGTTGCTGCAGAGAGAACAGAAATCATAGGCAGGAATCTTTTTACTATGGGATAGGATTTTTTGTTTTGTTTCATTTTGTTTTCTTCTTAATAACAAGGCAGACTTTTATTCTTACTGAAAAGGACAAAGCTTTTTCTAGTATAGTTGGGTATCTTTCACCTAGCAATAGAAATGTAGAAACTTTTTCTTTTTCTATGCAATGAAGGTTGAAGATCATTTGTTTTCTTATCCAGAATGAGTGTGTTCTTTCTGCCATAGTTTTTGAACTTTTGCTCCATCAACCACACACACACACACACACACACACACACACACGTAAGTATGTCAGTTGAAGATACAAGTGGCAGGACCCAACAAACATGTATGAATGTATAAATGTGTATGAGTATGTTTGTATAAATATGTCTGTTTATGTATAACTTGTGGTGTAAAAGTGCTTCATTCTGCTAGTGTCACTCATTTTTTCAAGTACAATAAAAGTTAATTGCATCAAGCCTCCCTCTTGCCTGGCCAGTGAGAGGTAATTCTTCCAGGCAATACAGAAAATATACTTAATGACTAATATTTTATTGCTAAACAATGGATGGCAATTCACCTGAAGCGGTAGGCTTCTGGCCCCAGAATAATGAAGAATTAAGGGCAGTATATATTATTAATACTAAGCAACTTTTTCTGCTGCAAGACCATGTATTGCTCCTGTCAATGTTCCATCCTCTGATGCTTTCCTGGTAGGACCCTGTACTTAAGACTTAGCTCCTAGCAGTTATTGGATTTTCTGACTAAAAAAAGCAAGGTGGAAGACACCTGAGAAATGACAGCTAAAGCTAACTTCTGGTCTACATACGGATGCTGCATTTGGCACATTGCTGGTAGCAGTGAGCTAACACAAGGATGGGAATATATTGGCATAAAAAAAGTTTCTGTTGTATTTTTTTTCCCTATAATTCCATAATTGTTGGAATTATGTGTGAATTCCCAGTAGTTTCTGCTGAAAGCTTTTTCTAGGAGATACCAATACTTGGTACATAGACATTTTGGCTAGGTGGCTCTGTAAGGGCCACAGTCAAAATGATACATATAATTACAATTAAAAGTTTAGAAAACACATGTACAACTCCATGAAAATCAGAAACCCAGACAGCCCTAGATAGTCGAGTCTTTTCCTACATATTAGTCAATAGAGGTTGGACATGATCAAAACACATTACATTTATGGATAAAATTGTCAAAGAATAAATAAATATATTTAAAAATATCACCATGATGTTATCTACTAGACCCAAAGAAATCTTCCAACTATAATGAAAAATAGCTTCTAATGTGTTTCCATTTCTTTTAATAGATTTTTTTGTAAATATTATGTGTAGTATTCAGCTGTCATGGAGCTATTTTCCACTCACCTTTTTATGTTACCCCACAGTAAATCATTTTCAATATATTAATGGTTCTATCCTCTCTGGATTGCTTTAACACAGGTCATTTAACAATGTGTTTATCTACTAGCACATCACAGCAAAATGGTATTATAGAAATTCTTGATAGAGATATTGTCAAATGTGGTCAATTTTTATTTTATGCATACATTTTTTTAAGACCACCAAGTGTCATGTCAGTGTCTGCACATTCGAACATAGAAATGAATATAAGGAACAGAGAAAGTGTCAAATAAGTTGGTTACTCAAGATCATCATATATTTACTTAAATTACATTTAAATATTATGATATTTAAATGTTTAATTTTGGCCCTAAATTACAGTTGAAAGACTCAGCAAGGATCAGGTTGGTCTTTACTAATAAAATTGCCATCAAGACTGACAAAATAAAAGGCATAGGAAAAATGTTATTACCCGTAACCTTTATAGTGTCAAACTTCAAAATAGTTGAGAAATACAAATACAATGAACACTATTAAGCACTTCTGTGTTGCTGGCCAAATTGTCTTCATTTCTTTTCCTGCTGTGATAAAATAACCCCCAAAAGCAATTGGGTTTACTTTGTCTCAAAATTTGAGGGTAGTGTTTGTTATGGTGAAGAAATTAAAGTAGCAGGAACATGGCACAGTTGAATATTTGGAATCCACAACTGGAGAGTAAATGAATGCTTGTACATTCTTTTATCTAGAAATCCAGGATCTTAACCTAAATAAACATAATTTGATAATCTCTCATATACATAGCCAAATGCCAGGTGTTTCCAAACATGATCAAGATGCCTTTTGAATTTAACTATCAAACTTTTTCTATAACATCAGTCATAGAATTTAATTAATGGAAAACAATTAACATTAATTCATTAACTTCAACATCTTTTCTTTATTTCTATTCATTTTTCCACCAAATCAGTTCTATATTGACTCATCGACACCAAATTTAATGCATTTGTGGCACACTCTGGGATTTGATTATAATATTGTTAAAATAGAGAGTTGATTTCATGTTTGTGTGATGATTGGAATTCTGGGAATTTTTGAGAGACTGCTGAGAGAGATGTAATGGGTTGTTGGATGGTTATTGGTTGTTTGCTGTTTGTTGTTGGTGGTTGTGGTCTGTTAAGTAGTCATGCCCAAAGAAGAAACAACAACAGGAAGAAATTATATTTCCTGACTGTGAAGATCAAATTATCTGTAAGGAACTTCACTCCCCTAATCAGTAGAAAGTATTCCATGATAAGGAAACGTTTTTTCAGGTACCTCTTTTCTCTTTCTGCTTTATCCCTTTTACTGTCCTATCTATTGTTAGGGGATGAAATATGTGGAGAAAAGAAGAATAATTAGGAATCCACAAAGTAGAAAACACAAGCTACAAGGAGAAAGTTGAAAGTATGGGAAAAGGATGGAGAAGGTTGGAAGAAAGAAGAAACCACAAACTGATAGTTTGTGAGACCAGCTACACAAATGCACACACAGCTATTAAAACAAACAAACAAACAAACAAATAAATGGTGGACAAAGTCAGTAATTACCAAAACCTGTGATGCAAAAAGTTTGCATCTCCAAAAGTTTCTTGGACTTCTGTTGAAAATGTGACTAAGAATAGAAGGACAATGTGGTAGAATCTCTACAGGCTGCTTTTCAAATCTGCTGTATTAGTATGTATTTACGCTAGTTTTACACACATGCATACACACATATATACATACAAACACATATAAGTTCACACACACAAAGGTATAGACATATAGACAAAATTACATGTATACACACATACATATACAATCACATATGCATACACATATACAAACACACTCAAGTAAAAACACATACACCAGTATACTTAATGCACATAAATACATGCATATACACATGTCAGATGCACAGATCTACACATGTATATACAGACAGACAGACACATGTGAAGACACACTCACACACACTACACAATACACACATACAAACACTTTGACATTTGATCTTTCAGAATCACAATCTTCTAAAGTGCACAGAAACACAAATATGTTAACTATGACTATCTTTAACACTTCTTAGTCTGGCTAACTTTTCTTTCCTTTTATTCCTCTGTGCTTTTGCTTTCAACTGGATAGTTAAACTCAGTTTTATTCAGACTTTTTTCTGGTTTCTCAAATAATATCCTAACATTTATAAGTGCATAACTGAATTTATTAGCAGTGAATGTAAATGTGTGTTCATACAGTGTCAGACTCTGGGGATTACTTTCTGAGCTCCCCTCTGTCTTCTTGATCTTTAGAAGTTTTATCTAAGATATAAAATCTCAGAAGGTTATACTTTTTGTAAGTGTCTCCCTCTTGTGTTTGTTAGTATCATTTACATTTTTCCTAACAAATAAATGTATGTTCTTTATTTAATAAAGTCCACTAACACTGTTCTAGGACAATGACTCATTCTGGAAGTTGCCTGCCTCACAACAATGAGAGCTTAAATTTGGACTGTAGACTCCAGGCACCAATATAAAATGATCATTTCTGCCTGTAATTCTAGCATTGGGAAGTCAGAGACAGGAGGATTCTTAGAAGTCTCTAGCCAGCTAGTCTTCACAAATTGTTGAGGTCTCAGTTCTGTGAGAAAGACTGTCTACAAGTTTCAATGTGATTGTAAAAAATTCTAGTGGTCTCCTTCTTATCTCCATATGCACATACAGACTGGCATAATCATGCTAAATTTACATATTTGGAAAGAAGTAATTATAACAGAATAATTGACTTTATCATCATGGGCCATAGGCATGTCTGCAGAGTATTTTGGTTGGTTATTTACAAAGAACAGCTCATTCCTCCATGGTCTGTGCCTTCACTGGTCATACAGTCCTGGAAAGTATAAGAAAAGTCAGCTGAGCAATCTAGGGGAAGTATAATTCTAAGCAATAATCCTTTGTGATCCCTGCTTCAGGTTCTTTTTGCAGGTATTTGCCTCAGAATTCTGCTCTAGCTTCCCTGAAGGATTCAGTGTAAAAAGTAAAGTGAAATAGATAATTTCTTTCCCATTTTTCCAATTATGTTTATAAACACAGCAGAAAAGTAAACTAATACAATTCATCCAAAGGCACAAATACACATATACATATGAACAAATAAGGTACAACCCACTAATTTATTTTTCTTTAATTTTTGGTTTTTAAATTTGGATATCTGGTAAATCTTCATGTTTCCCTGCTGTAACACATGCCTCAAGGACTCCCTTCTACATGTTATTTTATTGCCTTATGGTTATTAATATAGTCAAGCATACTGTATTTCATATTTAGATAACAAGTATGCTAAATGTAGCTTGATTTTTTCACTAGATGAATTTTTATCTTTAACATTTCTTCGACTGAACTGTCATGTCTGTTTTTGTTAATGTATAAATAGATGATTGTATTTCTGAGCCTCTCTTTCAGATATGAATTAGTATTCATATTGACTACATATCCTCAACAATAGATTTGAAGTAGCCATATATCCACTGGAATAAACATTACACCCACTTCATAAAGTAACCATGATGTTTGTCCAGGAATAGAAACCCTGACTAAGAAAAGTTGGTACAAGGAGTGGGGTTTTCCTGTGACAACCTGACCACGTTTTGGGGAGGAATGTGGAAGGACTTTGTAATTTTAAACTACTAGAGCCATTGGATGTTTAGAACTCTGTAGGATGTTGTGTAGGAGCTTAGAAGATAATCTTGAGAACAATGCAGAAGATGGAGTCCTGGTTTGTGAAATTACAGAGAGATGATTAAAGACTCTTATCAGGGCCATTGCTAGTTTGACTGTGAAGATTCTGTGGTTTTGACTAGTGGGACTGAATGGTCCCCTAAGATTTAACAAGATACTCGAACTACTAAAGCAAAACCATTGCATTACTGAGACTATTGATGCTGGTTAGCTGGAGCTGGGAATTTGAAGGTGATAGAGAAGAAATCAGCAGCATTGGGGTGAAATCATCTAGGAAATATTTTCTGAGAGCACAGAGGCTGCATTCTAGAGATAGCCAGGGTTGTACCTTGTGCTGTGGCTGGACTTGGTAATGTGTAAGAGTCACCCAGGTAGTACTGAATTTGAAGGCATGAAGAAGTCATGAAGAGTACCTGAGGCTTGCGCACTGTGAGAGGCCAAGGAAGGCCATTGATGAAGGTGCAGCCTAAGTTGCAATTGATGGCCCAGGACTGAAGGGGTCATGCAAAGGTGGTCTTCCTTGGCATCATGAAGAAAGTCTATGAGAAGCTGTTGGTAAAGCCTAGTTGCAGCAGAAGACAGCTTTGTTTTGGAGATGCCAGTACCATGACATGACCACCAAAAAGAGCAGTGGCAGTGGAGTACAGGCATCTGGAGCCTAGAAGACAAGGTGCGTGCAACAAAGGGCAGAGCTAGAGAAGTGACTCAAGCCCTTGGAGGAATCCAGAAGATTGTGAGTGGATCCCTGACATTGGACAGTTGGAGATTGATTTTGATTTTGATTTTGACTTTGCCCTGATATATCTTCTCTCCTGAAGGAAGAAAGTATTTTAGTGGAGTCCACAGTTAAGAGACTTTTAATGTTTAAAAGAATTTGAATTATAAGAGATTGGATATTTTAAAAGGGATTGAAATTTTAATATGTAAGAATTTGCAAAGATTGTGGGACTTTTAAAGCTATTTAGATCACGGAGATAAGTAATAAAGTAATAGTTGAGGCTTAATAGTATTGTATTTGAGTGTCAAGTTGACAAGGGATCAATTGTACTGGCTGGTTTCAAGCCAATTTGACACAAGCTGGAATTATGACAGAGAAAGGAATTTCAGTTGAGAAAGTGTCTCCAAGATAATCAGCTGTAAGACATTTTCTCAAATGGTGATCAAGGGGGTGAGGGAAATCCCTTGTGGGTGGTACCATCTGTGGGCTTGTAGTCTTAGGCTCTATAAGAAAGCCAGCTGAGCAAGCCATTTGAAGCAAGCCAGTAAGGAATATCCCTCCATGGCCTCTGCATCAGTTCCTGATCCCTGACCTGCTTGACTTCCAGTCATGACTTCCTCTGGTGATGGACAGCAATGTGGAAGTATATGCTGAATGAACACTTTCCTTCCCAACTTGCTCCTTGGTCATGATGTTTGTTCAGGAATAGAAACCCTGACTAAGACAATGTGTAATTCATACATGATAATAATTTTATTTTTAAATGAGTCAAACATGCCACTACAATCTAGTTAGAATTGAGGATTTATTCAGTTTTGCTTCCTCAATTCAAAATCGGTTTCCCACTAAGGACTCCAAATTCCAATAATATTTACAAAAACATAACCAAACTGTAGTTTTGATGGAAGATCATCAAGATCATGTATGTCAAGATACATATATAGATAGACATTTAATATTTTTCATACTATTAAGTAATGGATCATTTACCTCAACTTCAGGGAAGGAAAACTCTAATTTGAGGAAGATAATACATTTCACAGTGTCATAACTATGTGAAGCGCAGAATAGAAGGTTGTTAGTCTGAACAGCTCAACAGGAGTGGCTTCAAAGACTCCACATTGTTAGTCCTTCTAATTAAATAAATGATTAATGTAATGAACTTTTGTAAACCAATTATTGGAAACCAGAACATTTTTTTATGAAATTACCTCTTCTTTGGTACATTTTGGATAAAATTTCTATTACCAGGAAAAAGATTAAGTCAAAGATTATTTTAGAAACTATATCCTGTTTAAAAATCAAAGTGTAACTAAACTGTTAAGGTTTAATAGTTTTAACATAAAGAAAATAAATATTTATACAATGATCACAAATCTATATTGTTAAGAGAAGAATATAATCTGAATTTCCTGATTATATCCCATGTGTTATGAGGCTAGTTATTAGCAATGGTTACTAAAAAGTGAATTACTCTGGGGTTTCTTATGCTAAATAGCCAAAGACAATGTATATCTTGTCAATATTCCATCTTAGAGTCCTTGATAGAGTAGAACAGTAGCAGCTTTGTTTCAAGAATGCTGAATATTCATCAATGTGGTAAATAATTAACATCGTAACATTTATGAAAGCATCTATGTGACATTAAAAAAGGGTATTGATCTTATTACTAATAAATTCATGTGCAAAATTTGAGTGGGTATAGGGTTGAATATAATCATACATATCAATTATTGACTGTATTTTATGTGCAATATTAAACATTCCAGCTGTAGTAGCTCATTTTTTTTCTATATCTTAAGTATGTTAAATGCTTTGGCATAGAGATTGATTAAAAAGTGTTTTAAATTAATGAACCAGAGACATAGATAAAGAATTTATGAAATGGAGAGGATTGGTTTCTTAAATCCATAACTATGATTCTGAATTCTAGAGCTAAAGTAGTATGTAAAAGAAGACCTTTTTGAAACATAGATTTATGATGTAGCCCAGTCTGTGGGAAAATCTATGAGTATCCTGCCTCTAACTTCAAAATTCTGAGATTGCAATACTGAGCTGCCACCTAACTTCTAAATGTTGGAATAGAAATCATGAGCTGCTATGCCCAGGACTTTAGAGATTTGAATCACATCGTACACAGCACTGAAATTCTTTCTCTTGAAAAGTAGCCTCAGAGTTCCTCATAAGATGAGAAATGACCTTCTCGATGCTGTTTACACCATTGATGTCTTTCTCTGATTTGATTGCCTTGAAACACCATAGTTCAAATAAAAGAAGCTTTGGGAAAAAAAAAAAAAACAACAAACTATTCCATAGGCATTATTGGTTTTTTGGTATATAATGCGTCTTCAACCTCAATGTTGACCTAATGGAGTTAAAATATTTACCTAGGAGTGACCAAGATCAATGAAAGGTATAGAATACTATTGTACTGAACTAAAATCAAATTCTTACGTGCATGGGGATCATTTAGGCTCACAAAAAAAATGGACAAACAACATTCCTTAAACAATGTGGTTGTCAGACTTTTCTAGCTTTTAGCTCCTCAGAACCAAAGACCTGTTAAGGAATTTCACTATAAAGTGGATTTGTGGCTAGAAGGATGCCTCACTCAGCAAAACACTTAATTTGAAACCGGAGAACCTGAGTTTAATTACCCAGAAACTTGTTAAAATATTAGCCTTTAAGTTGTGATCCTTAAATCTCAGTGTACTGAGTTCTGGGATTACAAACATGTACCACCAGCTCTGCAAATATAAGAAATATAAAAGCAGGAAAATTGGTTTAATATATACATGCTTATATAGAAATTTACAAAGTATAGTAATAGTATAAAACAATTATCTGACTTTGATTAAGTATAACAGAGGAGTAAAATAGTTCTGTGGCATGAGGGAGGTTGACTATAACAATAAAAATCTTCTGTAGATTACAATAATATGCAATAGAAGGCTTTTAAAAAGAAAATTTGGGAGAGGGGGGAATGCAATACTCATTCATATTGGTTAGCATGTATGTGCTTTTATGTCACATATATGCTATTCTTTACAAATTAATGTGGTTCCAGTTCAGACCATGGGTCAAGCAGTTCTGATGCTTTTTTGATACTTTATTTACATTTCAAATGTTTTCTCATTTCCAAGTCTCCCCTTGGGAAACCCTGTATCCCATCCTACTCCCCCTGCTTCTATGAGGGTATTCCCTCACCTATGCACCCAATCCCATCTTCCCTGGCATTTCCTTACACTGGGATATCTAACACCCTCAGGTCCAAGGGCCTCTCCTCCCAATAATGGCCAACAAGGCTCTCCTCTGCCACAAATGTGGCCAGCACCATGGGTCCCTGCTAATGTGTATTCTTTGATTGGTGGTCCTTTGATTGGAGCACTTGTGGGGGGTCAGGCCAGTTGACACTGTTGCTCCCTCCATGGGTTTGCAAACTTCCTCAGCTCCTTCCATCCCTTCTGCAGCTCCTCCATCTGGGACCCCACTCTCATTCTAATGGTTGCTGTAAATTTAATCTCTGATATTAGGAACTTATGGGCTAATATCCACTTATTAGTAAGTACATACTGTGTTCATTCTTTTGTGACTGAGTTACCTCACTCAGGATGATTTTTTCGAGTTCCATCCATTTGTCTGCAAATTTCGTGAAGTCATTGTTTTTAATAGCTGAGTAGTATTCCATTGTGTAAATGTAGCACAATTTCTGTATCCATTCCTCTTTTGAGGGACATCTGGGTTGTTTCTAGCTTTCGGCTGCTATGAACATAGTGGAGTATGTGTCTTTATTATTGTGAAGATGTTGAAGCATCTTCAGGGTATATGCCCAAGAGTGGAATAGCTGGGTCCTCAGATTGTATTATGTCCATTTTTCTGAGGGTCCACCAAACTGATTTCCAGAGTGGTTGTACCATCTTGCAATCCCACAAGCAATGGAGGAGGGTTCCTCTTTCCCCGCATTCAAGCCAACATCTGCCCTCACCTGAGTTTTTGATCTTAGCCATTCTGATTGGTGTGAGGTAGAATCTCAGGTTTGTTTTGATTTGCATTTCCTTGATAAGTAAGGATGTTGACAATTTCTTTAGGTACTTGTCAACCCTATGAGTTTCCTCAGTTGAGAATTCTCTGTTTAGCTCTCTTCCCCATTTTTTGATAAGGTTATTTGGTTCTCTGGAGTCTAACATCTTGAGTTCTTTGTGTATATTGGATAATAGCCCTATATTGAAAGTAGGATTGATACAGATCCTTTCCCAAGCTGGTAGTTACCATTTTGTCCTATTCACAGTGTCCTTTGCTTTACAAAAGATTTACAATTTCATGAGGTCCCATTTGTCGATTCTTGATTTTAGAGCATAAACCATTGGTGTTCTGTTCAGGAACTTTTCCCCTGTGCCCATGTGTTCAAGACTTTTCCACACTTTCTCTTATTAGATTCAGTGTATCTGGTTGTATGTGGAGGTCCTTGATCCACTTGGATTTGAGATTTGTACAGGGAGATAGGAATGGACCAATTCGCAGTCTTCTACATGTTGACTGCCAGTTGAACCAGCAACATTTGTTAAAAATGCTGTGCATTTTCCACTGGATGGTTTTAGCTCCTTTGTCAAAGTACAAGTAACCAAAAGTGTGTTGATTCATTTCTGGATCTTCAGTTCTATTCCCTTGATCAACCTGCCTGTTGCTGTGCAAATACTATCTTTTTTTTTTTTTTTTTTTTTTTTTAATCACTACTGCTCTGTAGTACAGCTTGAGGTCAGGTATTCTGATTTCCCCAGAAATTCTTTCATTGTTGAGAATAGTTTTTTCTATCCTGGGTTTCTTGTTATTTCAAATTAGTTTGAGAATTGCTCTTTTTAAGTTTATGAAGAATTGAGTTTGAATTTTGATGGGGATGCCATTGAATCTGTAGATTGCTTTCAGCAGGACGACTATTTTTACTATATTAATCTTGCCAATCCAAAAACATGGGAGATCTTTCCTTCTTCTGAGTTCTTCTTTGATTTCTTTCTTCAAAGACTTGAGGTTCTTGTCATACAGATCTTTCACTTGTTTTGATAGAGTCATACCAAGATACTTTATATTGTTTGTGATGATTGTGAAAGGTGTCATTTTCCTAATTTATTTCTCAACCTGTTTATCTTTTGAGTATAAGAAGGCTACTGATTTGTTTGAGTTAAATTTATAACCAGCCACTTTGTTGAAGTTGTTTATCAGTTGTAGCAGTTCTCTGGTGGTGTTTTTTGGGTCACTAAGAAAACCATCATATCATCAGCAAATAGTGATATTTTTATTTCTTCCTTTCCAATTTGTATTCCTTTGACCTCCTTTTTTTGACTAATTGCTCTAGCTAGAACTTCAAGTATTACGTTGAATCTATAGTGAGAGAGAGGGCAGTCTAGTCTAGTCCCTGATTTTAGTGATTCAAGTTCTCTCCATTTAGTTTGATGTTGGCTACTGGTTTGCTGTATACTACTTTTACTATGTTTATGTATGGGCCTGAATTCCTGAAATTTCCAAGACTTTTATCATGAGGCTGTATTGAATTTTGTCAAAAGCTTTTTCAGCATCTAATAGAATGACCGTGTGTTTTTGTTTTTTGTTTTTCCCCCTTTGAGTTTGTTTATGTAGTGAATTACGTTGATGAATTTCTAGGTATTGAACCATCCCTGCATCCCTGGGATGAAGTCTACTTGATCATGGTGAATGATCTTTTTGATGTGTTCTTGGATTTGGTTTGCAAGAATTTTATTGAGTATTTTTGCATCAAAAATACTCAATATTTGATTGAGTATTTTTCATAACAGAAAAATACTCAATCAAATATTGATTGAGTATGATTCATAACAGAAATTGGTCTGAAGTTTTTTTTCTTTGTTGAATCTTTGTGTGGGTTTGTTATCAGAGTAACTGTAGCCTCATAGAATAAATTGTGTAGTGTTCCATATGTTTAATTTTTGGGGAATAGTTTGACAAGTATTTGTATTAGGTCTTCTTTGAAGTTCTGATAGAATTCTTCAGTAAACCTATCTGGTCCTCGGCTTTTTCTAGTTGGGAGAATTTTCTTGACTGCTTATATTTATTTAGGGGTTAGTCTGATCCTGACTTAACTTTGGTATTTTGTATCTTTCTAGAAAATTGTCCATTTCTCCCAGATTTTCCAATTTTGTTGAGTGTAGGCTTTTGTAGTAGGATCTGGTGATTTTTTTTTTTTTAAATTTCCTCAGATTCCATTGTGATATCTAGCTGTTCATATCTGATTTTGTTAATTTGGATACTGTTTGTGCTTTCTGGTTAGTCTGGTTAAGAGTTTATCTATCTTATTGATTTTCTCAAAGAATCAGCTCCTATTTTGTTGATTCTTTTTATAGGTCTTTTTTGTTTCTATTTGGTTGATTTCAGCCCTGAATTTTATTATTTCCTGCAGCCTACTCCTTTTTTGTGTGTATTAGCTTTTTTTTCCCTAGAGCTTTCAGATTGTTTTTAAGCTGCTAGCATATGCTCTATCCAGTTTTTTATTGGAGGCACTCAGAGCTATGGGTTTTCCTCTTAACACTGCTTTCATTATGTCCCATAAGTTTGGGTATGTTGTACTTTCATCTACATTAAATACTAGAAAGTCCTTAAATCCTTTCTTTATTTCTTTCTTGACCAAGTTATCATTGAGTAGAGCATTGTTCAGCTTCCATGTGTATGTGGGCTTTTTGTTGTTGTTGTTGCCATTGAAGACCAGACTTATTCTGTAGTTATCTGATAGGAGGCATGGAACTATTTCAATCTTCTTATATCCATTGAGGTTTGTTTCGTGACTGGTTACATGGTCATTTTTGGAGAAGGTACCAGGAGGTGCTCAGAAGAAGGTATATTCTTTTGATTTTGATGAAATGTTCTATAGACATCTGTTAAATCCATTTGGTCCATAACATCTGTTAGTTTCACTGTGTCTCTGTTTAGTTTGTGTTTCCAAGGTCTGAGTGAGTGGGGTGTTGAAGTGTCCCTCTATTATTGTGTGGGGCGTAATATATGCTTTGAGATTTAATAAAGTTTTTTTTATAAATGTGGGTGCCCTTGTACTTGGAGCATAAATGTTCAGATTTATGAGTTCTTGGTAGATTTATTTCTTTAATGAGTATGAAGTGTCCTTCCTTATCTTTTTTGGCTACTTTTTGTTGAAAGTCATTTTTATCGGATATGAGAGTGGCTACTCCAGCCTGTTTCTTAGGACCATTTGCCTGGAAAATTGGGTTCCAGCCCTTAACTCTCAGGTAGTGTTTTCCTTTAACCCTGAGATGCGTTTCCTGAATGTAGCAAAATTCTTGGTCCTGTTTATATATCCAGTCTTTAGTCTATGTCTTTTTATTAGGGAATTGACACATTAAGGAATAGTGATTTTTCCTTCCTGTTATTTTTGATGTTATTTTTATATTTATGTGGCTATCTTCTTTTGAGATTGTTGAAAGATTATTTTCTTGCTTTTTCTAGACTGTAGTTTCCCTCCTTGTGTTGGCATTTTCCATCTATTATTCTTTGTAGGGCTGGGTTTCTGGAAACATTTGTATAAATTTCATTTTGTCATAGAATATCTTAAGTTTCCCCATCTATCATAATTGAGAGTGTTACTGGGTTTAGCAGCCTGGGCTGGCATAGCTGTTCTCTTAGAGTCTGTGTGAGAGCTTCTAGTTTTTATAGTCTCTGGTGAGAAGTGTGGTGTAATTCTGATAGGTTTGCCTTTATATGTTACTTGACATTTTCTCCTTACTGATTTTAATATTCTTTCCTTCTTTTGTGCATTTGTTGCTTTGACTATAATGAGAAAGGAGGAATTTCTTTTCTGGTCTAATCTATTTGAAGTTCTTTAGGCTTCTTGAATGTATATGTTCATCTCTTTCTTTAGGTTAGGGAAATTTTCTTCTGTAATTTTGTTGAAGATATTTACTGGCCCTTTAATTTGGGAATCTTCACTCTCTCCTATACCTATTATCCTTGGTCTTCTCATTGTGTCCTGAATTTCCTGTATGTTTTGGGTTAGGATCTTTTTGCATTTTGACTGTTTTGTCAATGTTTTGATGGTTTTGTTCATTTCCTTTGCCTTTTTGATTGTGTTTTCCTGTATTTCCAGCAATTTTATTGTGTTTTCCTGTAATTCTATAAGGGATTTTTGTGTTTCCTCTTTAAGGGCTTCTAGCCATTTACCTGTGTTCTCTTGCATTTCTTTGAGGGAGTTATTTATTTCCTCCTTAAAATCTTCTATCATCATCATGAGATGTGATTTTAAATCTGAGTCTTGCTTTTCTGCTTTGTTGGGGTATCCAGGGCTCGCAGTGGTGGGAGAACTGGGTTCTGATGTTTTGAAGTTGTCTTGGTTTCTATTCTTATGTTCTTACCCTTGCCTTTCTCCATCTGGTTACCTCTGGTGGTAGTTGGTTTTTCTCCTTCTGACTGTGACTTGTCCCTTCTGCAAGCCTCTGTGTCACTCTTCCTTGGAGATCAGCTCTCTCTGAGAGAAATTTGGGTTTGGAGAGCTGTGGTACAGGTTTAGCTCTGGGGTACAGACAGAAACCAGAAAGATCCTCTCCCTAGCTGTTCCTTGGTTTCTGTGTCATGATGACTCTGCAAGGATCTCTCTTGATCCAGGAATTTGAACAGAAGTGGTGGTCTTGCTTGTGCTTGAAGGTATTTTTGCATGACTGGGAGACCAGCTTTCTCATGGCACTATTTGAATATGGAGTCCTGCATCAAAGGGTCAGCTCCCTGTCAGAGAAGAAAACTGAAAACCCATTCTTCATGCCCTGTGTCCTGAGAGTTCCGAGTAGGTCCTGCTGAGTAGTGGTGCTCCCCTCATCTCCACTCACAGGCTTGTCCACACTCGTGGGATCCTTGCTTTTTCCCTCAGTTCCAGTGCTTTTATCTTTACAATGCAAGTTACTATGACATTCCATCAAGTTGTCAGTGGTAGGGAAGGCGTTTTGTACATTTTCAGATGTATATCACTGCCAGATTGATAAGTCAAGTGTGTAACCTTCTAGAGAAAACTAACATCACTGGTATTGAAAAATCATAAACTGAAAAAATATTCAGCTTATGCTATTGTGTCCTAGTAGATACAAAACACCTGGACATGGAATTCCAACTGAATATGACTGGCACTAAATTTGGTTTTGTCCCAAACTGTGTCTATAATTCAGCAGACTTTCCACATGTATGATAAAAGATAAACATACTGCATGAGTGCCCAAGCAGTAGTATGACAAGAAGAAGCACACAGCATCATGAGAAAACATTTCTAAACCTCATATCTTTGCCTCCTCTTTTACCAGAGACAATTTTCTTGATCACACACACACAAACTCTGGACCTTGCAAACAAATGACAAAGGAAGGAATTTTTCATAATTTGTAGATAATGGATAAACTCTGTTAGAAAAAGAAACAATCACTATAGTTTCATCACACAATTTTTCAAGGATGACCACAAATACTGTAATTCAAGTTTTATTCCTGTCATTCTGACAAAATCCTCCTGACAAAAAAGCTACATAGAAATTATCCATTCAGCTTATGGTGTCAGGTTATAGTTCATCACTGAAGAGAAATCAAGACATGGACCTAAAGCAACCAAGAACATCCTCAATCAATCAGAGAGTGAGATAATAGATGCAGGTATTCTTAGCGGTTTAAAATCTTTTCCCTCTTATAGAGTACAGGACCAGTCATCTACTTTCAGGGTAGGCCTTCCCATATCAATTACAACAGTCAAGAAAATATTCCCTTGATACATCCACCTGCTAAACTGATCTAGACAGCATATCCTTCACTGAGACTTTCTTCTGAAGTGATTTTAAGCTCTGTCAACTTTACAATTAAACAAACCATTGCTTAGTATGTGTGAAATAAGAGAGTGTATAAGACTAGTAGGATATGCATGCATTTTTAAACAGTAACAAATGATTTGCCATTTGCCCAAAGAGGGCATGAAAGAAGAAGTCAGGACATTCTAAAGGAAAGGTATTTAAGATTCAAGAGGTAAACAACTCACAAATCTCAGGAATTCTCTTAAGCTAACTATAAGTATAGGCCACTCCACGAGATTATACAAGCAGTAAAGAATACTGAGAAGAGACTTCCCACCTTCTACAGCTGTATGCCAGTCACATAGAAAGTTCCAAGTTTTCATTTCTTGTCAGTCATCACCCGTGCTATGGTGAGCTTTGTGATAAAGATAATTTTGAGTCTTCCCAAGCTTTCATCCATATTCCTGTAACTCCAATATAACACTAGTTCTTTGATTTGAACCTGGGCAGTATCCTTACTTTGGCCTGCCATTTTTGCTCTGGAGAGAATAGATGTTTCTTTATGGTGCCCCAAGAAATGAATCACACCATATTCAACAACATGATATCTGACACTAAATATACTGAAGTGGGAATTTCTGGTTATGTCATGCTATGTAGACTTGTGTGATGTTTTGCTTAAAGAGACTCATGTGATATTTTGCTGAGGCATACCCGTGAGAGGATATGGAATGTTGGGAAAGGGTTTAAGTAGTTCCCAACGGACCCCAATGCCCATTATGGGGAAAGGTGGCTGTTTCTGCTAAATTATACCACTGCTGCTGATTCCTGTCTTATGACACTCTTAGAACTGGACTGTTGATATACTGGCACTACCAAACTGGACAGCTGCTATCCTGAGAACAATTAGACTCAACCCAAAAAACTTCTAAGCAGATCCACATTCTCTTATCCTCTTTACCATCTTTTCTTCCCTACCATTGGATGGTGGGCTAGAAAGGGATGGCAAAGTGTTGAGAACCCTTTCTAAGGATGGTTTTAAAAAATTTAAGTCTACAGTATCTGATATTAGCATGAATACAAAAGGAGCTAAGATCCATCTTGGTACATGTTGGGAATATGAATGGGTCCATCTGTATTTACTTCTACCCACTGCTGATCTCATGTTTGCCCTACTTTATTCTGAAATTATTTTTTTGTAGAATAATTAACACTAGAATTATCTGTTCCCTGCTGAATTTCCCATTATTACTGAGAGAAAACTGGCTTAATCTTTTGAACACAAAATATACCAATATACAATTCTATATTCTGTTTCTAAATACAAATTTATAACTGAATCAAGAAACTATAACTGGGATTCAGAAATATGTATTTTTATTTGCTAGGATAAGCAGAATGAATAGTCTGCCATGCAATAGCATGTTCAATAACTTGCAGTGTAAGTCTATATTCTGAGTAAGAATATAGCAAAAATTATGCTTTTCAGTAATTCTAAGGCCATAATAATCATTGTTTTTAAAGCAGACAAGCATATAAGTACTCTTTAAGGTTTATTTCTAACCAAAATTGAAGTGATTTTTTTTTTAGTATGACCAAATGACCAACAAATTTTTAATGAGAAATTTTCTTGCTTTAATTTTGAAAAAAAAAAATTATCTAAGTCTAGTTCCTCCTTTGGTTTCAGGCAATAATTCTTAAAATTTGTAAATTATGAGTTTTAGAGTATGTATGTGTTGCATAGTGGGTTTTAATATTTGCCTAGAGTATTTGCCTAACATACATAAAGCCCTGGATACAATCTCTAGCATGACAACAATGGGGCAGTAGCATACCCATTTAATCTTATCTCTTAGGAGGCAAATGTTGAGAAGTTAAAAGTCATCTTCAGCTACATATAGTATTATAGGCTAATATGGGCTCCATGAACCTTATCTTAAAGAACAAACAAATTGATTCTTTTCACAAAGTGGACAACTTTCTTTCCTTTTAAGCTTCTTAAAATCATGGGGTCTATCTTTGCTTACCAAATACCACAGAGAATTTTTTTTATGTTTTGGCACAATGAATAGAATATATTTTCATTGAAAATAAATATTCATGCCAGAATGCTTGGTAAATTTGTCAATATCCTTAAATCCTTTTTCAATGTCATACTCATTCCATAGGTCTCTGCAGAATATTTCACTTGATTGTAAGCTGTCAAGAGAAGATTCTTTCGACCTGTCTATCCATAGTGATGTAACTTCAGTAGATTAACTTCCAATTAGATAAATAAACTTTCCTTCAGCACCAGACTCATGCCATGAAGACAGTGATACTTATAACGCTTATGAGGTTAAGTGAGGCTCTTTCAGCTCATAAGAACTAGCTGCATGGCAGATTCCTGAAACCCATATGCAGAGAACTTAAAATAAGTTCTTGTTGACAGCTGCCAATGAAGCTTCATTAGATGACTTTTGGATGCTTGCTTCAAATTATGATGATGTAGACTGATTACCCATTCTTTCCTTCCCTTTCTTGCTCATACCAAAGTGGCCATCATATTTTACTAGATATGGGCTTTATTCATATTATGTTCTAGGTTTTTGTGGGGTTTTTTTTGTTGTTTTTTTGTTTGTTTGTTTGTTTTGTATTATTTCATACTTGGATCTTCTGGTTTGGGTATAAAACTTAAGGCACACATGTAAAAAGCTCACTATCCCAGGCAGTAATTTTCAAATGTGGAACTTTGGAAAGTAAATAGTGCTTGAGAATCCATCCTTCATTAATGTATCTATTAATTTGATGTCACGTGGGGTAGAGGATGGGAATTTAAGAAAATGTTGCATAGTCTGAATGACTGGACCCGTGTATATATACCTTGAAAAAGTACTGAACCAGTGAGTCACAACACATCCACAGTCAAGAATAGAGAATCATGGATTAAGGTAGGCCTGCTAGTGGTCAGTTTGCTCTCTTCTTTTCATTCACTACAGACCTAGACTAAGAAATGTCTCTGCCCACATCATGGAGCATATTCCTACCAATGAAGAAAAATCCTCACTGGCATGCTCACTGACCAATGCAATGTATTTCAAATTAAGACATCATCTTTAGTTAGTATATTTTATGTCAATTCAAAGTTTAAAACAAGCCATTATACTGATTAACACATGTGCTTACCTAAGTTGAGAAAAGTACTCCAATTCATATATTCAATTTTATTTTTTCTTTGTATAAGGACTGTGATCTTTCTGAATGTGATTTCAATGAATGGTAAGAAAAGATAGTGTAAAACTTATTTTTCTCTACTGATATTCAGTTACTATAATTTATTTTATTGATTAACTTCTTTGTCCCTAGATTATGGGTTGCTTACAGTTTTATTTATTGTCTCCTTGTTTTTCTTATATATTATCTTCAAAAATCACTATTCCAAATTTTGCAGGCTGTTCTTCAAGATAACATTGTCTGTTCTTTTGAATGTCAATATATATTTTAGATTCAATTTCAAAATTTTCACTAAAAATGACAGCTGGATTTTAACTGAGATCGCAGTAAATTAGCAGGTTAATTAAGGGAAATTCACAGCTTTATTTTGTTTAGAATTCCGTTGCATAACATGAGATGACATTTAATTTGTTTATTGCTTCTCTCATGATATTTAATTTTGTTTTAATTTATAGTATTAATTTTATGTGTTAATGCCTTAGATATCTATTTTTGACTTGTTTCTAGAATTACCATATGGCACTATTAAATATCTCCATTTGAGAAGTATTATCTAATTAATTATATCAATATTAACTTAGATCCTCTAATTGATATCAAGTCAGTGATTTCACTGATTCTTTTTGGATTTCCTAATCACACAGTCTAGATATAATGTAACACCTGGAGCTAATAGGCCAGTTAGCCTTTTCTATTTGACAGAAGTCCAGGCAAGTGAGAGACCCTATATCAAATAACACTAAAGTGCCTGAGAGGCAGCATTGGAGGTTATTCTCTACCCACTAACTGTCACATACATGGATGCACCCATACACACAACTGAGATGCTAGCCTTTCGTTCAATGATTCAGACTCTTTGATATAATAAATTTGATATGTCAGACATGACCTGCAGGTAAAGGTTAATAAACATCAACTGGAAGCTAAGTAATTACATTACTGAGCACATGGTCAGAAGAAAATTAGTTCGAATGCATGTGGGCCTGGCTCCTATTATTTACAAGTCTTAGAGATCTGGTGGATGACTCTGAGAATCATCACTGAAATGAAGATGTCTGTGATCCACAAAACTTTCTGGAATTCCAAGAGGCTCAGTGTTGGTAGACTGTATGAGCCACACAGAGAACTGAGGCTAGCTTCAAATCATAAAAAGTAAGAGAAAGGGTGATGCTTCCCACATAGTACCATTCAATGATAAAGATGAATCCTTAGCTTTTGATTTCATAAGACTCACTCCTGAGACAACTCATGTTAGTGCTGCTTAAGCAAATTCATTAAAATTTAAATGTTAATTACACTCTGTGTAACATTTTACAGAATTTAACAGCTCTTCTAGCAAGCCACAGCCCTAAGTTTATAATGTGCTAATACTCTGGTATGCAATTTGGACCACTCAGACATCTGTCCACACAGAACCAGCTGGGAAATAGAGCTATTAAGCTTTTGTTACAGTGAGAGGGTATTCCTGCAGATGTCCAAGCATTGTTATATATTTAAAATATACATTCTAATGCCTCAAGACAGATTTCTCAATGGGAGCTCATCACTTGTGCCTCCTTTACAGTATTAGTGGGCAGAAGAGTCTTCATTGGTTAATTGTAATCTGTGTCACTTTGCCTGCCACCTGTAGCATTTAAGCTCATCAAATGTATTCAGATAAAAGTTTTATAAACAGAAGCACTATATTAAATTTAATATCAAAGGAATCCTTTCTTCATGACTAGAAAATGTGTGTATGTGTGTGCATGAGAGAGAGAGAGAGAGAGAAAGAGAGAGAGAGAGAGAGAGAGAGAGAGAGAGAGACCACTCTACTCATTGGGGTCCAGTGCCAAGACACATGCAGAAATATATTATTTTTCCTTTTGCTATGATAAATTACTATAACAAAAGCAACTTAAATGAGGTACTATTTTGGCATACAATGAAATTAAACTATATCAGGTTTATGCCAGGGAAGTCATCATTACAGAAGTTTGAAGCAGCCAATCTTAGTCTGAACAGGCTGAAAGCCAAGGGATGAAAGTTTATGTTCAGCTCACTTCCTTTGTTTAATAAAATACAGGACTCTAGTTTCCCAAATGTACAGTGGAACTTTTACTTCAGATAACCTAATGCATAAAATCCCTCACTAACATAGCCATCAATACCTTGATTTTGTTAACTGAGGTTGAGCAAACTAAAAGTGGAGAGCACCAGTTCCTGGCTTGGGGTCCTGAATAAAATGAAATTAAAAAAAATATAAAAAATTAAAAAAAAAAAGCTAGCTGAGCACCCATGTTTATCTCTTTCTGCTTTTTGTTTGTGAATCCAATATAACTATGTCAATGAAAGATTTTATATGATATGAAGCTATATTTATTATATTCCTCACAGGTGTGTGTGGAGACTTATGCCACAGTTGATTCTGGATAGGGTCAAACTGACAATGTTATCCATCATGCTTGCATTAGTGTGTACAGTACACATGTTAACTTCAAACCAAGTCATGTACTATTCCAAAATTTTCACCTTATACAGTTTCATATCATCTTTCTCTTCAAGAAAAAGCATGTGAATTGATCAGCCATGTATCAGTTCACTTCATAACTATGACCACACATTACCTGCAATGAGTAAACACTGCCTAGACGATATAGTCAGTCTGTTGGGAAAGAGGAGGACATGAAGTTGTTATTTCTCAGCAGAATAAGTCGACCTTTCTGAGGAGCTTGAGGAATGCTTTAAAGACATATGGTTTGCTAATAATGCTACTCAATGTAGAGTTAACTAAATTTTGGGAGAAAACAAGTCAATGATGGCAAGTTTGAGTCATAACATACATTTATTCCCTAAAGCCCAAGTACAATAAAAGACAGCTGTTCCAAGTATATATTATGGATAAAAGGAATATTTCAAGTTAAAACCATCAATAAATCATGGTTTCATTCTTCAGGGACAAATTTCCATTTTCTCTGTCTGTTCTCTTGTGAATTGAGAAATGAACTTTTTAAATTCACTAGTTATCACAGGCAATCCCTTCCTGAAGGCTCAAGGTGAAGGAAGTCATCACGGTTTTCTTATTCTGGGCTAGGAGAGTGGCTCAGTTACAAGCTTGTCAAGCATGAGAACAAAAGCATGGATTCTCAGAACTTATGGTAATACTGAATGAGCATGACACATCTGTTGTAATTCCAGCCTTGGAGGAAAGAGTTAGGACTTATCAGAGCAAGAGTAACTATATTGGCAAACTCTGGGGTAAACTGAGACAATCTCAATGAATAAGGTCATAAGTGACTGAACATGATTTCTGACATCAAACTTTGACTTCCACATACATGTACACACAGACATGGGTACATGTCTGTACATGGGTACAGACATGGGTAGGCTACTTTATTTTGGGTTCTTGATGCTTCAACCTACCTTCTAGCTCCCCAGCCAGAGGTAGGGTAAGTAAGGTTTATAGGTAAAGAGGTTTGTGGACCTGTTTAGGAAGAGAGGAATCTGGGTGGAAGAGGGGAAGAGGAGAGAAAAAGCGGGAGGGGTTCAGATACAGGAGGAGATGTGGGAGAAGTATGAAGGGTCAGGGATTTAAAAGGGGGTTGTAGTAGTGGGGGAGGGAAAACTGGGAGTAGTCACTAGAAATTCCCAGGTGCCAAGAATCCAATAGTTTCCCAGGACCCAACAAGGAGGACATTAACCAAAATACCCACCAAAGGGAAAAGAGAACCTGTAGAGACCATATCCAGAGGACAGACACAGCACCCTGTTTAGATATGGGGCCACCAACCCACCTCAAAAATATTAATCCATAATTCCTCCTGTCAAAAAGAAATTCAGGAACAAAGAATGGAGCAGAGATTAAAGGAAAGGCCATATAGAATCTGTCCCACCTAGGTATACATCCCATGTGCAAACACTAAACCAGACACTATTGCTGATGCTAAGAAGCACTTGCTGACAGAAGCCTGGTAAAGTAGTCCCCAGAGAGGCACTGCCAAAGCCTGACCAACACAGATGAAAATGCACATAGCCAAATATCAGACTTAGCATGGGTAGCCCATTGGAAAAGTTAGGGCAAAGACTGAAGGAGCTTAAGGGTTCTGCAACCCCATAGGAAGATCAACAATATCAACCAAACAGGTCACCCAAATCTCCTAGGGACTTAATCACCAAACAAAGAGTACACATCTGGGGGTTGGGGGGAGACACATGGCTCCAGCTGAATATGTAACAGAGGATTGCCTTATCAGGTATCACTAGGAGGGGAGCCCCTTGTTCCAGTAGAAGTTCCCAGGGTGGGGAGATGCCAGGATGCTGAGGCAAGAGTGGGGTGGTGGGTGGGAGAGCACCCTTATAGAGGCAGGGGGAGGGGGAATAAGGGGTTTGTGTAGGGGAAACTGGGAAAAGGACAAACATTTAAATTTAAATAAACAAAATAAGCAATAAAAAATGAACAAAATGTAGTTCTTTGGAGCAATTCCATTATTTGTTTTCAGGATACCAGTATTTCAGCACAATAGCAAACACCAAATGTGAAATAGAACCAGTGCCTCAAACCAGCACAAATCTAGGCTGCATCCAATAGGCACAAGTCAGTAGAAATGGCAAGAATCAGCACAAATACAATGAGAGATCTTTGGCATGTTCCTTTCTATAGTGTCAAGATAAGCAAGAAGAGTCAATGAAAGGAAAATTTAATCTACCTCTCATTTGTAGAAGATACATTGGATTACTGAAGGGAAACCATGGAAGCAGAAGCAGACCATTTGGTTAGGAATAAGCGAGTGCTTAGGATGCAAAACTAGCCTATAGAGTTTCAAGTCCAATTCCCAGTAAACTTCCTTCCCTTAGCAACATTCAGACTACTCATGGTTTTCCTATATCACCAAACAGCATGACTAGTTGGGTGCCCACTATTCAAACACAAGGGCCTATGTGAGACATTTTATATTCAAACACTCTGTCTCAGAAATTCTGTAATAACCAGCAGAAAGTATACTGGAATAGCATGCATACACATGCATTCCTATAGCCTTCTTTCCAACACAGTTGTGTAGAGAAGTATTACATGCTATACCAAGTATAAAGGCTGGATAAGTGCATATATCCTACTACATTCACATAAAGAATTTGGTGATCTAGTTACTTCCCATAGCTTCCTTCTGCCTTTGCTCCCTAGTCCTATAACCATTTGGTTTTAAATATAAGATGGGAACATGTGGTGTGTGAGACCGTGAAAGGCAGCCTAGTTTCTTGTTGAGCTAAGGTTTAAAACCCCAGTGGCCCCAATAGGAAATAACCCTAAAAGGGATGGCAGGCATTTTGCCATGCTCTTATAAACTAGGTTTCTGACAGAAGGACACAGCTCTCCATAGGTCTGTGACTACCAGTCATGTAGCCTCAAACCCCTCTACAGGTAGAGGTGTGGTCACATAGCCTCAAGACATCCCCATGCTTATGACACATCTAGAGGCTTAGCCACTCCCCTTCGAAGCCACTATTTCAAACTCACCCCTCCCTAAGGTCACAGGGGTAGAATTTACTCACGCCACTCTCCACAATGACAATAAACTCTCAGAAACCCTGGACTTTCTCTCTTCATTGGAATCCACTGTGGGAAACAATAAAACAGGCCTTCATCTAAAGGGCCAAGTCTAGTGTCCTGCAGAAGACCTCCCAGCACTCCCAGCCATGACCACCACCTAAACAAACCAAGCCACCCAGCCACCTGTCCCCAGTGGGATCCAGCTAAACTCCTCCCTGCTTTTCCCCTTCAGCCTGTGCTATATCCAAGCCTCAGGCCCCCAGTTTGTTCTCAGCTCTTCTGCAGCACTGAACAGCACATGGGATGCCCAAGAGTGTGGAAACCAGATGGATCCAGCTTCCCTGCGATCCCCAGGAACCCAGGCTGTGCTATACCACCCCCAGGCAGTGTCTCTGAGGTGGCTTCTCACAGCCTAACACCTGCCCTGTAGTGCTGTGGAGTGGGTGCAGTCAAACTGTCTCTGTCCCACCTCTCTGAGGGACCCCAAGCCTGGGGCATACACAGTAGGGACTTCATTCCATACCCTGCCAGTTAACTCAACAGTGGTGATATAGAGGAAGGGAATTAGTGAGAGGTAAGCAGACTGTGGAAAAGTAACTGGGAGCATGGGGCATCAAGTGTACTCATGACATAGCAAAGTAACATAGTATTTCATCAGTTAAAATATAGATTTAGGAGATGGTTTCGTTAGTAAAGTATTTGTTTGGCAAACTTGTGACACACATTTGTAATCTCAGTGAGAATGTAAAAACAGGGAGATAGCCGAGCCGCACTGATCAGCCTAGACTACTTGGTGAGTTCCAGATTAATGAAAGAACCTGTGTCAAAACTGAGCCTAAACATTATCTGAGGAATGGCAAAAAAAAAAAAAAGTTCTCTAAACTGCAAACATGCACACACACACACACACACACACACACACACACGGAACTGTGTACTGGAGGCTTTCCATGGAGAATTCTGGCCAGACCAGGAGTGAAGCAGAGAGAACAGGAGCAGGAGGAGGTAATTAGCTCCACAGCCACCTCCATTGCTACTGTTACTCTGGGATGCTGCCCTGGGTGGTGCTATGTGCTGAGTCAGTTCAGCCTGAGCTGGGAGGAAGCTGACTAGCCAGTGAGAAGTGTGGGGAGCTTCTGGTGGCATTTCAGAAGAGCAGATCTCTTCCCTGGTAGCAGTGTTAAAGCTCTTATGACAGAAACACTCAGATGACGTAGTAATTCTCAAACCTTCATTTCTTCTGGAAAGGATCTTTGTATACAGATTTGGGGTGGGTTGGGAGACTTACAGTAGGTGCTTTTTATTGGCTTGATCTGAGAGGTTCAGGATCTACTTGTGGAAGGATGGGGTCCAGCTCCTACATGACTGATAGCCACAACCCTCCTTATTGGGGGCTGCGGGGACTGAGCCTACTTGAAAAGGGCTTGGTTCTGAGGGAAGGCAAAGCTCCTACTGTCCCTTCAGGGTCTCCTGGGCTTCGCAATTTAGCTCAACCTTACCAGACTTCCTTTCATGGCCCACCACGATACAAACGCACACAGGAGAAATAGGAAGGGGTGAACTTGAAATTAAAGTGCTTTTCTTTATTCCATGTAAAATAAGGAGACTAAGTTTTTCAAAGTTTATTTCCAAAATACAGCTAGATTTCTACAGTTCAACTAAAATAGATTCAGTACGTGCCAATTGACCTACTTTTTTTACTTATATTTAGAGTCAAAATAAAGTTATTCCAATAGAAAGCTCCTCTGACTTATTCTTAGATCATCTCCGACTAGTGGCAAGTGTTTCAGATAAGCTGGCTCATTAGTGCTATGGGGATGCTTGTGTGGGAAGACTTAGCATTCCATTTCTGCTGTTTGACATTTTTCTTTCTAATGTATAATCTACTGAGAGCAGCTAATCCTCAGCTCAAGTCACTCAGTTGGAAGTGAAGTAATTGCTAATTATCTCTTCACAAATGCATGAGCACAGCAAAATTTGGTGTGGGCATTTAGTACATAGTGTTAATGATCTAACCATAAGCCCTTTAAAGTGGGAACCTAAGGTAAGGTGCCTGTCTAAAGTATTCACCAAGGATAAGGCTGTGAACATAGAGGAGAAGTTCTCACAAATCCCTACAAGCAGCTGAAAAACTGCAAAGTCACATTTCCATGAGAGCAAAGGGGAAAGGATGTTTCTGAAAAAAGAACATCTAGGAAGCTGGTGTAGTGGGATAGAGGAGTGGCTCAAGGGACCTTTGCCCATGTCACACATGCTGGAGAAACATAGTTACAGATCTCACATAAATCCAGTTTTGATGGTGATTGTTATCCCATGACTCATACAGTGTGTTGAGAAGGGCATGGAAAGAAGATAATCCACAGAAGTTCTTGAACTATCTAGCTTGTTGTAAACAATACAAGAAACTGGACACACTCTCTCAAATAAGGTAGACAATGAGGGGCATGCTTCCGAATTACACACCACCTCAATTTCATGTGTGTCTCATTAACACAGACAAATGAAAATATGTGCATCATATATAGCAAAAGATAAAGATGAAAAAAATAAAATGTTCTATATCAATATGAAAAATTCTTCTATGTGGGAAAAAAGTACACAAACTGTTCATTTCCTTTAATGAACCCAACTCATAGACAGATTTTCTCTTAAACTTATTCAGTTTTTATAAAATTTACTCACTTTTTATAAAAATGAATTTGTTGCCAAAAGTTAAAAATTGGTGGGATGCACATAAAGATGAGAACAATTTCTTTTACCTTTGAAAAAAGAGGCTGATCTAACAAAGTTCCATATGGCTTGAGTTGGTTGGAGCCCAGGGAACATGAACCTCCCAATCCTATGCTGACCCTACCTGACCACTTCCTCAGTTCATCACTTTAAGCTACAAATGTTTGTGTTTACGGATATTTTGTCTATGTCCTAACTCCACCTGTTTTAGCACTGAGCATTCCAACAGTGATAAATGTTCTGGGACAAAGATTCTTCAACCAAGCCACACCCTGGAATCACCACTTGGCACTGTATTTCCTGTTGTGATGAAGTACTCTGACAAAGCAAAGAAAAAAAGGATTACTTTTTATCATAGTTTCAGATTACAGTCCAGTATGACAAGGAGGTCACAGTAAGGGGAGGCTGAGGCACTGATCTTATGGCAGTCTCAGTCAAGCAAAGATCTGATGAGAAGTAGTGCTTAATTTCCTCTGTCTTTTTTCTTTCAATCTAGGACACAGGCATAGGGAATTGTGCTTCCCGCACTTAAGGTGAGTCTTCCGATTATTTTAATCAAAAGGATTCTTCACGGACATTTTCATAACCTAACCCAATCTAGATAATCCCTCACAGGTGAGGACAGAAAATGATTCTAAATTCTGTCATGTGGACAAGCAACACTGACCAACAAAGCTATTAAAGAGTTTTATACCCAGTCCATGCACCATATAAAGACAATATAGCACTTAAATGTGAGTGCTTTTTTGAAGTTATCCAGGATGCCACAAAGCTTACCTATGTTAGGAAACAATTGTACCTGGGCATTTCTCAGATTCCTGAAGTGAACCTCTATTCCACTGGACTCAGACAATCAAGGAACACTGAGAACAGCAGAGTGGCAGATGGGAAGGTATATAGGGAAAGTGGAACATAAGACAGTCACCTCAGAAGTTTTCAGTGCTGTTTAATATAAGATAGCAGTTGTGCCTGCTGCTATCTCTTCCGTATGCCAAACCTTGTGCCCTGTAGCCTCTCTCACTAGGCAGCATCGATAAGCAGTCATACTATGACCCTGGAGCTCTTCCAGAGTTTTCCTCCACTCTCTTGCAGCTGTGAGATATCTGTACTTTATGCTCTGTGATGTACAACAGGTAAGCTAGGTCTTGTGCTGTAGCACTTATCTTGCGTCTCCTGCAACCCTAACAGAATAAGAAAATTGCTTGGTTCTTGAGATCTGAGGGAAACTATGTGTAAACAGAGGTTTACACCTCTTCTTTCAGAACACATCAAGGCTGCCCTTGGTCAGAATGCTCTGTCTTTCCCAATAATCTGGAACTGAAGAAGACATCCATTCAGGACCCTTACCACACTAGCCACAATGGATCTTCCTCCTAAGAAAACCTATACCTCAGGGCTGAAAAGGTGGGCCTTCTCTACTAGGCTGTGGTGTCACCCTCCTAATAAAGTACATCTGAAGGGCAATTCATATCATTCTCTGTTCTCTGAAGCCACTACTCCTTCTCTCTAGTTTTAAGGCTTTGTTTACTTCTATTTTACCTGTTTAAGTGTCTTGTCTACACGCATTTACATGAGCTGAATTCATGCAGTGCATCACATCACCTGGGACTGTAGACAGAGACAGTTTTCAGCCACAGTGCAGGTGTCAGGAACTGAAATTGGGTCCTCTGCAAGAGCAGCAAAAACTCTTAGCCACATATCCATCCCCACCCCTTGTTCTTTATAACAGTTACATGACAGAAATAACCTAGGAAAGCAAGGTATCAATTGTCATCTTGGCCTTGACGGCAGCTGTTATTATCAGTTCATCTACTGTGTTGTCAGTTCAATAGTAATTTTAGTATAGTTGCCTGTAGGCTAGCTTGACAAAAAGTCAGGCTTGAATGCCACAGAGTTAGAGCATTTACAGTAGCTGAAAATGTTTACTTTGCCTTGGACATTTAGCCACCAGGTAAATGAGCAAGCAGGCACCCTCAATGTGGCTGAGCAGGTTAGCAAATGTAACTGATTTCACTTTTGCACTTTACTTCCATTTGACTTTCATTTTCTTTTAGCTTTTTAGTTCTCATGGAAAGTTTTTCCATCTGCAAAGTTGGAGGACATGTTTATAGTTGGCAAGCTCTCCACGACCATTTAATTTTCAACCTATATTCTAAGTGCCAACCAGCTGTATATTTTGTCTGGCAGTTGCTCTGTCTCAGGAACCTAGTGAGGAAGTTGGCATCTGGCAGATTATCAAAAATACTGAATTTAGATGATGGCTAAAAACTTTTAGAAAATTTTGTACTTGACTCTCAATTTTATGGGATTTCATGTGCAAACTTAAAATATAAAAATACAGTGTGTAATGTGAGGGGCTTTTTTTTGTTTGTTTCTGTGTTCTATCATCATCATCATCATCATCATCATCATCATCATCATCATCATCATTAATGTTATTAGTCAGGCTCTCTTTGTGTAGCATGAAGGTCAGACTGACCTGAGTATTTTGATGCTCCAGCTCCATGTCAGTCTTTCACTATGTTGACACTACCACACCCAGTTATAAGCTCTTTCCATAAATATTTTCTTCAGCTCCTAACGCATGGCTTTGGCTCTCTGAATAGTTTCTTTCCTGTTTCTATAACTACAGACTTTGAGTCTCTTGGAAAGAGTGTCCCATGGTAGTTTTACCCCTTCCTCTCACTTCTGCATTAGCAGAAAGTTGATAACACCATGAAAGAGGAATATGCACAGGAATCAATAAAGAAAAAAAGCTGTAATTGACTGTGGGGAAGGCTCTGCTTTTGGAAATTTCTTGCTATCCAGGATGCCCAAGATTTAATTCCTATTACCAAATATACCAGAATGTTAATACATGGTGCCAATATTGACTTTCTGGTAATTTGCATCAATGGCTTTCACTTTGATTTCCCCAACTCTGTACATTTCTGTACAATCCCTTTATCTTGATATCAAGAACAGCTGTTCACCTGAGCCTGTTCTCTCAATTCTGGAGTAGTAGTGTATTGAAATAATCCACTCAAGAAATTTATGAATCACCAGGATTTCTTAAGCCAGTTAAGAGAATAATGAGTCCTTGGCCAAGAGCAGGCTACTACCTAGAAAAAAAAAATTTGTGCTGAAGCAAATAGGGCAGAGATTTTAAGGAAAAAGATTGCTATTACCCCTTGCCTTTGCTGTGAGGTCCTACCATGTGATCTTCCATCTTGTGACACATCACTGGTGTCCATTTGGCCAGAGGAAACAAACTGTACATATCAAGACACTTTTGTCTCAGGAAGCAGGCCCCTTTGGTCTATAAAACCCTTCATTGAGAAAAATTAGAAGCAGTTTCTGTTTTCAGACAAATGTGGTTTCCAATTGGAATAAATAGGAGGTGGGTCAGGACAACAAGACCTATTCTAAGTCATTTCAGTCTGTCTTGCAAATTCATTGTCTAGTGGAGACAAATAGCACATTCCCCTTTATACTCACTGCCTCAATTTAAATGATATGCTCTGTCACATGCAGCCTGAGTTTTCCTTTTACCCTATTTTGTATGAAATTCTTCCTGGAGCAACATCATACACACATGTTTACTGACCCCTGATAAGGAGTCCTTTCCAGACAAAAATGGAAAAAAAGTGGAAAAAAAAAAAAAGGTCCAACTTGGTTTTTCTTATAGGAAAATAGGTGAGAAGGTATGTAGATTAACTTGGTTGAGGAGGTGTGTACCAGAAAATGGGTGACCCAAAGGCAGCTGCCTCACTGAAAGCCATTCCTGGCCTGGGTGTTGACTCATTAAAGCTGGAGCTTTCTGCACAACTTTCAGACAGATGGAAGAAACTCCTTTTTGAGAATTCCACTATTCATAGCCTTGCCAGCGCCAAAGTTGTTGGCTACTTTGAAATTATCAAGGAAGGCTTCTTAGGAATCTTGCCAGTTTCACCTTACTAAGCCCTGTGACATTTGTTTACTTGCTTAGTCTCATGAGCCTCCAGCCCCTTTCCTGGAAGGAAAATTTCCATGACCTAAAATGTTCATCTGGATAGAACCTAGATGAGCCCATGGAGTTTCACTACGGGTCTAGAATCTTCAGCTTTCCCACAGGCCACTGTAGAGCTTCGCCTATGTATTTAGAACATGAAGGAAATACAACCGATGGAAAAAAAGACTGACACCTGTGAATTATTTTTTACCGTGCAGTGATCAGTCTCATTTTTAACATCAGTTACAGAATGGACCTCAAGTTTAAAAATGCAATGACAATCTCTTGATGCAATGCCCCAAAATAAGAGTCTTTAGGGAATTGTTTCTCTTTGATCAACTTTAGTTTGTAGTAGCAGAACCATCTGGGGATGATTTTTGAACATACCATTAAAGATAAACTCAGTAAATCTACCTATGCTTCAGCTCTGAACTGCATCTTTGTGAAAGTGGTAGCAGTGGTATATGCAAAAATGTATTAGTTTTTTATTGGCCCTAATTTATGTACATAGCTGTTTAACCACAACTCTAAAGGATTTAGGCTTAGCTTTACTTGCTAGTATGAATAAATACATTGGCCATTGGCTCATAACAGATAATAGAAAAGTTAAATGATCTAAAATACATTTTTCAGGAGACTTTAATTTTTCATAAGTTTCAGAAAGTTGGACCATATTCTCCAGGAATGGATATATTAAAGCTATGGTGGATATTCCAATAACTTGTGATGTTCACTATGAATTATTTAGATGTTTAAGATCATGCAAAAAAGGCTTTCTATCAAAATCTGATAAATTATATTTTCTAGGATTATTTTTCTAACACATTTTCATATCTCAAGCCAAAAAAATAAAAGCTTTCAAAATAAGTCCTTATAAAGAAGATGATAGATTGTTATGACAGGTCTTCATCATCCTAGTTCCCATATAGATATTTTCCTGTCCTTCAAACTCTGGCTAGAAACAGACAGTGATATACAAGAGTTGTTTGTCTCACTCTAGTGCCCACCTACTGAATGCTATTTTGCAATCTATATCTGCAGCCATGTGCTGTCAGCCTCCCATTTTTCAAAGAACAACTGGCACTAGGGAAAGTCTATTGTTTCACCTTAAGAAGAAAATTTGGTATCCTCACATAGCTGCTGTGTGCTCCTGGACATGTCATTGTGTTCTGGTTGCTTGTCATACAGAAGCAGGAGACTGGATGCTCAGTTTTTCGTGGTAGATTTTGATCAACAGTAGTGATATCTTTCAGGATGTGCTACTATACCAAGAATATTTCATTTATTTCACTCTTCCATTCTTGTCTTTGTTGATCCCTGACTATCATAGTGTTGCTTAATATTGAATAAATGTTATGCCCCCAACCTGTGCTCAGCTTTTCATATACAGGAAGTAACTAGACTCAGTATGCAATAGAGAGGAAAGACATGGGCTGTGCATTTCATAAAAGGGAGGTCCCCCTTCTCAATACTCCTTACCCAAGAGGTTATTTGTACCCAGCATTCCATACACTGGAGGTGAATGTTCACAATATTGTTTAAATAGGAGGGGCCTGAATTTAAGTCTCCCTATGAAGGATAACTCTGTGCTCAACCTTCCATAACAGGAGGGCTCTGTTCTCAACATTTCATACACATGGATATTTAAAACTTTCTATAAATGGACATAACTACCTTTAAACCATGCATGTATGGGTCTTATTGTATGTATGTATGTATGTATGTATGTATGTATGTACATTGCAGGAAATATTAAAAAAGAAGGAAAGCATAGCATGTACCTGCTGTTTGCCCTGGTTCTCTCATCCCGCGGCGGGCTTGTCAGCCATGCACTGCTGGACATTGGCCGACCTCCTTACATCTCCTGGAGCTCTGACTCAGAGCTTCATGATCTCTTCACCCAGCTTGCTAGGTTCCCATTGACAGGTCACTACCATGCCAGCCCCAAGCTTCAATAACCCCATGGCCTCTGTGGTGCACATCAGGAAACCCACACTTTGCCACAGTACCTTTCTCTCTAGAACCCAGACAAACTGCTTCATGAAGGAAAACAAAAGACAAACTTAGCCCTGGGAAACCAAGGAAAAGGAGCATCACTAATTTCATATTGAAATACTAGTAATGCAGAGGAGAGTAGAAGTGAGAAGAAACAGGTTTGAGCTGGTGTATAAGTCAGGGTATTCAGGTAAGCATCAATGAGTGACAGATGAACATGCCTTAGAAATAGAACTGAGCCAGAACTGTCTGCCAGGTCTTCCACCTTCCCTGTGCCCTTCATGGATAGATTCATCCTTTTGAGATGTAGATTCTTTATATATGAATAAACATCTTTGGAAATAAATCATGATGAAGATTAAATAATGGGGTGATCCATAATTGGCTAGCGACAGCCAGACGTTGTTTCTTTGGCCTCATTTCTTGGCAGTAACTCTTTACCACATTTCAAGTTAATTGCAATGAATAAAATAGCACCCCAGAGCACTTTCTGAAAAGCCATATTTAGCTGTGTGGTATGAGTGCTATACTTGTAGTCAGGAATTGTTGGTGCTGATCTGAAGCTTACTCATATTATATTCTAGGGCACCATAAAATAGCTGTGAGTTATGACCTCTAAAATGTGGTTTGGGGGAAGGCTTTTCTCACAAACATTCCATCAATGATTTTTGCAGTCAAGGCTGCAAGTAAGAAATTTAGCAATAGCATTGTGATGTTAATAAATTGACTTAATTTCACACTTGTAACAGGAATGTTGAGTCTTTAAATAAAATATAGTATTCATAACAAGAAACACAAGGCTTCATGTGAATGAACTAAATTTTTAGAAGAGTTTATTTTCAAAATAAATGTTATTTTTAAGTGTGTGTGTGTGTGTGTGTGTGTGTTCAAGTGTTCAGTGAGGTCAGATGAGGGCATCACATCTTGTATACCTGGAACAACAGGTGGTAGTGAGTCTTCCACTGTAGGTGATGTGACCTGAACCAAATCACCTGCAGAATAGTACATGCTCTTAAACACTGAGCAATCTTTGCATCCCCTAGAAGAGTTCTTTGATTTTTAGGAGTGTATCCCATCATATTCATGTAGATACAATCCATTCTGTATCAGACTTGGTTCCCAGTTACTAAAGGAGGTGGGGAGAAATTTGAGGGCCATGAGTAAATTTATCCTTTAAACAGGAATAGAAATGTGATTTATTGACCTCATTGGAAAATAGCAGTGGGATAGACAGTACTTAAACAAAATGCAATTAGAGTAAGCTTCTCTGTACAGTTTTATGCATGTAATTCAAAGTCTGATGGCCAGTATACAGGTGTGAAGGTTACACAGACCCACTGTGTACATCCTTTGCAATTGTCCAACTCTGCCACGCAAATAATGGCAAGGTAATCCAAGAACAAGAAAATAAGTTTAGACATTAAGGTCATAGTGTGATGGGTTACAGCTCTGTGTTGCCAGATCACCATATTCATTGACTAACAACTTTGAAATCCTAAACCATGATTGTGAAGATTCATATGAGCTTTAATTCACATTGTCCATGCTGCCCATGAGGCTTTATCTGAAAGAACACTACATCTTTCCTCTCCAAAGAGATGTGTGAAACTCATAGCTTCCCTTATTCTTTAGTTTCTTAATTAAAAACATTTTATTTTTCAAACTTAAATTTATGCACTTGTGTCTGCATACAGTCTTGGAAATATGAGCACACATGTGCTTGAATGCCAGAAGAGTCTGTAGGATCACCTGGGAATGGAGTTACAGGTGTTTATGAGCTGCCTAATATATGTGCTAGGAATAAAATCCAAGGTTTCTGAAGGAGCAGTACACATTCTTAACTATGGAGCCACCTACCCAGATGCATTACTCTTTTAAGTAAAAACAAATTATTTAAAACTGAATTTATTTATCAGAGGAAGACAAAAAGGACAGCATCAAGTAGAATGTTTGTATTTTCTTAACATCTAAGTGAACAATTCATTTTAAATGATTACATCCATTACTTTGCAATGTATGTCAAGTGTTAACTAATGAAATAAATTACTTTCAGCTTCAAATCAGCCATCTTTCCTTTTCTCACATTCTCTTATTAGCTTCATCTGGAATGGATTTCTACAGAAACCTCTCTTCCATGCAAGCAGCTTTGATACTGGACTGTTCATATCAATTATTAGGAAGTCATACTTAAGAACACCGAACGCACAAAGTGTCCCTCACCAATATGGGCTTCTAGTTTTAAGGCCGATAAAGCACCTACAAAATGGTTACTCTCTTCTGTTTATTATCTAGAGAAAATGTTGTACATATGACCTCACACTGTTGAAAAAAAGCTTACACATATGTACATTTCAAAGAAACATTTTGGACATAGATAGATCATTTGAATTGTTACATGAAACAATACTGTTGCAGATGTTAGTGTAATTTTCTCAATTATTGGGCTTTTCTTACTCATTGTCTCTAAAATACAGGTAAGCAGTTTTCTACTTACGGGGCATATGACTGTACTTTGAACATTTGGGATGGTGAGGCAAGAGAATCAAAAATTCAAGGCGAACAGGGGCTATCTAGAGCGACTACCTCAAAAATATAACAAAATAACCTCTTCCTCTCCCTCTCCCTCTCCTCCTCCCTCTCCTTGTCTACTCGTCTCTCCAGTTAGGTTCAGAAGCAATATGAAACTTCTCACCTGTAGTGACCATCTTGCTTATGTTCTGCCTTCATGGACTCTAATCATCTAAAACTGTAAGTCTAAATGATTTATTTTAAAAGTCTCCTTGCTCATTGTATATTATCACTGTGATAGAACAACAACTAAGACAGAAGTTGGAAATGGGAGTGGACCATCAATGTTATAAACACTACCATACTGGTCGTGGAGGAATGTTGAAGGCTTTGGTACTTTAAGCTATGAAAGCAGTTGAATACTGAAATCAGGGATAGTTTTGCTGATAGCCACATGGTCTATGGAGACCCAACTTCAGAGGTTTCATAAGAGAAGAATATTAACAACCAAGCAAGAAGACATTATTATGATATTGGGGAGTGTTTAATTTCTGTCCCTGATCTAACGGCCTGCCTGAGGCTAAATTAAAAAAAAAAAGTTTGGATTAATTTCTTTGGTGTGAAGGATTTCAAGGCTGGCTGACATGGGGCAATTTGACAATGCTGACCACATGGTTCTGGCTTTAGAACCATGATGAATAAACAAATAGATGGATTTTGGAATCTTCTCCTGAAGTTAAGAAGAGCCAGTAAGGCTAGGCATGTGGAAACAGAGTCCTTTTATGCCATGCATAGGGGCCCTGAAAGGCCATTGAATAACATTCTGAAAGTGAAGCCTGAACTGCCTTAGAGACCCCAATATGTTAGGAATAACAGAGCTACGGTGTATCTTCCACAGAGAGGTACAAAAAGGAAACAGTCCAACAAACCATGACAGATGAACTTCCATCTGTGTTTTCACTTTGAAAATATTACCTCCAGGTCAGATATATTCTTTTATTGAGAAAATAGACAAAATATGTTAGCTACATTCTCTTCATTCAGAGAATGGAAAATGTCTTCTTTAAGGACACTTGCAACCAGTTTTCATTGTCCACCTTACTCCTGAAAAGCAAGACCAAGAACCAAAGAACATCATATTCGAAGAACTAGACTTGTAAATTTTGTAAGTAAGATAGATGTCATGCAGCAAGTCACTGTTGTGAATTTGGCACTACCTTGCCCAAATGACCGCTGAAATTCCTGCTATAATGAATGATTTATTCTTCTCTTAAATTTCTTGTGTCAAATGTATTGTCAGATTAATGAGCAAAATGACAAATGCAAAAATTGGCCCCAGAGAGTAGAATTGTTCCTATGTTAGACTTGAACAAACAGTTGTCTGGTTTTTGGAGCTAGATCTGAATTGTGGGGTAAATGGATAGCAGATATGACCTGGAGAAGTTAGAGATTGTTATAAACAGTGCTCAGTAGGAAATTATGGCAAGAGTTTGGAAAACCAAACCACCATTAAAAATAAAGACTCTAAGGCAGCATAAATGAGGGTTTATATGTCATGAAGCACTCTATTAAGGATTTGACTACACATAATTCGTGGTATCTTCTGGTAAATAATTTGGCTACATTCTGCTGGAATCCTAAAGATTTGAGGAAGAAAAAATAACCAATCAATTCACCTGGTGGAAGAAATTTCAAAGCCTTTTTGTATTTAAGCTGTGACATGGGTGTGCCTAGGTGCTTTTGGCATGGGTATCATGACAATTGAAGTGAAGAAGTAAGACAGACACATTTAAAAAACCTGCAATCTGGTGAGAAAGGGAGCTGAACACAAATAAAGTAGGCAAAGTAAGTCCAGTTACAATGACTTTAACAGTAAAATGCTTAGTTCTGTTAAAGCAGGTTGACTTCTGTGTGAGGCAATGGAAAATGTACTTCTAGGTCAAGACTCTCCACATCCATGTTCATCAAAGCACCCTGGATTTAAGGGACATCTAGCCATCTTCCTCCTATACTTCTAAGAGAGACATGGGTCACAATTTCTTGTTCTGTTATTTTGCAGAGTGGAGATAATACAAACTTAGCAAACAGAAAAGCAAACTTGCTTTTATGGACATCTGAAATGTATACATTTAACAGAAAAATCAAATTAGTGTTGCATTTCTCAGTAAACATGGTAAAAGCAGAAAATTATGTTTCCAACTTTCTCATATAAAAACAACAAAAAATACCCAAACTCTTTACATTTTAAAACATTTATCTTTTGTGAAGGAGTCAAAAGTTTAGAATATAAAAGCTTACTAAAATGAGCCAAGTTGCAACAACACAATTTATAACTAATCTTGAATAAGAAATTGTAATCCCTTTTTAAATCAGGAATTTTAGCACTTTGTCATTTATAAACTGGATCCTATCTTATAGACTTACAAAACAATGAAAATATGGCAATGTTTTACTCACAGCAGGTACTAAAGAAGACTTCCAGTTACTTTGTTTACTATTGAGCAGCAATGTAGCCCTTTCCTTCCAACCATTTCCTGACAGGCCTCTCTTTGGCAAGGTGCACATCATCCCCTGTGAGATGCCTGGGTTTGGCTAGCACTCTTTGCCTCTGACAGAATGCTTTGAATTTTGCCTGCTAACATCCGACTCTCCACAGTGTTCTTGGATGACATTCCACTCTCCTAGTAACTGAAGCATAACCATGTTCTTTCATTGATCATCTTAACTTTGTGAGCAACCCAATGATGGGGCTTTAGATTTAAGATTTCTTGGCTGTTTCCAATTAATGGACCACTTTATGATGGTTTGCAAGATGGAGCTGCCCTTTTTGGGTTTAAACTTTAAGATGTGCTAGGCTCATATCAGCACTGAAAGTATAATGAAATCATATGATAAAGTGGAAGAGATTTTATTTGTAATGTAATATTGATGATTTTCTCTTTTACAGATATTCTCAAATGGATACCTCTGCATTTAAATATTGATGATCTTTAGAGAATTAGCATATAAATCCTGCTCAAACTCAGATAACACAGTAAGTCCACTTTATCCTAAAGCGTGTAGATTTTATTTTTTGAGAGAGAGAGAAAAAACAGATTTAAATGTTTAACTCTCTGACTTTTTTAAGCTAAACAAATTTTGGTAGGTAAACTCGACAAAACTGAAGATTCAGCATGAAAGATATTAGCATAGTATCAAAACCATAAATTGATTCTTCCATTGTTTCCGTGTGTGTGTGTGTGTGTGTGTGTGTGTGTGTGTCTGCTGGCTGGTTTTGTATGAACTTGACACAAGCTGGAGTTATCACAGAGGAGTTTCAGTTAAGAAAATGCCTCCATTTGATCCAGCTGTAAGGCATTTTCTCAAATAGTGATCAAGGGGGGAGGACCCCTTGTGGGTGGTACCATCTGTGGGCTGGTAGTCTTGGGCTCTATAAGAAACACACCTGAGCAAGCCAGGAGAAGCAAGCAAGACAGTAAGCAACATTCCTCCATGTCCTCTTCATCAGCTCCTGCTCCTTGATCTGCTTGAGATCCAGTCCTGACTTCCTTTCATGATGGACAGCAATTGGAAGTGTAAGCTCAATAAACCCTTTATTCCTCAACTCTTGCTTCTTGGTCATGATGTTTGTGTAGGAATAGAAACCCTGACTAAGACAAATTGGTACCAGTGAAATGGGGTATTCCTGTGACAACCTGACTATGTTTTTGGGAGGATTGTTGAATCACTTTGGATCTTTGAGCTTGTAGAGCATTGGGATGTTAAGAACTGTGTAGCGAGCTCTGTAGGAGCTTGTCTAATAATGTTGAGAACAGTGCAGAAGATGGAGGCCTGGCTTGTAAAATTTCAGAGGGAAAAGTAAAACCTCTTACCAGGGCCATTGCTAGATTGATTTAAGATTCTGTGGCTTTAGTTAGCTGGGGCTGAAGAAATCAGCTGTGATTAACAAGATACCAGAACTACTAAAGCAAAACCATTGCATTGCTGGTTAGCTGGAACTAAGATATTAGCAGTGATAAAGAAGTGACCAGCATCATTGGAGTAAAATCTTCTGAGAAATGTTTTCTGAGAGCACAGAGGCTGTGTTCCGAAGATAGCCAGGTTTGTACCTTGAGCTGTGACTGGACTTGGTAATATTTAAGAGTCACCTAGATGGTACTGGTTTTGAAGGCATGAAAGAGTCATGAAAATCAGCTGAGACCTAGGCACTGTGACAGTCTGTGAAAGCTCATTGGTGAAGGTGCAGCCTCAGTTACAGTTGATGGCCCAAGACTGAAAAGGTCATGCAGGGGAGCTGAGGCTTGACACCATGGGGAAAGCGTGTGGGAGGCTATTGGTAAACCCTAATTGCAGCAGAAGATAGCAGTGTTTTGGAGAAGCCAATACCATGAGATGACACCAAGAACAGCAGCAGCAGTGGAGTACAGGCCTCTAGAGTCTAGAAGATAAGGTGTGTGCTACAAAAGGCAGAGATGGAGAAGTGACTCAAGCCCTTGGAGAAATCCAGAAGATCATGAGTGGATCCCAGACATTAAGCAGTTGGATTTTGATTTTGATTTTGATTGTGACTTTGCCCTGATATATTGTCTCTCCTGAAGGAAGAAGGTATTTTATTGGAGCCCAGAGTTAAGAGCCGTCTAATGGTAAACAGACTTTGAATTCTAAGAGATTGGATATTTTTAAAGAAATTGAAATTTTGATATGTAAGAATTTGCAAAGACTGTGGGACTTTTAAAGTTATATAGTTCTTAGGGATAAGTAAGAAAGTTAGGGATGAGGCTATTAGTGGTGTATTTGTGTGTAAAGTTGACAAGGGGTCAATTGTACTGGCTGGTTTTGTGTCAACACAAATTGGAGTTATCACAGAGAAAGGAGTTTCAGTTGAGAAAATGCCTCCATAAGATCCAGCTGTAAGGCATTTTCTCAATTAGTGTTCAAGGGGGGAGGTCCCCTTGTGGGTGGTACCATCTGTGGTCTGGTAGTCTTGGGCTCTATAAGAAATCCACCTGAGCAAGCCAGGAGAAGCAAGCAAGTCAGTTAAGTATCATTTCCCCTTGGCCTCTGCATCAGCTCCTGCTCCTTGATCTGCTTGAGGTCCAGTCCTGACTTCCTTTCATGATGAACAGCAATTGGAAGTATAAGCTCAATAAACCCTTTCCTCCCCAGTTTGCTTCTTGGTCATGATGTTTGTGCAGGAATAGAAACCCTGACTAAGATAGTAAGAGAGAGAGAGAGAGAGAGAGAGAGAGAGAGAGAGAGAGAGAGAATGTACACAAATTCTATACTTACTCCAGAACAGAGTATCAATTTTTGTAAAGTCTGACTGAAAAATAACTTTCTTAGACCTATAGCCCCCAAATATCTAAACCATTACTATAGTTATAAAATCAAAGAATTGAGGGTAATTTCTACCCACTGGACAGTTTAATGATTCACCTGAATTCCATTCAGGTTCTTTTCAGTATTAACAAAAATCAAATGTTTCCACTGGGCAGTCAAATAGTTTTCTTTTTGCTTTGTTTCCTTTAAAATTTAAATTTCAATGAATATAGTGTGTTTGTCTCAGTATGATATCATGATTGTCAGTTCAAGCTGAAGGTTTTAAGTTGGATATGATCAGCCAGGTGCTTATTAGCTTCATGCTCACAAAGGTTCACCAGAAATAGCTAATGTTATGGAATTCAGTCAAAGCTACTCTCTAGTTCATATAGTTAACTGAAGAATAACTAAACGTGGAACCCCATGTGTGTAGGTGACACATCTTACTTGATTTTCAAACAGAAATTTTGTTCTTTGGGGGGAGGTATCTATATATCTATGTGTTTATAGTATGTTTAACATTTGTGTGTTTATGTATGTATTTACCCATGTGTGCATGGCATCTGTATGTGTGTGTGTGTATGGTGTTGCTGTGTGTGTGTACATTTGTGTGTGTGTGTGTGTGTGTGCTGTGTCTGTATGTGAAAGTATATCTGTGGTATCTGTATGTGCGCATGTATGTGTTATATCCATCTGATGAGTGTATGTGTATGTACATGTGATGTGTGTGTGTGGTGTAGTGTGGTATCTATATGTGTATATGTGTATTGTATGTTTAATAGTTATGTGCTTATGTATGCATTTACCTGTGTGTGTCTGTGTGTGTGTGAAGTTGCTGTGTGTGTGTATCTGTGTGTTGTGTCTGTATGTGAATGTATATCTGTGGTATCTGTATGTGTTTATATATGTGTAATATCCATCTGATGAGTGTGTGTGGATGTGGGTGGTTTCTGTGTGTGATTTCAGTCATCATTATTTTTCCTGGATTCTCTCTGTCCTTTGATGATTTGCATTCTTCCCCTTCATTACAGTACCCATACTTATGTCTTCCATTCAAATATCGCTACTGTTGGAATAGGTGCATAGTTCTTTTCTCAGTAAAAATTTGCACAGATGATGATCACAGGTGGCCAAGAATCACATAAGAATGTTACATTCTATAAAGGTTGGTACCCCTAAGGGTACACAGACACCACTTTGGAAAGCAAACTGAAACTGTTTGACTTGGCCAATCATCTAAGCATCATTTGTCAAAAGTAACAGGTGAAACTGTGACTCAAGTCATCAAGAAGCTGCTGACATGCTCCACTATGTTCATAGCAGCCATATTTATAACAGTCAGAAACTGGAAACAACCCAGATGTCCCTCCACAGAGGAATGGACACAGAAAATGTAGTACATTTACACAATGTTATACTATTCAATTAAAAACAATGACTTCATGAAATTCTTAGGCAAATGGATGGAACTTGAAAATATCATCCTGAATGAGGTAACTCAGTCACAAAAGAATGAACACAATAAGTGGTTATTAGCTCAAAAGTTCAGAATACCCAAGAGTCACTTCAGAGCAACCACTGGGCTGAGCATGAGGTCCCAGATGGAGGAGTTGGCAAAGGGACTGAAGGAGCTGAGGGAGTTGGCAGCCCCATGGAGGGAGCAACAGTGGCCACTGGTCTGACCTCCCGATGCTCCCAGAGACTGGATCACCCACCAAAGAATACACATGGAGGGATCCATGGTGTTGGCCACATATGTGGCAGAGGAGGGTCTTGTTAACCATCAGGGGGAAGAGAGGCCCTTGTGCCTGAGGGTTTTAGATGCCGCCATATAGGAGAATACCAAGGAGGGAAGATGAGAGTGGGTGGGTGGAGGAATACCCCCATAAAGCCAGGAGGAGGGGGGAGGGAATAGGGAGTTTCCTAAGGGGAGATATGGAAGGGGGGATTATTTGAAATGTAAATAAAGTATCAAAAAAAGAAGCTGCTGATAATTTCAGCAAAGTGGCTAAATAAAAAATTAACTAAAATGAATCAGTACCCTTTATACAAAGGGTAAATGAGCCCAGAAATATATTAGGAAAACAACACCCTCCCCAAGGGTCACAAATATCTTCGTATAACTCTAACCAAGCAAGTAAAATATCTGTATGACAAGAACTTCATGTCTCTGAAGAAAGTAATCCAAGAACACCTCAGAAGATACAAAGATTTCCCATGCTCATGGATGGGTAGGATCAACATGGTAAAAACAATCATCTTACAAAACACAATCTACATATTCAATGCAATCCACAACAAAATTCAAACTCAACTCTTCACGGACATGAAAAGAACAATTGTCAACTTCATATGAAACCCAGAAAATCCAAAATACTGAAAATAATTCTTAACAATAATAAAATTTTGGGGTTAATCACAATCCCTGACCTCAAGCATTACTACAGAGCAATGGAGATAAAAAACATATGATATTGTTACAGAGACAAACAAATCAATCAATAGAATAGAACTGAAGATCCAGAAATAAATCCACACACCAATGGACAATTGACCTTTGAAAAAGAAACCAAAATAATACAGTGAGAAAAAGAATGGATCTTCAACAAATGGTACTGGTCTTGCTGGTGGTCTGCATGTAGAAGAATGCATTGATCCAAATATATCACCTAGTACAAATATAAAACTCAAGCCCAGTTTGATCAAGGACCTCTACATAAAACCAGATTTAATGAATCTAATTGAAAAGAAAGTTAGAAATAGCCTTGAACATGTTAGTACTAGGGAAGTTTTCCTCAGCAGATGACCAGTGGCTCAGGCTCTAGAAATGATAACTGACAAATGAAACTGAAAAGCTTCTGTCAGGCATATGACACTACCAATAAGACAACCTATAGATTGGAAAAAGTCCTTCACTAACCTTAGAGCAGACAGAGGGATAATATCCAAAATTTATAAAGAACTCAAGACGTTATACTACAGAAAACAAAATAATCCAATTAAAAAATGGGGATGAGAGCTAAACAAACTATTCTCAACTGAGGAATCTCAAATGGCCAAAATCACTTAAAGGAATGTTCAACATCCTTAGTCTTCATGGAAACGAAAATCAAAACTACCCTGAGATTCTACTCACACTAATCAGAATGACTAAGATAAAAATCTCAGGTGACAGCAGATGCTAGCAAGGATGTGGAGAAAAAGGAACACTCCTCCATTGCTAGTAGGATTGCAAACTGGTACAGACATTCTGGAAATCAATCTTGTGGTTCATTAGAAAATTGGAAATAGTTCTATCTGAAGATCCAGCTGTACCACTTCTGGGCATATACCAAAAAGATGCCCTTCCATATCACAAGGACACATGCTCCACTATGTTATTAGCAGCCTTATATGTAATAGCCAGAAGTTGTCAACAACCCAAAAGTCCATCAACCAATGAATGGATACACAAAATGTGGTTCATTTACATAATGGAATACTACTCAGCTAATAAGAATGAGGACATCATGAAATTTGCTGGCAAATAGATGGAACTAGAAAATATCATCTTGAGTGAGGTAACCCAGACCCAAAGGACATACATACATGGTATATACTCACCGAATAGTGGATATTAGCTATAAAGTTCAGAATACCCATGATACAACTCATAGACCATATGAAGCTTGCCGAAAAGGAAGACCCAAGTGTGAATACTTCAATTCCACTTAGAAAGGGGAACAAAATAACCAAGAGGCAGAGGGAGGGATGGAACTGGGTGGGAGAGCAGAGGGATAAGGAAAGGGGGGGCAGGATCAGGTATGTGGGGGACACAGAGAGACATGCAGATGGTCGGGAGAATGAATATAAATTTGTAGCAGTGTAGGGTCATAGGCTAGAGGGACCTCCAGAAAATCCCAGACACCAGGGATGTGAGAGGTGCACAGGACCCAATGGGGTTGACCTTAGTCAAAATGCCCAACAGTTGGGAAATGGAACCTTAAAACTTCACATCCCTGTAACTGACATGGCATCCATTAGAGGCATGGGGCTACCTGACCATCTTAAAATTTTTTGATCCAGAATTGTTCCTGTCTAAAGGAAATTCAGGGACAAAAATGGAGCAGAGACTGAATGAAAAACCATCCAGAGACCAACCCAAATTTGGATCCATGCCATGTGCAGGCACCAAACCCAAACACTACTACTGATGCCATGTTGTGCCTGCAGACAGGAACCTAGCATGACTGTCCTCTGAGAGGCTATACCAACATCTGACTGAAACAGATGGAGATACTTAAACAGCAAACCACTGGACTGAGTTTAGGAACCCTTATTAAAGAGCTGAAGGGGATGGCAACCCCATAGGAAGAATAACAGTATCAACTATCGTGGACCACTCAAATCTCCCAGAGACTTAGCCACCAAACAAAGTTCATACATGGACTGTGTATGGCATCTGCTATACATGTATGCATGTATACATGTATACATGCCTTGTCTGGCCTCAGTGGAACAGATGAGTTTAATCCTGTATAAGCTTGATATTCCAGGAAAGTGGGATCCTTGAAGGAGGCACTCTATCAGAAGCAAAGTGGAGGGTAATGGGGTGAAGATTTAATGGATGAGGGATCAGGAAAGGGGGCAACATTTGGAATGTAAATAAATATGATAAGCAATTAAAAAAAGAAGTTGCCAGTAATCATTAAGAAAGAACATGTGTACAACATTCTTGGGTTTTTGTTTTGTTTATGTGTTTTTGTTGGTTAGTGTAGTTTTGCTTGTTGTTGAAAGAACAAAAGTGAAGGTGTCTAATACAGAGGTTTGAGAATATCTGAATAAAATGATGGTAGTCTGAGAAATGAATTGCATGAAATAATGTTCCCTAAAAGTAGCTTCAGAGACACCTAGAAAAGAACCTTCAACATTTAGCAAGGGGTACATGGGCCTGAAGGTGTGTGTCTGCATATTTACATGTATAAAGAAGCACACATGCAGGGTGTACATGCATGTGGATATGGAAGCTAAAATGCAACCCTAGATGTTGTTTCCTAGTCATTATCCACCTTGTTTTATAAAACCAGTTCTCTTACTGGCTTGAAACTTGGGAATTTAGCAAGGCTGGCTGGCAAGTGAGTTCCAGGTACCACCTCTCTTTTCTTCCTCAGCATTTGGATTACAGGCACAGACCACCCTGCCTGGTGTTTTTGTATGTGAGTGGTGTGGATCAAATGTGAGTTTTCAAAGAATGCACTTTACTCTCTAACTCCCCTGTGCTGCTCCGGTTCTCTCGTTCTTTCTCTGTGCCATCTGTCAAATACTGGTATTACTTTTAACATCTTGACTTTTGTCATCCAAGTCCATTTTGTGGCTCCTGACACTGTTCTGTGTCATAGATTCTGTTACTTATTAAGTGATTATTCTATTTTTCTTTCTGCCGATATAATAAAACACCATAGCCAAAGCAAATTGCAAAGGAAAATATTTACTTGGCTTATAGTTTTCCATCATTTAGTAAAGCCAGGGCACCACACAGCAGGAAATTGAGGCAGAAATTGGAATAGAGATCATACAGGAACATAGCTTATTGGCTTACTCAGCTACCATTCTAACTTATTCCAAGGACACCAGCTCAGTGGAAGAACCACCCACAATGGGCATCTTCCTCCAAAAATTAATAACCAAGAAGTGGTTCACAGATATACACAAAGAGCAATCTGATGTGGGCAATTCTTCAGTTAATGTTCTGTTATCCCAAGTAGGTCCAGGCTCTTATAACATTGACAGCTGAATCTCACTGAAATTGGACTGGGCCAGAACTCCATGTTTTTATGAATCCCACTTCTGCTAAAATAAATAAGATGGAACAGATGAATTACCCAATAGATTCATATGAGTGGAAGCTGGGAAAATTCATTGCATGATCAGAGACCAGAGGACAAGGAAGGAGCATGGTGGTAAGGCGCAAAGAAAGATACAACCCTGGGCTTAGAAGCCAACATCCATATGGTAAGATACTATGTCTTTGTATATAGCTTTGCAAATGTTCTAAGTTTCAGTAGCTCCTTAGACTTTTTTCTACATCCAGGAACTTATAGGATTCACTCACTTCCTCAGTGTTAGTCCACTTCCCTCCAGGATGAAATGGATCCACATAACAGAATCTAAGGCTGAGAGATCACAGAAACATTCCTGAAGGTTCTATGTATGGAAGACAAGATCTAGGTGGAAGGACTTAGTCTTAAGAGATGCCTGGAGGAAGGAGCATATTATCTTGGATAATATTAACCAGTCACTGTAAACCTTAGTATATAACCTGCAAACTGTGGCATACAGACAGTGCACACTTGACAATCAACATTTTCTGGCACTTGGTAGAGTACAGTAAAAAGTAAGTATTTTCTTGACAATTGTCATTAGTTATGATTGGAAGAAATACAGGGTGAAATATAGAAAGCACAGCCAACATAGAACAGATGCAACCTGAAGCTGGCTACCTGTGAGTTGAAAAAAGTGGATCAGCACACATGATAAAGGTTCTTCCATAAGAAGGGATGAGGATTTATATACACCAATACTCCAGAAACCCCTGTGCAGCCAAAGATATTACTAATGACTCAGAAAGCCCACAGCAGCAGGTATTAGACCTTCTTCACAGGAAGGCAGTGAGTGATACTGCAGTTGCTGTGGCTTTTTTGACTCCCTGATCCAGATATCAGCTGGTCTGAGGAGACAAGGCAGCAATTAGAGTGATGGGTTCAATTGATGAGAGAGAAGAAATCAATCTCCAAAAGCCCTACAAAAATTTTAGGTCTTAAGAGAGAATGCAACTTACAGTTTTTCATGGCCTAAACTTCTGTGCTTCTGACTTTTTCCTAGGGCCACTCCACTGGGACAACACTAGTTCCCCAAATCCAAATTTGGCTGATCTGATCAATCTGCATACTTGTTTAGCTTATTGTTTATTAATATAAGACCCTGGAGGGCAGACAATATTATAACATGCTGGCATTACAGATGTAGTCCCTGAAGCTGCACAACACATTATCTTCCTAAAAGAAAGGTGGAGCCATGTTGATTCAATGTGTAATAGACAGCAGCACTATTTCAAGTAAGCTCAGATGTTCAAAAAGAGATTTCTAGGTAATTGTACTGCTTAGGCAAACTGTGGAGCCTTATGACTTGGAAGCACTACACTCATAAGCATCTGAGTTCTGAGCCTAGAACATATATTTCTGGGTACTATGGAACTGACACTTGTATATGATATAATATTGCTGTTGTAGAGGAGACAGGATGATTGACAGGGCTTTTGGCTTTTTTCATTGTTGTTAATTGGTATGGAAGGACAAATTTGATTTGCCAGGAGTCAATAGACACAAAGGAGTGAGTTATGAAGGAAGTAGCTCTAATGTAGACACATTGCTAGCCATGCTGTAGAGGTCATTTCTTCTGCTCAATAGACTTCATGTTTAGGAGACTTGCATTAACAGAGTAATTTTACAGTTTGTTGTACAGAACAACCGTGTTCTACAAAAGGTGGTAAGATATTTTGAAAGAGGGTTATAAGTGGCCGAGTGGGTAAAATGTCTTGCTGCAAAAGTCCATGGATTCATGTTTTAAATCTTTTACTCATAAAAAGGATAGGCATGACTGTACATGCACCTGTAACCCCAGAGTGCTTTGGAAAATGACACAGGAGAATAACTAGTGCTTTCTTTTTCACAGCCTAGTTTCAAGATCAGCAACAGATCCTGTCCAAAAAGAATTAGACTGAGAATGTTAGAACAGGAAAGCCAATGTTCTTCTCTGGACCTTGAACATGCATGCATAGATACAAACAACCAAATGAAGCCTCCATGAACAAGTTTCACACAAAAGGTACATACAAGTACATGTATGTATGCAAGTAGACACACCAGTTATTTTGAGAGAAAAACACAGGCCCCGTTCACATTATTTTTATTTTTTATTATAGGATCATTCTTTTAAAATATGTTTGTAGTGGTTGAAAGTTTTTCATTGTGCCTAGTCTTACCTATTATAAAAATGAAACATAGGAGTAAATGCTGAAAGAAACATTGTGCATACTTTGACAAGACATGTGGGTAAAAAAAATATGCCCGAATGATGACAGAGAACTACAATCAACTAGGCATTGTTATCTCTATACTGGATGCGTTGCTGAGACCCCATGCCACATTGACAGGAGCCTGAAAGATCAACAGAAAAGTTTGAAAGTTCTAAACTTAGTTCATGGTTTCTGTCCATGTGTATATGCTTCCCTGCGGTGTTCTGTGCTGAAACAGAACATTTAGGAAGCAAGGGTGTGTGAGATGGAGCACAGCTGATGACCTTGGTGTAAATAGCAAGGCAGAAAGAGGAAGAAACAGGAAGGGTTCAGGAAGGAAATGTGTGAAATATCCCCAGCAGACAAATCCAGGACCAATTAAAAGTTGTCCTATAAGGAGTTGCCTTGGTGACTCTTCAGCTTTGGAAAGCTTAAGACAGAAGTTTCTACTAACAGTGTAAAACTTCTATGATAGGCCTGACCATGCTTTTGTTTGAAAGAATATGAACATCATGACTCTGGTGCATGGCTATGACAGACCTGTTCAGTGTTTTGTTTGGAGGAATGTGGAATTTGTGACTTTGGAAAGCAGTGGAATGATTAATAATCCATCCTAGTAGTTATATGGAAGACAGTGGTGATAATGGGGATTTGAATTGTGGAGCCCCACAGGCTCAAGAGGTTTCAAAAGAGAGTTTTAATATGCGGTGTAAAGATAATTCTTGTAATATTTTGGTGAAAAATTGGGGTGCTTTTGCCTTTTCCTTTCCTGAAGTATCTACATGTAAGAGATTTCAATTTATTGCATTGACAAAGGAAGTCTCAGAAAAGCCCAGCATAGACTTTTCCTTTGGTTTCTTGTCATAAAGAGCATTTTAATCAAGAATAACATAGAAAGGAAAAATACAAAATGTATGATTCCAGTAACAAAAAGACACCAGTAAGTGCAGTGGAGTTAAACAGATTAAGGGAATGATGACCTCCAGGCAAGATTTCACCAAGCTAAGATTATTGTTTATGAGCTTACAAATGAACAAGGAATATTTATTATTACCTGGTTATTGTTTTCACTCAGACTTTAATCTAAAATGAACGACAATCTAGAAATGAAAGACACTTCTGTGATCCAGATCTTAAGGCATGAAAAGCTTAGATCCAGGCATGGTGGTGCATGATTTTAATTCCAAAAGACAGAAACAAGCAGATCTCTGGGTTCAGTGCCAACCTGTTAGAAAGCAAGTTTTTGGTAAAGAAAAGCTTAGGTCTAGATATAGCGGTATACATCTGTAATCCTAGCAATCAGGAGACAGAGCCCTGCTCATTCCTGAGTTCAAGGTCAGTCCAGAGAGCAAGTGCCAGTCCAGAATCAGCAGTGAAGGAGTTAAAAAACAAACAAACAAACAAACAAACAAAACCCTGGTAATAATGTAATAGGATGGGGCCATGTTCTAGATTGAGCAAGCAACAGAACTTGGCAGCTCCAGCCATGTGGCACTGGATTTAAAGTCAAGAATAGGAGAGACTACTGGGATAATTGATGCTGGTTAACAGGGACTAAGGAATTAACAATAACTAAGAAGAGGTGAACATTACTGAGATGAAATCTTCTGAGAAGTGTTTTCTGAAAGCAGAACAAAGCAGTGTTTCAGAGATAGATAAGGTTATCCCTCATACTACAGTTGGACTTGGTAATGTGGACAAATTACCTAGAAGGCATAAAGGGTTTATGGAGAGGAGCTGAGGCTTGGCACTGTGAGAGGCCAGGGAAGGGAACTATTTAAGGTGCACTCATTGCCAGATGAAAACCAGGGCTGAAGGGGTCATGCAAAGAAGTCGAGGCTCAGCTTCAAGAATTGAGACTAGGAAAGGCTATTGGTGAAACCTAGTTGAAGACTACAGAAAAATCCAGATGCCAGTACCATGGGATGATCACCAGCAACAGTAGTTCCAATGGAGTAGAGTCAATGAGAGCCTTGATTTCTACAGAGGGCCAAGCTGAAGAGGTAGCCTAAGCCCTTTGAAGGAGCCCAGAAGATCATGGGTGGATTCCAGAGATTGGAACAAAAAAACTGTAAAGTTCAAGTTACCTTGAAGAGCCCAAGATGTTAGAGGGGTCAGACCCATGGGATCCTTGCTTAGGAAAGCTGTTAACAGGAAGTGGAACCAGCTCAAGGGAAGGAAGTTGTATGCCTAAAAAAAGATGAACGGAGTTGTAGATCTAAAAAGTGCCTTGATATCACACATTGAGATAGAGAGTTTAGAGTTTGCCCAGCTGGTTTTTGCTGTTGCTTTTGTCTTGTATTTCCTTGCTATACCATTTTGTAATGGTAATATATATCTTATATACTGATAAGTTGGAAGTATGTGATCTGCTTTTTGACTTTGATTTTATAAAGAATACAGCTAAATGATTGTATGAATCTCAGAGGAGTCTTTGCATTTTGAATACTTAACATTGTTGTGACTGTTAGAGATGATAAGGACTTTTGAAGTATGCTTAAAGGTTTTTTTTTATTGTGCTAATGCTAAGTGTGGCCCCCATAGACTCACATGTTTGAACAAGCCTATGTGTGCCAGAAAGTATAACATGATGGTTTGAATATGCTGTACAAGTGGAATGACACTATTAGGAGGTATGGCCTTGTTGGAGTATGTTTGACATTCATAAAGTATGTTAGGTCTTGGAGGAAGTTTGTCACAGTGGTTGTGGGCTTTGACACCCTCATCCTATCTGTCTGAGAGGAAGTCTTTTCCTGACTGCCTTTGGATCAAGATGTAGAATTCTTGGTTCCTTCTCCAGTGTTGTGTCTGTTTAGATGCAGCCATGATCCCTGCCATGATGATAATGGACTGAAAGTCTGAACATATACTCCAGCTTGAACTAAACATTGTTCTATATGACGGTTGCCTTGGTATTGTTTTGTATTCTCAGCAATGGAAAGCCTAAGACAGGATATATGTATATTCATTTTCATATATTAATTGTGGATTTTGAAGGAAAATAAATCACCTGTTCGTTTGTTTTTTTTCCAACTCACATGGTTAATTTGATTTTCAAGTTGATTAGATCAATAAATTCTGAATATACTTGTGAGGAAGCTTTCTGAGAGAATTAACTGAGGAGGATCATCTGTGGGGGGTCCCACCCAATAATCTGAGGAGTATAGTCTGTCTGGCTCCATGATTTGAGAAGCATTTTTCCAGTTCTGGGTTGGGGGAAATGCAACCGTAACTGAGGAGTATAATCTAGTTCATTTAAGGGAGAATCTAATGATCTGAGGTCCTGCACTGAATAAAAATGGAAAAAAAATATTCAAAAACTCCACCCCTATCTCCCTTATCTGCTCCCATGTACAAGCAGCTAACATACTATTCCGCCAAACAGTAGCCACAGCTTTGCATTACCTGCCTCGATAGACTGTGCACCCTCAACCCTTGGGGAAAAGTAAACCTCTCTTTCCTTAAGTGTCCTCTTGCCGAACATATGGCCGTAGCACTGGGAAGATAGCTGTAAAAAAATATTTTCCAGCCACCATCTTGAAATTTTACATTTTACATTGAATTTTAAAATGTAAAAAATGGGGGAATGAAAGATGCTATTAGCCAAGTCCCTCATTTTATAAAAACAAATCATAACCTCTGATGTAGGGTGAACTTCCCGGAACTCACAGAAAACAAATGGTTGAGCCAAGTATGTCACCAGGAGGTGTCCTTTAGTATATCATTTATGTTGTTTTAACATCCTGTTTCATGGAAGATAAAGCCTTCGCAACTGGTACTGCCACTCACCACAACTACATCAGCCACCATGACCATCACCATCACATCACCACCACCTCAACCACTATTACCACCACCTCCATCACCGTCTTCACAATCACAACCACCACTAAGACCTCTTACATTATATGATGGCTAACCTTGGTTATCATATAGAGTATATCTGAAATCGACTAAAACACAAAATATTTGGTACTCTTGTAAGGAACTGGTCAAATTATTTGAAGCTGGAAAACTGTCCATAAATCTGGGCCATGCCCTCTAGATGACACTCCATATACAGGAGTATAAAAAGAAGAAGGTTTGCTCTTAATCTGCTTTTCTTCAGTATTCTTGGCAAGTTTGTCTATCTTGTTGCTGTGACAAATTAGAGTGTACACTGAAGACCAGTAGCTCCTCAGGAATCTTCCTGGTCCCCAGCACCAGACTGGTACTGTAAAGATATCCAATGTTGTTCTCTGAATTATATTAGCCTGTCTGTTATGGGACAACCATTGAACTACAGAAAGCAAAGATATAAGTCAATCTAGCAAATGCCATCTCTCTAACCCCCTCCTCTCTCTCTCTCTCTCTCTCTCTCTCTCTCTCTCTCTCTCTCTGTGTGTGTGTGTGTGTGTGTGTGTGTGTGTGTGTGTGTATTTTCAGTCTATCAGTTTTGTCTTTAGAGAACTGTAACTGACACACATCACTAACATCACCACTGTCACCTTTACCAGTAGGGGAAAAGGTCCTTCTCTTTTTAATGCAAGATAATTGCATTCTGTGTATTTTCTTGGAAGCCCTAGTCATTCATTCTATTCATGACCTCAACTGGCAAGAAGAAGACTATTTAAACTGTGGTAGGGAACTCCCACTGTTCCTCCTTCCAATGCCACTTATGATTTCCCTCTCTCATTGTATAACCCTATGAATTTGTTAATACCATTATTGCCTATTTGTCTACTATAAGCACTAATTGATGAATCCTAGACATCACCTCTAGCCTCTGAAGACAGAGTCTGAAGTAAACACATAGGCCAGGCTACGGACAGAAATGTAGCACAGTCACAGTGGGCCTTCATATATAGAGCTTCTGCAGGGGCATTTGCTTCAGTCTTCAGCAGGACAAAAGAGTAAATTAGGAATAATCCAGTTACAATCTGACCGAACACTAAAGCAGAGGGTAAAGCTCAGTAACTGCATCACTAAGGCTTGCCCAGTAAGGACAGTGCTCCTTAAGTTAGCTGCACAGTTCTCTTGCCACTAAGACTACAGTGTTACCATTTACATTGGACAGACTCTACTGTTAAAGACTGTAAGGATAGGGTGGGCCTTTTGAGAAATTGATGGAAGGTACATAGGTAATTGGGAGCTTGCCTTTAAGGAAAATACAGAAACATTTTCTTTCCCATTCTTTGCTTTTTGCTTGGTGTCATTAGACAGTTATAGATCTCCTGAGAGTTCACCCTCTTTCCATGATGTACTGCTTTGCTGCAACAAGAGCATGAGTTCAAATTTAGCATATGAGGCACTGGGCATAAGCATAAGGATCTGAGTTTCAATCCTCAGTATACAGTAGAAGATGGGTGTAACCTCATATAGTGAAAAAATTTGTGATACTGGAATTAAGTAGTAGGGGACACAGAGAACCAGATTTCTGCTGATGACTATCAGATTTGCAAAATTAATGACCTCCAGTTTAGTGAGAGATACTGTCTTAAAAAAATAGGTAGAGAACAACAAAAAATAAAATAAAATGAAATAAAAATATTCTTAATATCTGGCATCTAAATGGTCTTATCTAGAAACGAATCCAGACCACACAGGCATTTGGTTTTAAGTGGATGAATTTATTATTTAATGTATACCAAACAAAGGTAAATGTCAAACATCAAGTAGGAGATAGAAGAAACCAGCAGTTAAATGTCCAAACAGTGTCAAATCATGATCTCAGAACATCTAACAAGGGTGACTGGAGTAGCCTGACTGAGAGTACCAAAAAAGCTAATATCACCAAGTCATTACTTACAGCATCTAACAGAAGCTGACTGGGGAGTTTATTGAAGGGAGCAGTTAGAGTTCCTTGTTGATTATATATATATATATATATATATATATATATATATATATATATATATACCGACACCATGCATGTAATAAATATTTAAATAACAGTTCATATTCATCCATATGTGTATGTGCAGACACACACATTTTAATCAGAACATGATAGGTAGAAATGCACAGAAAAAAAAAAAAGAAGAATGGAAACCTCTCCAACTAAGACAATCCTATTAAGACAAAGTGGTGTTTGAGAAAGCCACATAAAAATCTGGAGCTATGAAATGGGTTAAAAAGGACCATAGCCCTCTATGCATTAGGAGAGTCACTGTAACTTACTCCCACCCATGGCCACATGCTGTCTTGGAAGTTCTCTCTCTCTCTCTTTTATTAACAGCTATCTGCTCTACCACAATTCACCTGACCCTGTCTGTTGTATTATTGGCACAAAAACCTACAAATCTCAGTTCCACCCCTTGCATATTGTTACCCAACTGGAACAGTGCCATAGAACAGAAGAAGCCACATCAAACAGCTGTGGACTGAGACTTCTAAGGAAAGAAACAATCTTTTTTCTTTTCTTTTCTTTTCTTTTCTTTTCTTTTCTTTTATTTCTTTTTTCTTTTTTTAAAGAGAGGAATGGTTTACTGTAGCACCAGTTCAAGCTTTGTCGACAATCATAATGTAGAGAGCATGATGGAAGGACCAGCTCTTGTCCATGAAGATAGAAGGCTACTTTCTCACATTTCAGTAAATCAATAGTCACAGAAGGGGGAATGCTGGTGTTCACTTGACTTTCCACTTTTTAAAGGTTCGTCTTCTGAGGCATTTGTTACAGCTATAAAATACTTACTAACATATTGGCCAGAGGTAGCTTTGCAACAGAGCCCCACAGACTGGGGTTTGCTGGGCCACCAGGATCATGTGCTTTCTTGACCAAGTTACTTCTCTCATTTGACACTCACTTTCCATCTGTGTTAAATTGATTTTTTTTTTTTGCACAAGGTAGTATTCTTAGATATATAAACATTCTCCCTTGAAAATTTTACCAGGAAGTTCTGTCTGTGGGGCAAATAGAACTCACTCAGTCAAAAGGGGAGTAGGCTCTGGAAACAGGGATAAGTAAGTATACATGTTCTGAAAAATTGATATAATCATTCTAGATATAGGGACTAGTTCAAAACAAACCCAAATTATCCTCTTTATCTTTATATGAACCTATCCTTTGAAACACACACACAGAGATAATTTAATAATGAAATTACTTGTAAGATATCTTAAAGTAGATTCTTGTATATTTAATTGGTATGCGAGAAGTACATGGATTAATGTGGTCTAGAGCTCTGTAGTCATCTGCAGCTCAGCAGTTTCATCTTCATCCTCCTAAGTGCTTTGGTTGTATCCTAGGCTATCTGACCAGTATGAAGTTTAGCATTTTTAACACAAATTTTAAGAAAGAGCTGAGTACTATTGTAATGTCTCTGCCTTGCCCAGGGATAATGCTGCCTCTTTCGTCTGCAGACCATACTGCCCATATGAGGTTCTAAATCCTACTTAAGTTCTATCAATTGAAGGGGCTGGATTCTCTGGGTGAAGATTAAATCTCCATTATAAAATGATTCCAGACATGATCTAAGTTGGAGAGTGTTCTAAAGAAATTATTATTTACGAGGCATCCAGCAGAGTACAGAAAAAAAAAAAGAAACCAAAAAATACAAATTTCCCACAAACTATTAATGCAATTGACACAATATCAGAGAGATATACATATGAATTTTAGCCATTTCAAAGAAGTGCTAGCTAAAGATGCATTTATGTATGCAGGACTGCAGACTGAGGTCATACAGGACTCTGTGCAAAACAGTGTTTGCTGGACATGACAGTATAGCTGCATTCATGAACTTATAAATGCTTTGATTGGATACAAAAGACCTGCACTAGTTTAAGCTCAGTATTCTAACAGAGTGAGGGAGGAATTCACAAGCCACAGCACCTGACTGAGGAGCTGTGGATCTGGGATGGTTGCTGGGATAGGAAGTTTATTTTCTGTATGGCTATGGACACTGGAAGTTTGATTGTGTTCCAGTGCATGCCCTCCCCCTCAGGTGTATACAGGCAGTACAAATGATATTGAATGTGTTACTAAAAGAAAAAATGACAGGAAGTTGAGGAGTTATAGGGATGACCAGGCAGATCTGGGAGAGGTAGGGGTACCTATGTTAGAAATATATTTTGTGAAATGCTCAAATAATCATTGAACACACACACACACACACACACACAGAGAGAGAGAGAGAGAGAGAGAGAGAGAGAGAGAGAGAGAGAATTTTCTGTATGTTTATGTGCCTGTATGTTTTTGTGAGTACCATACACAGTAAGTACCTGCAGAGACCAAATAAGACCGTGGAGTTGTCCCTGATCTGAAGTCAAAGGTAATTGTGAGCTGCATTATATGTTGACAGTTGAAAATAGTACCACTGCAAGGGAGAAAGTGCTTACAACAGCTGAGCCATCCTTCCAGCCCCAATAAGAAATCATTTTGTGTGATCTTATTGTAGGATTATCTGAGGAGTAATTATGAGTATTTTAAAATCTAAATGATCAGAAATATAATGAGGATAGATATCACTGCTCAAAGTATATAAGATAATCAGAATATGTGTATTTTTTACACATTTATCAGGGTGCTAAGGATGTAAACTAAGGCCCTGTCAATGGTAAATAAACACTCCACACCAAATACTATACCAAACTCAAGAAAAGCTTCTTATTTCTCTCCTTTCATTGAATAACCCATTTGAAATCAATTTTCATGTTAAAAGAAAAATATTTTCCCATTTATTTCATAATTAAGTTTATAGATATTTACAGTTATCTCAGTAGTTGGTCAATACATTTAGGGTCTTCCAAACTCTTTAATTTATAGTTCAAATAGGTACATTTGAGAGATATTCACTCACTGTTCAATTCCAAGATGGCAGCACAAAGGAAACAATATTATTTAAAATCAGTGCATAATATTTTATTTTCTTTGCAAAAGTCAATATGCTCAGTAGTTAAGATCTTGGTGTTTGGGAATGAAAATTCTTAAAGTATACACAGGCCATGTCAATTTGGTCAACTTATAATAATTCTGTCTTGGTTAAATTTATTTTGCTGTGATAATGACCATGATGCAGAGCAAATCAGTAAAGAAAAGATGTATTCCAATTTATAGTTTTTAATCAGCCAATCACAAAGGAGGTCAAAATAGAAACTCAAGGCAGAAGCCTAGAAGTATTAGCTAATGCAGAAAGCCTGGAGGAGTACTGTTTAGTGGCTTTTTCCCCATGACTTTCTCAGTCTGCTTTCTTATGGTACCCAGGAACACCAGTACAGGTATAGCACCTCATACAGGGACGTAGACCCTACCACATCAATCATCAGAACAACAACAACAACAAAAAAAAGTACCATACTATTCCCCCACAGGCCAGTTTAGTGGAGGCATACTTTAAGTTATGGTTTTCTCATCCAAAATATATCTAGATCTCTGCCAAGCTGATATAAAATGAGCCAACACTATTCTCTTATCTCTTGGTCTCTACAAAGAAGAAATAAAGGGCTGGATAAATGGCTCAAATGGAGACAGTGCTTATTGCTCTTGCAGAAGACCAAAATTCATTTTGCATCATCCATTTGGAATTCTTCACAAGTCACTGTAAAGGATAAGCAAATTCAAAACCCACTTCTGGACTCTACTGGAAGTGAATTCACTCGTATTTGTACACAAATGTATATACACATATGCACTTAAATTATTTTTTAAAACAATCCATTAAAATTAGGGAAAATGGACAAGGAGACATAGGTAGAGGGGTAAATATTACCAACATGCATTTGGCAAAATTATTTAAGATCAGTAAACATGAGGAAAAGGTGAAATGAAATAATGCATATAAAGTAGCTTTCATAGAGCTTATATCAAGAAACTTCAAATTTTTATTGATGTTAACATTACTTTTGTCATTTTTATTTTATCATTAAATGTAAGTGTAAATATTGAGGAAAGTACACTTAGTTATATTTTATATTTTCATTTTCTGTAATAGAGTCTCACTCTATAGCTCAGGTCTCAAACTTTTAATCCTACTTCCTGAGGCTTCTGTGTGCTGGATTGCAGTCATGTTCTACCATACTTAACTCACCTCCTCTTTCTGGTTAAAGATAAAGGTCACCTCTTTTAAAACTTGTATAGAGAGTGAGGCTTTGGTGATTTAAAAAATAAATTATTTTACAATCTGATTTCAGCCCTCTTCCCTCTTATCCTTGGAGTCACATTCTCATACTCCATCCCCTTTTCTCCATCCCCCTTTCTTATGAGAAGGGGAGCCCCCTCCTATAGATACCAATTCAGCTTTATTTATAATATCCAGCAATGAGACACAACCTAGTTCTCCCTCAGCCAAAGAATGGATAAAGAAAATGTAGTACATTTATACAATGGAATGCTGCTCAGCTATTAAAAACATAGACAATATTTTCAGACAAGTGGATCAAACTAGAAAATTTTCTGAGTGAGGTGCCAAGGACTCAGAAAGACATGTAAGATATGTACTCACTTATTAGTGGACATTAACCATAAAGTGCAGGATAACCAGGCTATATTCCATGACCTGAAGATGCTAGGTAACACAAAGGGTCCAAGGGAGGAAGTTTGAATCTCACTCAGAAAGTGAACTGACATCTGAAGTAATTGGTGGAAAGGATATATATGGAAGAGAGGTAGCAGGGGGAACAAATTTGGATCTGAGAGTGGAGAAGGAGAAAGACTGGGAGAAAGAACAGAAAAAGCTTCCAGAAGTCCATGGAGGTGAACCTAGCTGGGAACTCTACCATTGGGGAGAGATATCAGGACCGAAAAGGTCATCTCCTATAGCTAGGAGAGACTTGAAATAGAGGGAGGGGGACACCAAACCACACACAAAAAACATGAACACAAAATTTGGATCAAGCATTTTTAATTGTTGTCATATATACTGGCATGAACTTTTGTGTATTGATGTTTTAGTAAACTATTATTTTTATCAAATTTTTTATAATTCCCAAACTTGATGGAAAGAGCTTAAGTAGAGCAGTGTGGTCATATTAGCAAGTAACAGAACTCCAAAGAATATGCTCATGATGTATACCAGACATATATTACAGTTTGTGAAAATAATATTGTGCTCCTTTTGGGTAAAAAAAAATGTAGATTTTAAAAAGTGTGTGTGTGTGTGTGTGTGTGTGTGTGTGTAGGCACTCACATGTTCATATGCTGTGCCATGCATGTGGAGGTTAAAGGACAACTTTCAAAAATCAGATATGCCTTCCAACATGTATATAACTCAGGCTATGAGGCTTGGCAGCATGTGCCTTTATCTACAAAGTCCAAGCACTGGGAAATATAAATAAATATCTGCTTATCCCAGATAGGGTATCAACAATTGGATAAATTAAGGTTGCATCAAAGTCAAACTTGGAAGACAAATAAGTTTTATTTTTATTGGGGTTACTTACAAGAGAATGGTTGAGTGTCAGATGGATAATCACAAATGACTTAGACAGCTTCAAACCAGAGGCCCAGCCCAGCATTGACAACAGATGATTAAAGCTCAAATCGTGAAGGGGTTATAGAACTCATAGGCAGTTCACCAGGTTGGAAAGTGTTTCCTTCAGGTACCTGATAGCTCAGCTGCTGGTTACTTCTGGTTGTTTCTGGTCTCAGCCCCTTCTAGGTGCTCTGCTACTCAAAATTTTTGTTGGCATTCTTTACTTATTATATAAGCTTGGGAGGGGGCAGTGAATCTGGACAGTTTCAGGGACTTTCTGAAGTCATTCTGAATTGTTTACTTCCTGAGCTTAAGGAATTGCCCTTTAAGGAAATTTGTCTCCATTTAGAATATCCTGTTATTTTATCTCCTTGTAAACATGTCTGATCTTCTTGAACTTCCATCCAAAATGCATTGTTTCAATTCAGGGGAATCTGCTAGACAGTGTTATCTCTTCAACCAAAGTCTTATATATATTTTAATTCCTTATATATGCTACATAACAGCCATTACCTTCAAGACATAACTACATAAAGTACAAACAGATATAAACTAAATTAAAATGTAAATGAGTTTCTTAGTGAAGATGTATAATCATCTAAAAAAGAGTTCAGGAATATGAAACAAGGTTTAGGTTGAAAAGTTCTGGGGCTTGGAGACACAGTTCAATGCCTAGGCATGGGAATGCTCTTGTCAAAGACCAGAGTTCAGTTCCCAGCATCCTTTTTGTGCAGCTTGCAACTGACCATATCTCCGGATGCAAGGTATATGAGGCCTCTGGTCCTGTTGAGGACCAGAAATTGTGCATGTTCACACAAGCAGAAACACACACACACACACACACACACACACACACACACACACGAAGCAGAGACAGGGGGAGGGAGGAAAACAGAGGAAGAGAGAGAGAGAGAGACAGAGACCGAGACATAGACAGAGACAGAGAGACAGAGAGACAATAGACAGAGACAGAGTCTCACATATACAGTCAATTAGAAATAACAAAAGTAATCTTCAGAAAGAAAACGATTTTGTGTTTCTTATTCCTGGGCTTCTCTTAGAAACATGAGTAATATCCAGCATTTTATAATACGATGGTTCAGAATAAGTACCACGGAAACCAAGAGAATTCGTTCCCAGACCCTCAGAGTCATTTTGGAACTCTCTTTGTATAAGTTACCAAACCATCAAACAATGTCATACATCTCACAGTGTTACATAGCATGAAAAAGAAATGTCAATTAAGGATTACACATAGTTGAAAAAATAAACTATGCTGACCACAAATCTACCTAACATGGATCAAAGAAAGTTTCACTTATATATTGCTAACTACTATTAAAACCTAGAGAAACATGGAACTGAACAAGCTTGAAAATGTATCCTAAAAGGGACTCATGACTCAACCTGTATATGTAGCAAAGCATTGCCTTATCAGGCATCACTGGGAGGGGAGCCCCTTGGTGCTATGGATTCCCAAAGGTAGGGGAATGCTAGGGCACTGAGGCAGGAGTGGGTGGAAGGGTGGGGGAGCACCCTCATAGAGGCAGGTGGAGGGGGAGGAGATAGAGGGTTTGTGGAGGGGAAACTGGGAAGGGGAATAACATTTGAAATGTCAATTAAAAAATTACCAATAAAAATAAAAAAATAAAATAAAAAGAAATGTATCCTAAAGATGATTGATTAATAATTGTCTTCTTAATACTAAATCACAAGAAGGAAAGATTAGAAATTATCCTACTTCTTGGTTTTTAGTGAGAAAGCATTGGGTATAGTCTCAGCCTCTGAGAATCTGGGGAAAGGCAGCATATTATAGAGAAGATTAGCAGAGACCAGCAATTGCCAGGTAAAGGTCCCATCAGTAGGCATGGTGCAAGGGCAGCATTGTACAGCAGAATTCACAGGTTCAGCTGCAGATATGACTATTATCTGATTCCCAGCAGCCTCCATATTCTGTGTTAAGGATCCTAAGCCAGTGCTTTACCATTCTGATTATTTTTATCCTTAATAGATATTGTTCACTCTTTTTTCATTAAAATGCAATGATTTATTTTCTAAAATATACATTTATTGAAATACTTCTTGTTATACAAATATATTTAACAGGAGCCTAATGATTGATCAGTGTTAATATTAAATAACAGGTATTTTTCTCTTACAAAATTTTGAACATGTTTATTGGTCTGTTTAATTATTTTTGGTGAGGTGATATTGTCTTTATTTTACTTATTTTGTAATTTTATAAAAATTATTTCATAAATGGCTGAAATTTTAAATTTCATTGAATTTATTTTGCATATTAAACTCTGTTGAAGAATTCATCAAAATAAATTTCAGCCATGATAAAACAGAGTGTACTCATAGTTTTAAAAGCAAATATTTAGTATTCACAGCTCCATTCATGAGCTTCAGCAACATACTTACGGGAAGCCTGACTACTGATGTTTCTCTCCTGTATCCTATCAGTATAATCTTCCTGGGACTAAAGGACAATACATCATTTACACTCCACGGCTCTCAGTTAAACATATATTCTTTCATTTCCAAAGCTATTGCCACAGTTGGAAGAAGTATTATTCAAAGAAAAATATATGAAAAATTTTTTTATTTTTCTTAGCTTTAATATATTTTAAAGTTTTTAAATTTCATGACATAGCAACTGTTTTCCTTATGGCACATTCATACATACTTAGGTCTACCTGACTCCTCCGCATACTCCTCCTTTTTCCCTCTTTTCTCTTTCCCTATCCCCACTTAAATTTTTCTATCCTCGATATAATCCTTTCGACTTTCAAATCATATTTGTTCTGTTTCCCTCCTAAATCCTCTCTATATGGCCTCATTGTTTTCCATCCATGGGACCTTTTCTAATTTTCTGGGATCTAGACTCACTCATCGCCACATAAATACAACAATATAAAAACTAAATCTTGGCTCCAGATAGGAAAGATAGTATATATTATTTTGCTATCTGAGTCTGAGTGATCTCAACGAATATATTTTACAGTTTCATTAATTTTTTTCTACAAATTTAATAATTTCCCTTTTTATGGCTATATAAAATTCTAAAGTAAATATTATATGTACCTTCCATTAATAATTTGTCTGTTGATAGACTTCTATACAAATTCCATTTCCTTGTTATTTTGAATAGAATATCAGAGTTAAACAATTATCTTTAAGGTACTATATAGACTTTTGAATGTATATGTCCAGGAGAGGTACAGAAAAGTTCTTAATCCTTAGAATCATATCCCCACACTCCTTAGAAAAGGCTTTGGATTTTATCTTGCTTCTTCTGAGCAAAAGCTCTGTCCTCATCAGCTTTAACTGTCAACTTCACACAAATTAGATAGAAACTGTCTAGATAGATTAGTCTGTGTGCATGTCTTGTTAATTGACACCGGAGGGTACTACCCACTATGTACTCCATAATTCCTGGGCACAGGTTTCTGAACTGTTTAAGAAATCTAGCTGAATGTAAAGAAGTCTGGACCAGAAGGTTGGTGGAATGCCACATGGTTCCTGTTGTGTTTCTTTGTTTGTAAAGTGGGTTGTTGCATGGAAGCAATGCTATTTGGAGTTGCAAGCCAGAATGTCTTCACGTTCCTGTTCTGGCATCCCTCAATGATGGCCTGTGTCATAAAATAAGCTAAAATAAACACTGTTTTTTCATTAAGATGCATTGTTTATAGTATTTCTCACAGTAACATTAGAGAACTGGAGCTAGGCCTAAATTATTTATTTATTTATTTATTTATTTTGGAGAATTTTAGCACAAATACTCCCGTCTGTAGGTACAATGTGTCTATTAAAGGAATTGTTGATGTGTTAACCACAAAGCAAGTATCTCTCTCTATTTTTCTATGCTAATGTACACCCTGTCACATCTACTAATCAGAAGTTATGATCTTAAAGCCTATTCCTTTCATTATAAAACCACACAAGTAGGGTTGGCACGAGCCACAAGCCTCTTGACCTATGCAATTATAAGACGAATGTTTTATCACCTCTCTGTCCTCTTACAGAGGTATGGCCCATACATTCCATGCTTGATTTGTGTGAAAAGGAAGCCCATTTTTCCCAGAAGCAACCATTCTGCCACTTTTACAGAAAAAGAAAAGGAGCACACGGACTATGGCAGGTGCTGAGGTTTGGACTGGTGATGGTATGTATGTATTCAAAAGATAAATTCTGTACCTCCAAGATCTTGTTGCCTAAACACCAGTGGATTCCCACATACACCAGCCTTTTTGTGTAAACTTTGCCTACCAATTTAAAACTATTGGTTAAATTAAAGTGGTGACAGTCAGTTATTTTGGGAGAATAGAGGGAGGTGCAGTTTGATCCATAGGGCTAGGTGTTTCAGGGAGGAACCATAAGGAGAGAAAGGAGAGGAGAAGGAGGAAGTAGATAGTAGATGGAGAGAGCAGGTGATCTAAATTACATATGCATGTTCCCAAGTGAAATGCAACCCCAGGACAGACTGGTGGAGCAGAAATAACCCAGGAAGACACAAAATCCAAGTACTTGGAGAGTACAGCCATTCTAGTGTTAGAAAATTAGATTGGGAATAATCTGCCAGTAATTGTTCAGAAGGTAAGTAAATAAATCATAGTCTGAGACTCATTCATTTAGAAGATAAATAAGGAAATAAAACAATAAATACATTGGCAGACAGACAGAGACAAACTCACAACCCTGTTCTTGAGACTTTGACAGCCTGAATGAACAAATAAAAGAGAGGATCACATAGAAGGAATGTGAAAAATAAAGCTACAGTGAAAGAAATAAAAATTATAGATATTCAGAGAAGAAAGGTAAGCTAGTTTGGAATATGAGTAATTAAACACTTAAATTGTGGATTGATTTGTAGACCTGATGGAAATGGGGACAATATTCAATGAGGAATATCTAATATGACTAAATGTATCAAGAACAAAAAACTCCATGAAATAAACAACACTGAATACAGTGAATTATCTTGTTAATTGCTTATGCAAAGAAAAAGTTAATATCCTACATGTACCCTCAAATGTCTTTTGTGCAAAAATAATTTCGTTTTATCCTGACCAGCATAGATACAGAAGTTAATATTTTTTTATTCTTAAAAATATTTTGAAAAGTAAAGATTTTATCCTGTTGGTTAAATAATTTCATTCCCTTATCATAGTTCCTGATATGAGCTGTATAAATTTCTTTTGAATGGAGGCTCAACTCCATCAAGATGAAGACATGGCAGACAAAGGGTGCCACATTGAACTCAAGATCCAGAAATCAAGTTCTGTTTCTGTATTTATGGTTGTGGCTCTGATTCATTCACCATGTGCCATACAGGACATCCTTCAAGTTCTCATTTTGACTGCTATGACCAGAGGGAGGATCAATAATTATACCTTTAGCTTTGTTATTACAGTTGGGTGTATTTGTGTGTGTGTGTGTGTGTATGTGTGTGTGTGTGTTTGTATCTCTCTCTCTCTCTCTCTCTCTCTCTCTCTCTCTCTGTGTTTTACTGTATGTACTTCTGTATGCAAGTTTATATGTTTGATGAGGTTGGAGGTTGACCTTTAGTTGTATTCCTCAATTACTCTCAATCTTACAAGTCTGACATTGCTGGTCTGAAGTTTTATAAACCAGAATCTGAGATTAAAGAGTATGCTATAATAAATCTTGTTTAGATATATGGAACAAAAATGATACTTGGGAATAGTCATTTGAAAAAGATAGTTACCAGTTTTTCTTGTGTTGTAAATAGAATTTGCTTTAAAGATCTACTGAACAGGAAAACATTTCAAATTTTCTATGGATTGTTAGGAAGACTATATGCATGTGATTTGTACTCACAGAACAATATTGATTGAAAGATAGATGGATAGATTAATGACAGATAAATAGACAACAGAGAAATGATAGATGAATATAGATAGATGTTAGACAGATATAGATATAGATGATAAATATAGATAGATGATAGAATGATAGAGATAGACAGGTAATAGAGATAGTAGATAGATGAATAGATAGATAGATAGATAGATGATAGATAGTTTGATATATTTACATGAGGACATGACTTTAGAAATAGGAAGGTCACATTGCTAGATAAATTCTTTTAGGCATGAATTCTTAATGATCCACAAAAGTGTACTAATACATACTAGTTTTCCCTGAACAAGGATTAAATGAAAAATCCTTGAAAATAATGTACCAGAGAGCAAAATCCAACAGAATAAGTAGATTTATTTAGAAACTAAAACAAGAGATTATTAAATGGTATGCAGCAAGAAACAATGCTCAGAAGCATAGTCCAGAATGCTGTAAAAGAGCAAAGAAGAGGTGTTTATAATACAATATGGAAAATGAATAGAAACCATGAGGCCATTAGTATCATTTGGCCTAAAGAGAAGGATGGTTGAGCTACTTCAGGCTGGCTTTTATAGAATTTAGATTCATTCAATGGAAAAACAGAGTCAAACCTGGAGATACACAGGAATTGGCTTTGATGCAGGCATTGGCAGCTCTCTTCTGACAGCCATTTTCTCAACTACAGAAGGTCATAGCACCTACCTTATTATTTTCTGTGAAATTGTATCCCATACACACCAAGAACCAGCCCTGGCTTGTAGAGGGGTTGTAAACGACGTGGTGTTTGAGAGTGACAAAAAAAAAGGACTCCAAGTCAAATCATGGGTTACAAGCTGATGGCCTATGTTCTGCTTGACACAGCTTTCCAGATTGCTCTCTCTATGTTCTGCTTTCTTGGGAGATCTACAGAGAGATCTCTGCTTGAGACAGATTTTTATTAATTTTTATTTTATTTCTTTTTGTGTGGTTCTCTTAAAAAAATCTCAGGATAGCTCATCTCTTGAAGATCAAAAGCACAGTCCATTGTTTACATATCAATTCAGTTTTTACCCAGCTTCCCTCTTTCTTATACCACGATTCAGCATCCTGTGACACCAGCTCTTTGATTCTTCGAAAGAAACAGATAGTACAATCACTGACAATAAGACATCTGTGTGGGACCCCACCCAGAAATTAACATTCCTACCACTCCTGCCCTGGACCTAAAATCCCTCTGTCCCAAGCTAACGTTACATTTACAAATCTGCCTGCTCCTACTTCTGCCAGTTTGTGTATCTTTCTAAAGAGCAGCTCTGTTCCTTTAGGTCCTTATAAAATTCATATATCATCCATGTATTCTGCAAAGTAGAGAAATTGTACATTTTTGATCTCATGATTTTAGAATTTTTTCCCACATCCTTAAGTACTGTCCTGAAGGTCACAACATTGTACCCTTGGGGAGAAATAGACACAACCTCAACTCCCCAGACTCATGCTGTCTCTGATTATCATGAAGTCATTAACCTTGTCAGAAAAGACATTCTTAAAAGCAGGAATGTAAAAATATATACAGTATTATACAAATAAGCTTTATACCCACAGCAAGCATCAACTCTCATGGAGGCCCAAAGCCTGACTCTAATCCAGGGGCAAGAATACTGACATACCATCACATCTTTACATATGACCAAGCTGGACTTGGCACATTAATGGAAATTTATGATTTACAAATTAGGTTCTAACTTGAAGTTATTAAACATTCATGATACTTTATAGTAAAAGGTTCATGATACTAGCTTACTATTGTACAACATAATTCTCTTTTTAAAAATTTTTTGAAATTATATACCTATGATGTTGCAGCCAAGAAGGAAATAACAACAATTATAGTTTAACGACTTACTAATGAATGTCAGATACAAGTTTCCCTTGTTCTTTTTAAATATTAATAAGGATCCTGTAAGGGGCATTATCTTATCTGTTCTACCTTACATTTTAAAAAATAAATGAATGATGTAATTCCCTTTAAATCAACTGATTTAATGCATGTAGAATGAAGATGGTATTTGAAATTTTCTCACATTCATGTGTTCATGTGAATGTGTGAATGTGTGCATGTGAGTTTGAGTGTGTCTTGGACTATATATGGAGATGAGAGGACAAGTTATATGTGATTATTCTCTCCTATTATGTGGGGACTGGGAAATGAAACTCATTAGTCTTGGTGACAAGCACAGTTTATCTGCACAATGTTGCATGAAGATCCAACATTTTACCTACTGTTAGTACTCTTATGCTTTAACTTCAGTTCATTTACTCTGTAAGTTAGTTTCTTATGTATGGTGTGAGATGAGAAACTGGGGATGCAGATAAGAGAAGATGTATTGTTGCCTTGGAGAATGACTCACAGAGAGTATCTCCTGATAAGACTTGGGACCCAGATAAAATACATCAGAAGCTCCTCATAGCCATAAGGAAGAAGCTTGAATATAAAATTTGACAGTAAAATACATCAACATCCAATGAAAACCAGAGGTCAAAACCAGGTAAGCAAACATTTATCTCAAAGACAAAGTAATAGATTTAGGTCATAAATATAGAAATATTATCTGAAATTACACTAATGAAATAACCTTAAAATACTATCATTGAAATGGTAAGTAGTAAATGAAGAAACTGGAGACATGAATAAAAGGAGACAAAAACAAAATGACAAAGATATATTAGAAATGAAAAACAGAACATGAAGAATTCATGACAAAGACTGCATGCAGCTGAGGATTTCCCATTGAAGTTAAAATTACTATTTAAAAGCAGCTATCAAAATGAACATGACACTGGGAAGATAGTTTACTTGATCCAAAGTTTGCAACACATGCAAAAATACTCTAGTTCACACCTTAAGACCCATATAAAAATCTTGGAATTGTGGGACACTTGCTTGTAATTCTGGTGTTAAGACAATGGAAACAAGCTCAAGGGCCAGCCTAGCAGAGGTGAATCCTAGGTCAGCAAGAGACACAATTTCAAAGAGGAGAATGGAGTCTCAGCTGGAAATGTGCCTGTCTCCATAGTATGATACATAGGACTAATCTTGTGGAAAGAAAAGCCTTTAGCAATCTGCCTTGTGACCTCATATTCCCAGTGGCACATAGACCTTTTGACACACACACACACACACACACACACACACACACACACACTAAATCTGAACAATGAAAATAAATAAATAATGTTAAATATGATTTAAAGAAAAAATATGAGAGACATCCTGAGGCACAATATAGTAGAGAGCTTAACTTCTACCATACACACATATCTGTGTACCTATACACACACACACACACACACACAAACAAACCCATGTGAGTGTGCAACTTAAAACACAAAGATGAGCAAATAAAATAAAAAAGATACAATGGAGTTGTGCTGCATCACTGTCTGGCCTTGCTGTATAATAGTTCCTTGGTTTATAATACTCATTCCAACAACCATCATAAGATGGAATTACCATTAGTCAGAACAGTACTTCATTCATATTAGCAAAATAGTGTCCGAGATATTTTTTTATAACGTTTCTTTTGTTGATGTTTTGGATGTCTGAAAGTTGTGGTTACACCATGATGTGTTCAGCATCATGAGACACATAGCTGGACTGGGAAAAGTTCTGAGGAAATATAAAAGTCTGGATCCTACTAATTGTCTTTTCTTTTCTTTCTCACATGGAAAAGATATAGATCATAGCTTGAACAGTTCTAAGCCTGTGATTGTATTACTAAAAGTTTTCAGAGGAAGAAAATGGATAAAAAGAAAGACCTGAAAAAAAACAAAACAAACCAAAGAACTCTGATGTACAAAAAGTGAGAGCAAGTAGATGCCACATTTACCCTTCCTGCATCAACACTGAGAAGTAAGCACAGTTATCAGAACATGGGAAAATGACAGAAAGGATATAATGACCAATGTTTAGATAAAGAAAAAGTCACTTCACAGTGGTAGGGAGGGCAAGATACAGGTTAACTGAAATTAAATTGAGCAAGAGATCGTGAATTTGGGAGGAGGACATGGGAGGAACTAGAAAGGATAGGAGCTACAGAGATGCAGAGCTTACATATAAAGTTCTCAAAATTAGTAAATTAAAAATATACCCTATGTGATTTACCTTCCCCTGATGACTAAGGATGGGGAATATTTCGTTAGGTTATTTTTGGCCATTAGAGATTCCTCAGATGAAAATTCTTTGTTTAGCTCTGTACCCCATTTTTTAATAGGGTTATTTGGTTCTCTGGAATCTAACTTCTTAGGTTCTTTGTATACATTGGATATTACCCCTTTATCAGAAATAAGGTTGATAAAGATCTTTTCCCAATCTGTTGGTTGCCATTTTATCCTATTGACAGTGTCCACTGACTTACAGAAGCTTTATCATTTTGAGGTCTCATTTGTCAATTCTTAATCTTAGAGCATAAGCCTTTTGTGTTCTGTTCAGGAAATTTTCTCCTGTGCCCATGTGTTCAAGGCTCTTCCCCTCTTTCTCCTAAATATTGTTTCAATGTATCTGTTTTTATGTGGTAGTCCTTGATCCAGTTGGACTTGAGCTTTGTACAAGTAGATAAAAATGGTTCTATTTGTATTTTTCTTTGTGCTGACCGCCAGTTGAACCAGCCATTTGTTAAAAATGCTGTCTTTTATCCACTGGATGGTTTTAGCTCTTTTGAGCTAAATATCCAAGCATCTTGATCCAAAGATCAAGTGAACATATGTATGTGGGTTCATTTCTGGGTCTTCAATTATATTCCATTGATCTAGCTGCCTGTCATTGTATCACTATCATATAGATTTTATCACTATTGCTCTGTAATACAGCTTAAGGCCAGGGATGATTTTTCCCCTAAAAGTTCTTTTATTGTTCAAAATTGTTTTTGATATCCTGATTTTTTTTGTTATTCCAAATGAATTTGCACATTGCTCTTTCTAACTGCATGAAGAAGTGAGTTGGATTTTGATGGGGATTACATTGAATCTGTAGATTGCTTTCGGCAAGATTGCAATTTTTTACTATATTGATCCTGCCAATCCATGAGCAAGGGAAATCTTTCCATCTTCTGAATCTTTGATTTCTTTCTTCAAAGACTTGAAGTTCTTGTCATACAGATCTTTCACTTGCTTTGTTAGAGTCACACCAAGGTACGTAATATTATTTGTGACTATTGTGAAGGGTGTCATTTCCCTCATTTTTTTTCGTCAGACTGTTTATCCTTTGAGTATAGGAAGGCTACTGATTTGTTTGAGTTAATTTCATAACCAGACACTTTGCTGAATTTGTTTATCAGCTGTAGGATTTCTCTGGTGGAATTTTGGGGATCACTTAAGTGTACTATCATATCATCTACTATGCTTCAGTTCATGTAGATAGTGCAAATTAGACTTGTCATTTATTTTTTATAGGGAAGGGGTCACACGGGTAGAGGGAAGACATGAAAGGGCTGAGACATGAGTGTGATGGGGTGCATGGTCTAAAAATCTCCAGGTATCGATAAATATATTATAATGAAAAGAATGGTTAGATGGCATCTGAAGAAATGGCTCAGTGAGGAAGAGTGCTCAAGCAACTATTTTGGAATCCCTAATACCTACCAAAATAACAAAACAAAACAAAAATCCATGCACCTGTGGGCTTACTACAAAAATCAATGCATACCGTGGGCTTACTAATAAAGAGAGTTGATGTCTTGCTGTGGCCTTCACATGCACATTCATGAGTGTATGGGCCAGGACATTCATCTATGCACTGCATATAATACACATAGGTACGCACATGGAAAGAAGACAAAAACTCATGTGGAATTGATTCAGGAACATAAGTAGAACTTGTAGATCATAGATCCATGGTGACTGTCTCATTGGGAACAAAAATGTAAGCTCAACAGGAAATATATGGCATTTACATCATATGAAAGGCTCTGTGGCTGGATATTCATTTATGCTTGAATTAAAATATCACCAACAATGATTAATATTTGAACAAATTGAAAACAGAAACTTTTGGACTTTTATTAATAGACAAAACAGATTCTCACACTTTGAAGACAGGTCCAACAAATTAAAAATGTTTACAGGTTGATCAAGCTGACAAAATGATTTTTCAAACTATCTGAGACATACCTTAATATATGGTGTGATTTTATATTAGGGATAACAAAATTCTTGTTTACTATTTTGTGGTCTCCTGTCCCTCAGATTATTTTGTTGCTTCTTTTTTTAATGATATCAGAGAGTAAAGACAAAAAGAAATGAAAGTATATCTCAATTCAGGATCCATAGACACACTCCCTGGGATTTTTTACCTGGCAATTGTGTAGATTACAAAATAATACTGTATGGGTTTTAATTTTTAAGTGAAAGTTGAAAGAAATGGGATTCATAATGGTATTTTTATATATAATTTTTATCATTATGTTTTGTTCTTGTTCATTTCTTTCCCTTTCACTTTCTCCATACCCTTTAATCATTCATGGCTAAGACCTCTTTTAATACCACGTTATGCTTTTACATGTGTCTTATTATACTCTGGTATTTTTGTTTGTTTCCTTGATTGCTTGCTTGCTTGCTTGCTCGCCTTTAGACCTCTTCTCTCCCTTTATGATCTTCTTTCTGGATTTATGATATGAAGAAACACATTCAGTTCTCTTCATGTGCAACAGGTCCCAAAACACATAAAATAATCCTTTCTTTGAGGATGTCTCAGAATGCCAGAAATTCATCCTGGGACCAGCAAAGCACCACTGATTAGCAAATGATAAGTCACATTATGGGTTCATTGCAAAACCTCGAAAGTAGACTGCTGGTACATTTTGCTGAGCCTGTTGATGTAGAAATGAGTCAACAAAAGAAGCAGAATGCATTTATAAATACAGTTTTCAACTAGTGAGCTCTTCCAGTAATAGAGTGGGCTACTGTTCAGTGGCTCTCTTTGCTTACTTTACTATTACTGTGATGAAAAAAAAAATAACAGAAGCTACAAAATGAAGAAAAGGCTCAATTCATTTATCTGCTCAATGATGAAACACTTTATAGCAGGGAGTTCAAAGAAGCTCAAACAACTAGTAACATAATATCAAGCAACTGGTAATAGAGAGCTAGGAGTGGGTGTTAATATTTAGCTCACTTTCTTAGTGGTAATATTGTCTGGAACCCTCTCCAGGGAGTAGTGCTTCCTAGTTTACATGGGCCTTCATGCTGATTTAGCTTCCTCAGGATGCTTATAGGCACTTTATTATCTAGCTTTACTCTAAATAATCTCAGGGATCACTGGAGACTTATTTCCTATGAGATTCTACATCTAATCAATCAGACAATTAACATTAATTATTCAAAGATGTAGTGTTAAATAACATCTTAGACATATAAAATTAGAGGAAAATATATAGTGAAATCTTTGAATGACATGGACTGCTAAGGCCCTCAGACTACAACTTCATGTGTAGTGAATGCTATGCCTGTATATAGACATGGATTTGACATAACTGTATCTGAAAGTACATATTTTCAGCAGGAGTGCACAATGACTGGAATTACCTGAATACAGTGAGACTAGTTATTCTTAGGGTCTCTATGGGAAATTATTGATACTGTTTCATCTGCTACTCACAAGAACCCAGAATGTATGCTTTGACCAAAATAAATAGAAATTATTTATCCAGTCAGTGGCCATGATGGAAGTTAGCTTAAGTAAGAATGTTTCCATTTCCACACAAGAAATATGCATTTTTTGCATTGATATCATGAATGAGCATTAGCATAGTAGCATTGGCATGGTTACAATATACTATTGGAGGACATCGTACACCTATGTACAACTTGACTTCCTAACACACAGACTATATAGAGAGATATGATCTACAAGTAGCATCATTGAATATCAATACAGGTACCCTCGGGATCTAGTTTCTTGACAAAACAAAACAAACAAATAACTAACCAACCAAGCAAAGAAATAACAACAAACAACAAGACATGTAAACTATTGGATGATCTAAGGTGTTTATTTGTCCTTAGCAAAATGGATGCTTTCAATCAATAAAAATTAACAAATACATGTTGCTGTACAGTGCCTAGGAAGAGTTTGAGCTTCTGTTTGTGGCTATAAAATTATAATTTAGTGCTTTATTTTCTGAATGAAAAAGTTTTCTTTCTTCATTAATTTAGTACAATGACTTGAGTGTTCATGGAAATATTTTTAATAAACATCAAATGTCACTTTCCTGGTGGCTTTCAAAGTAACAGTAATTGTATTAGTTTCTTTTTCTGTTGCTTTGATAAAATATTCTGACAAAACAACTTAAAGAACCAAGAGTTTATTTTGGCTTATAGATCCAGAGGAATGGAGTTCATCATTGTATGGAATGCATTGAAGCAGTAAAGGGAGGTTAGCATAATTTTTTATCATTTCAAAAGGCAGACTGAACAGAATTTAGGACTGAGCTATAAAACCTCAATGCTGACACCGCATGACTCATTTCCTTTAGCAAGGCTCTCATTACTGAATTGTCTATAGCCTCCATAAACAGCTCCACCAGAGGAGGACCAAATATCCAAACACATAAGTATAGCAGGTGGTCACTTCACATTTGATCCAAACATTAAAACCAGAGAGAAGCAGCAGTGGAAGAAGGATTCAAACTTTCCTTGGTAAACCACCACTCCAGCTGATGGACTGCATTCATGTTCCTTATACAAAATATGAGAATAAGAGCATTTTCCCAAACAATCCAGAGTTAACTGCCAATTTTATGTATTCTTAGATAAGCATTTTTTCACATTACCCAGATATCTTTTACTACAACACATGTAAGTTGTAAGATAGGATTTTGTACTTTTTATAACACAATAGTTGAAGCAATTTTGTCTGTATAATTTTAAACACATTTTAGTGGTGTACTAAATACCACCACTGTTCAGTTCACTTAGAAACAGATACCATGCATATTATAATGCATGCATATTATATCAACAAATTACAATGATGAGGGCTGCTTATATAGCTAAGCAGATAAAGGCATTTGTGAAAAACCTAGCAATCTGAATTTGATTGCATAGAACAACATGATGCAAAAAGAAAACTGATTCCCAAAAAATATATATGGAAAACATGTTCCATGGCATTCATACATGCACATACACACACATATGCACAGATGCACACACATACACACAAGCACACACATACATACTTGTGCATGTGTGTGCAAAATAAATAACTATAATTTAATAGATACTGCAGTAAGCAAACAAAAAAATGGTATTCTTTGCAGTTAATTCAGTGATGTGTACAAAACGCTACTGAAATTAATAAGTACATTTCTTAATAAGCAGAACACACAATATTGTTTAAAAGGGTAAATTGTATATAGTAATAATTACATAAAATAATAAAAAAGAGCTTTAGAAAAGTATTTAGTACCCTCATTAAATAACCATACATTTAAGGTAAATTTGATAAAATTATTGTAACAAATACAGTGAAAAATAAAATAATTACTGAAATTAAATAAAAACCTAAATAAATGAAAAAATAACACACAATTTCCATGAATTGGAAAACAGAGTACTAAAATATACATTCTCCTGAAATTCATCAACATCTTTGAACAATACCTCACTAAAATAATACAAGATTTATTTTTAATTAGCAAGCTCATTATAAGGATTATAGAGAAAGTCTAATGAACTGTGTTAGCTAAAATGAAACATTAGAAAATACATTAGAGAACTAAAATAGATTAATTTCAAAAGTTATAACAATAGGTTTTGGAGATGATCCAGGGAGTAAGAGGAGTTGTCTCCGAGTCTGATAACACAAGTTTGATTTTGGAAGCCATATATGGAAGGACAGATTTTGTAATTTGTCCTTTGACCTCTACATGTACACGGTGACGTATGTTGTGTGTTTTTAAACATATACATGCACGTGCATGTGTGTGTGCATGCGCACACTCACACACTCACTCACACACACACACCACTATAAAGATACAATAACATTACCAAGCAAATATGTACTGGATTCTATAGTGATTAATCAATTAGATTTAAAAATGGAATTAAATCATAAAGATTGAAAAATAAAGCTCAAAATTTCATAAAAAACTTGTTTCTAAAAAAAAAAAAATTTAGAACTATGGAAACAAGAGTCTTTTCTCCAAATTGTTGGAGGAATTTGATTCCTACATACAAAAGAAAACAAAATTATGAACAAGCAACTCAAAAAATAAACAAAAGACAAGAAAGAAATATAATCTTAATGTGTTCCATTTTTGTACTAGACATAAAAATAAATAATCTAAAAGTAAAACACATCTAAACTGGAAACAAAATATTTTATAATCCACTAGTAGAAAGTAAGCTAGGTAGAAATCACAGATATGATACCAGACCTTTAACTGAAGGAGAAACTGTTGTCATTTGGAAGTCATGCAAATTAAACCTTGTTCACTTTGAGAGCCACTCAACACATCCACTGTGGAGAACTGTTACTCAACCATTTCCTTCTTCACTTTTTTTTTCAAAAGAAACAAAATCACATACACAGGACTTGTACATGCTGAGTAACAGATTTTCTTCTCATCGTATCTGCCAGGAATAAGTGAATGTTCACTAATAGAACCAACTAAACACACTCTGAGTTGTATACTCATTCAATTGACAGTTATTTGAGAGCTGAGAAAATAGTCCACTTGGTAATTGCCAAGGATATTGCCATTCCTTTATGAGGACCTGAGTTTTACATCCACATAGGCCAATATAAGTTTGGAATGGTGAACAACTTGCAATATCAACTTTTGGGAGAACACCAGCAGATTCCTGAGGCTCACTGTCCAGTTACCCTATTAAATCTGGTGACCTCCAGATTTAGAAAAGAACCTGCATGGAAAAAATGATATGGCAAATGATTAAGGAATATCTATAATGTAAATATTTTGGATCCCATGCATAGACATTCTTATACATACTCACAGGAGCATGGGTACTAAAACAAATACATACACTTACATATGAATAAATGTATACATAATATAGAGAACCCTATTTGATAATTAGAAAGTTGTCTTAGTTTGGGCCCTAATGCTATGATAAACACCATGACCTAAAACAACTTGGGAACGCAAGGGTTTATTTCATCTTAAAGCTTATAGTTCACCATATTAGGAGTCAGTTCAGGAAGTCAAGGCAGGAGTCTGAAGTCAGGAACTGAAACAGAGGCAAAGGAGGAATGCTGCCTACTGGTTTGCATCTGGGGTTGCCTCAGCATACTTTCTTATATATCCCATGACTACCTGTCCAGAGTGGTCTTCCTACAAGAGACTAGGCCAGCCAACATCAATAATCAAGAAATGTTCCACAGATTTACCTATGGGCCAATCTGATGAAGATATTTTCTTTATTGAGGTTCCCAATTCCAGGATGGCTCCAGATTGTGGCAAATTAACAAAATTAATTGGAACAGAATACTCGTAAATCCTAAATGTAAAAGATACACAGACTGCTCTTAGGGACTTCGCTACAAACACAAGAATTCATGTTGTACAATGTTCTATTTAAATAGCCTGTTGAACAAGTGATAGCCAGACATCATGGCATAAAATGAATCTTAAAAATAATATGTCTGAAGAACAAAGCATTTTCAATTTTCTTTAGGTCATTATAAAGGGGTTCAAGAAAAACTGCTCATAAATCCAATTTGCTGTCCTCAACAACAGGTAAAACTTGGGAAGTTCATTAAGCTGCAAGATTGTAAGAAAAGAGACCTGTGCCACCAGACAGGAAATCTGGGTAGTTTGAAGCAAGTTTAAAATTCCAGGGAATTTCAGAATTGAGAACAGTAGGCATGGAACCAGCCCCCTGCCAAGTTAGACCTGTCCTAGAAAAAAGAACCATAACACCTTAATGATAAGACTGTGACAACTGGTAACAGCATAAAATTCTAGAGTTCTCCATGCCTAACAGTAACCTATCTGGGTTAAAGGGTTAGGATTAGGGCTAGGCTTTAACATATGTAGATACCAATGATAGATCCAGGTAGGCCCCAAGTGTTTAGATAGTGAGCTTCCCTTTCTGGGCATTCCTTCCCATAAAAGGTATTTAAGTATTGTTTCACCCTGAGTAAGCTGTATGCATTCACATCCACCATCAAATGAAGCAGGTTAGACAATTAAGGATTGTCTGCTTCATCAAGGATCACCGGCAGGGAAGCAGCTGGGATGCCTTCAACTTAAAGACACACACTTAAATATCCTGGAGAAAGCCTTCTGTCTTCTAGCCCCTCTTTACTCTCAGTACTTACTCAGAGCCAAACTAGATTCCATTCCATCTCATTCTCAAATTCAGCCATCGACTTCCTGCCTGGTGCATAGGGAAAGCTTCGATCTGTGGACGACCATTCCCAACTTCGCAAGGTACCCAGCAGCTTCTGGGTACACAGGAGACAAGAAACTACAACTTCTAGCACAGGTCTAGCTGTTTCTTACTGAGGAAAACACGGGATAGGACCCCCATCACAAACTGTTCTGCCTTCCCAGAGCTGCTTGCCTGTGTCTCTAAGGCAACCCAGCAGACACACAGGCCAACAAAAGATGATAAGAGCAAGAATTTAATACTAGTGGCTACAAGCCACTGGGACTTTTGAAACTATTGTTATTGAGGCATACAAAATACGAAGAAAATTAATGAAAAGATGAGGTTTTATTTCCAGTGAAGCCATATGTCACTTTATGCCTCTCTTCCTTCATTTTAAATACTTAAAGCAGAAAATGAATCAATTTTCTGTGATGTTTATGTATTATTGTTATTGAAATGCATTCTTTTATTCTTTCTTAAAAGGTCATAAAATTCAATATAGCATGGTCAAATATAAATATTAACTTTAGATTATTGTTGTGACCATGGCAGTGAATGTGGTGATTTTTGAACTAAAGATGACATTTTCATATATCAGAGAAATAAAAGATTTTTAATAAGTCCCATCAGTTTTGAATATTATCAAACTCTCAAGAAAATGTTGAGTTCTAAAGCTTGTTGAAGGAAGGGCATTTAAAAGGAACACAGTCATTGAAAAGTATGTGCTTGTCATTCATTTTCAAGATGTTATGGGTACTCTGTATTATTATTCTTCATTTAACCCCACAAAACATTCATTATCATGGCTATTTGGAGGACGATTTGTCTGAGGTTCAAGATTTGAGTATCATGCTTACCTTTCAAATGACAAACACTGGTATCTCAACCCAGATGGCACTGGTGTTGAAGAGGTTCCTGCCATGATACCCCTCATTGTTCTTCAAGAACTATTATAAGATCTCTGGTCTCTAAGTGGCAATAGCTGCCTAACTTCCAAACCATAGTGCTTGTGCAGCCAGTTCCTCAGAAATAAAGCATATTTTTTCTGTAAGGATGAGGAAGGCTGTTATTACACAGAAAGTATAGTAAACACATAAGACTACCTAGACGGACAAATTTTATGAAACTAAGAAAACTCCTACAACTTACAAATTCACAAGACCAAGTTTATAAAAAGGTAGAAAATTTGGGGGAAAAAAAGCTTGCTAACCAGGAGAATGTCCTGCTAGTTGTACATGGTTTGAAAGGATGTAAAGTTCACAAGTTGTGTTCCAACTTTTCACTGATAGGATTGCTCTTCAGTGACAAATGTGTGTATAAGTAATGCTTAGTGATATTTTTTTGAAGAACCCCTTTAAACTCACTGTTTCTCTATGCTAGATTTGGGTAGAATCATCTCTTTTTCCATTTACTGATACCTTACATATGACAAAGAGATGTTCATATCTTACCAGGAAAAGACATAGCAGCATTCCAAAAAGTAAAGTTATTTGAATCTTGTAAAAACAACAAATTAAATTGATTTAATTGATTTTTAACTGTTTAACACTCAGAGACAGCACCTATTAATCACCTGAAAGTTAATCCTTCTGAATTGTACTCATTAAAACTTGAAGCCAGTGTTCAGAGAGCCACCAGCAAAGAACATATGTAAAAAGCACTCATAATCTTGTATGTGAACCAATCTTCACCCTGTTAAATAATGAAACAAAGAGGACAAATTGGAGCAAGATGGCTAAAAGGAGCCAGGAGGGGTATTTTTCAAGCAAAATAATGAGTAAAACAGAAAAAAAAAACATGCTTCTTTTGTGAAGTTCAAGGAAAATGTTATTTTTTAATTTCTAATCATCTCTGTTTTCTGTGGCCCCCTAAAGATTTAAAAAAAAATGCATCAGATTGAATCACAAAACTATAAACAAATGTTATATTGTGCAGATACTAATGAAATGTGTATAAAAAAAAAACACTTATAAACTATTCATCTCAAACCCTATCCTATTATCCTTCCATTCCAATACATTTCAAAAACAATATTTTAAAATGCATAGAATGTGGTATGGTTTACCACATCATGAAATCTATCCTTTCCATTTCCTTCTACAATTTGATCTTTAAAAAGCCATAATTGTTCACCACAATATTATTTATGATGCTATTTAGGCAATTTTGAGGTATAATTCTAATCGCACAAAAGCAAATATCAGTTTTGTTTCTTGATACTTAGTACTATTCCCTGCAAAAGGGTGTCTAGAAATGTTCATAAACAGTGATCTCTTTTAAATTATGTTTCTGTGGTGATTAATCTTCATTGTCAATTTGAATCAATTAAGAATTACATCAAGGTATGTCTATGAGGATATGCACAGAAACATTTAACTGAGGAAGACAGATCTTCCATGAATATGGAAAGAACTGTCCAAATGGACTGGGGTTCTGAACTGAATAAAAAGGAGAAAGTTAGCTGAGCACAGCATTCATCACTCTCATTTCATGCCTGTAGATACAATGTAACCAGATACTCATGCTCCTAAAAACATGTACCTTCAAACTCTGGTCCAAGATTCTTTTATCAGTAAGTCACACAAATAGAAGAGTAATGATTATAATCCCATAATTACTACTGTGACATCAGAGTTACTGCTTTCAAGAGTGTCACTTTTCTACCTGTTAGGGTTAAGGTAATACTTACAGCTCCTTTTCTCATAATGTAGCTTTGGAATACCCTAATATACTAGAACACAGAAATTTGAGTATTGACTAAGTCTATTCCTTTGGAATACTTAGAATAACTTCCTCTGGCTAAATATTTGACAAACACAGATATTACTCTCCATTCTGAAGGCTTAGGAAATCTAAGATCAAGTCACCCTAAGACTAATTTGTGAAAATGTCCATTATAGGCTCCTATTCTGGGGTTATGGTTGACAGATTATAGACAATACAAGAGTTATTGTATCATAAATCAATGTCATTGATTACCTCCTGAGATTGGGGAGGTAAAGATTATTCTCAGAAGTAGGTCACAGAGGCATGTTCTTAGATGCAGTATCTTCCTCTGGTTCATTCCTGTATAATTCTGCTTCCTGGGTACCATGGTTATGAAGCAAGCTTTACTCACCCAGAAAATTCCTACCATAGCCCTCTGCATTACATGACCTGGAAACAATGGCAGCTGGTGACAGAAATTGACTGCAATATCTGAAGATAAAAACCAAATGGACCATTCCTCTCATCAGTTATGTTAGGCATTTAGTCACACAGATAAAAGTCTAACCAAATGGAATAATTCTTCTGGTGTAGAAGATTGCCCCAGACCAGCCTACTTATATTTATAAGAAAATAAATCCCAATAACTAGTCAACTTTCAAGAGTAAATTATTTTCTGAGGGACTCATTTGTTAACTCATTTGTTAACATATCAAATTGGTTGCAAACATCTGAACTTAGAGACACACAAACACCTGGGACAATTTTAAGTCCATAAAATTATTACAAACTTCACAGAGCCTTCCACAAATACATTGATGTCTGAGGGAAAATCATTATTTATTTGACACATTCATCTGTATTAGTCATTTCAACTTATTTTGTTTAGTTTTTTCAAAGATTTTTATAAATACTATGTAGATATTTTGATTCAGCAGAATTAGATGGGTTCCAGAAATGAAACAAAAGGGACTCTGTAAGGAATTCCTACCAAAATTTTAACATTCCAGGTTATTTCAATGCTGTAAAAAGAGAAAGAAGGATTTACTTGGTCTTAGAGCGAAATTTGCCCTTAAGATAAAATAGAATTAATACATTGAGTAAGGGAAATACTCATCAGAAGTTCTTTAACATGCAAGACTGTCACATACTCCTATACTTAATCTTTAAAATTGGGGCTCTGATCTTTTCCTATTATATAGATTTTAGTCCTAAGTCAAACAGAATATTTGTTTGCACTAAATTAAAATAGAACTTTAAAATCTCATGAAATTTTATTTTTTCCTGACCTTGGATAGTGGGCAGTAGGAAAATTGAGTGTTGGTCCCACTACTCAGAATTCACTCTTATCTAAGAATCTTAAATTAAAACATGAGAATAGTTTTTTAAAACACTAAAGTCACATTTCTTGATCATTTTTATTAAAAATACATAAATGTATTATCTACATTATATTTTAATAATGATTTCTTCTCCCCCAAGTCTTACCAGATCCTTCTGATTTCTCTACCCAATCAAATCCATATCTTTGTTATCATTCTCTTTAGAATATGAAGTATCTAGAAATAGCAATAAAATAAAGTTAGGTTATATGAACACAACTAATCCAGAATAGGGCAAAAATGAACAGAAGAAAAAAAAGTGACAAAGGAGAGGGGGAGCTCAAAAAGCACATATATACCCAGACATTCGTTTTCACACAGAGAAATCTCATAAAAACATTTACTTATGAATAGAGGGAGAAAGAGAGAGCGAGAGAGAGAGAGAGAGAGAGGTTATTATCAACATTTTGGCATTGGCCAAGGCAAAGTCATATATTTATAACATAAAAATTAACAACATATAATTTTTTAAGTGATTTCTTTTTGTTTAGTTTTGTTTTGTTTTTTGTTTGTTTGGTTTTTTTCCAGACAGGGTTTCTCTGTGTATCCGTGGCTGTCCTGGAACTCACTCTGTAGACCAGGCTGGCCTCAAAGTCAGAAATCCACCTGCAACTGCCTCCCAAGCGCTGGGATTAAAGGCGTGCGCCACCAATGCCCGGCATAACATATAATTTTGAGTATTGTCTCCAGGAGAATAATTATGCTATCATTGTAAACTAATTCCTTCTTTCACCTGCAAAGTGAAGAAAGTCTCCTTTATAGGCATATACCCCAGTCCTAGGAGACAGTGCTCAGGTATCTGCAAAGCCAATCTCTCAGAGCTCAAATTCCATTTTGGACTACAAGCATGGAATCAGTAAGGTTGCACAGCATTCTGTAAGTACATCTATCAGAATATCTTACAGTATTTTCCTTGCTAATCCTGACATTTTCCTCTCTCAGATGGTAAATCTCTGCCTTCTACTTCTTGTATTCAATATTATAACTCCTAAGTGTATTTCAGATAGTGCAGCTTGCCTCAGTGACACCCTGTTTTCATATGCTGGTCACCCTATACAATCCATCTCTGCTCAATTTTTGGTGGTGTCTCAAATACCACAAACTTTGACCACTACCCCACCCGAAAAAGACTAAAATCAAATACCGTAAATGAAAGAAAAGTGAAAAATGAACATTTTACTTTGATCTGCAAATTTTGAATATTTAATGACAACAGCGAGCTCAGTTGAGGAGGGAGTGCATCATCCTCAAAGTGGCTTCTAAACAGCATATGGTAGCCAATTTCTGCATTCAACCTGGTCCTTTACCTTTCTTCAAAGAGAAGGAAAAGGGACTAGCACTTTTATACATAGGAAGCTCCTTTGCTCATAATTTGTATAGAAATATAATGGACGCACACCAACTATGTTATCTGCCTATGAAAGAATCATTTTTTCCAGTTGTTACTAAATATTCAGACTGTGCCAATATAACCTAATTCATCTAACTAAAAAATGTGAAAATTAAGCACTCAACATGCTAATTATGATCAGAAAAACAATGCTTAAACAATACTAGGAGGAATCCATTACAGTGAAAACAGAGATAAAACATATAATTACAGCAAACATATAATTACTGCAAACTCTAATCTAGCTCTTTCATTAAGAAAATACAGATTACTGCCTTGTAACAATAGCTCAAAACCTTAAACCAGAGAACACAGAGCATGGATAACAGCTTCCACATGAGAATAGGAGTGAAGGAGAATAAAAATAGAAAGATAAAAAAGAGAGAGAGAAAGGAGTTAAAAAGCCACTGAGAGAATTGTCATGAAATGATCCCAACTCACGTGGGAAGAGACAAAAGATTTTCCTGAGAATATACCCAGAAGATGCTCCAACATGTAATAAAGACACATGCTCCACTATGTTCATAGCAGCCATATTTATAATAGCCAGAAACTGGAAACAACCCAGATGACCCTCAACAGAGGAATGGACACCAAAAATGTGGTACATTTACACAATGGAATACTTCTCAGCTATTAAAAACAGTGACTTCATGAAGTTTGCAGGCAAATGGATGAAATTTGAAAATATCCTGAGCAAGGCAATGCAGAAACAAAAGAATGAACAAGGTATGTATTCACTGATAAGTGGTAACATGTAGATAGATATAGATATATATTAAATATAGAGATAGAGATGATAGATATAGATACAGATACAGACACAGATACAGATACAGATATAGATCATCTACAAATATTCCTGCTGAGGGACAGAGGCTTATAAAGATTGCTGACAGATCCTTCATTGACCATAGCAGGAATGAACTATTTCAGCTCTGCAAAGTTAAAGTCTTCTCTAGAGATCAGCATAATGTGGTCATCACCTTCTTTGTACTAGATGATGAACAACAAAGATTCAGGGCTCAACACTGCCCTGCCTATACCCAAGTCTCTTTTAGTCTACCGTATAATAAGTGATGCCATGGATGCCAGCCTGAGCAAAGCTTTGGTCTTATCCCCCGCTCCCTTTACCATTATACCCGAACCATTCTATACAAAAATAGCTTGGGTACCATCAGGATGTTCACACTCTACCTTCCAGTTGTATGTTCCCCATGCACTGCAAAAGTAGTTGCTTTCATGGGCCATTAAGAGACAGAATACAACTAAGTATCATTAATTTGTCCTGTTTCCACTTGTAAAGGGATTAAATTATTGTTTGATAGAATTATTATATGTGTATGTGCATACACATGCATGACTTACTGTTCATGGATCATGTGGACTTCAGAGAAAATCCCTTAATAGTTGGATCTATTATTTTATTAGTGGTACTTGAGGATTAAACTTGGATAATTGGGCTTGAAGCAGTTGCCCTTATCCAGTGAGCCATCTGACCAGCTCAATGTTTTCAATTTTATGAATTAACTCAAAGAATCATTTTGAATAATGTCGGCTCCTTGCCGGCAGGTCCAGGTTTGTCCGGGGCTGAGCAGGATGGTGAGTGTCGACTGCCCTAAAGAAACACATCAGTTCGGGAGTCTTATTGAAGCAAGAACTCACTTTATTAAACTAGGCACTTGCTTATATAGAGAAGGCAAGGAGGTGGGCTCTTAGGTATGTTAAGAGATGACCTAGGAGGTGGGGAAGGGTGACAGAGGTTAAGGGGTAACTGACAGGGACAATAAGTTCCTTTTTTCATCAGAGGTAGCTAGGCAGGCAAATGCTGGTGCAGGTTGTGCTGAGTCATCTCCAGACCAAAGCAAGAGAATTATGTCTCGAAAATCCTTTCCCACAAAGCTGCAGAAACTTGAGCTGGGCTCAGGTTTGTACTCAAGGCCCAAACCAGGACCAAAAGGGGCCCCAACAGAAGACAGTTTGCAAAGGAAGAAAAAAAAATTGGCAACAAAATTTGCATATGTGTGGTCTTAGAATGGTTACCTACAAATTACCCTTTTAAACATATTTCTTACCATTGTGGTTCGTGTGTGTGTGTGTGTGTGTGTGTGTGTGTGTGTGTGTGTAATATTAAAGTATTTGAGGTCAACATACGCAGGTCAATGAATGGAGGAGGAAGAATTTATGATTGATGTTGGATAATATAAAAGCAGTAGGAGTAAATGGAAAAGGATTCAGCTAGGTGTTGCAGGTAAGAAAGAACACATTAGCACTGTGATTTTACTAGATTAATTAGAAAACATTATCCAGAGAGTGGTTTGGACATTATCCTTTATTACTTTATTACTAAAGGAAGTAATACCCTTGCTCTAAAAATAGAGGTTATGATATATTGTGGGCAATGCCTGTCCTTAATTTTTATTAAAGATGTCAAAACTTTCTCAATCTAAGCATAATATTTGATCTATAGAGTCCAACACTCAACTCTTACTCTTGAAGGAAATTAAAAATAATATTGAACTCTTCACAATTTTCCTTACAATGTCATGTTATTGGTCAAATTAACTTAAATGCAGTTTACATGATATATTTACATGATATATGGGGTGGAATAGGCTTATGGAAGGATATAAGAGTGATCTTTGCTGAGACTCTTAGCAGGGGCAAGGGATATGAAGCCTAAAAGAGTCACCTTCTATAGCCAGGCAGGATTTCCAATGTAGGGAGAAAGACACTAACCCACCCATAATACGTTCAACCCCAAATGTGTCTTGCCTACAAGATACTCAAAGATAAATATGAAGCAAAGATTGAGGGAATGAACAACCAATGACTGACCCCAAATGAGACCCACCCCATGGGAGAGCACCAACCTCTGATAATAATGGTACTCTGCTATGGTTGCAGACAAGAGACTTGCATAACTGTCATTTGAGAGGATTTGCCCTGTTTTGCAACTGATGGAACAAGATGCAGAGACCCACAGGCAAACAGTTGGAGCTCAAGGAGTCCTGTTACAGAATTGAGGGAAAGATTGAGACACTCAGAGGAGTCAAGGATATCACAAGAAGACCTACAATACCAATTAACCTTGGCCCATGGAAGTCTCACAGAGACTGAAACACCAACCAAAAACCATGCAGGGTCCCCCCTTACAATTATGTAATAAATGTTCAGATTGGTCTTCATGTGGGTCCCCTATCAATTGGTGTAGGGCCATATCTGACTCATACTCTGTTGTCTCCCTTTGGATGTCTTTTCTGTAGGTGGGCTGTCGTTTTTGGCCTCAGTGGTAAAGGATGTGCTAAGTTCTGATGCAACTTGGTGTGCCAAAGCAGGTTGGTATCTGGCAGGAAGGTGGATCAGGTGTGGAGGTTCACTTTTCTGAGCAGAAGGATGGGGGTAATGGGGGAAAGGTAGTGCAAGGTAGGACAGGGAGAAGAGGAGAGAAGGGTGCTGTGATGCTGTGATCAGGATGTAAAGGAAGGAAGGAAAGAGAGAGAGAGAGAGAGAGAGAGAGAGAGAGAGAGAGAGAGAGAGAAAGTGAACTATTAGATTGGCTTACAATATATGAGGTGATTAGTCAGCAATGTCCATCTGCATTCAGGAGAGACTAACAACCCCAGAGCACCTCCTTTCATGGAGTAGAAGATCCAGTAGTCCCAATTTGGTGCAGAAGACCTGGAGGATTTGTTATTGGTCTTTATCCCACTTTGAAAGGCGTAAGATCTGGGCTAAAATGAAAGTGAAGCACAGTAATGGCAACAATAGATGGATTCATTCACCAACCAAAGCAAAGGTGAGGAGGTAGGGAACACTGAAGGTGGGAAGGCAGTGAGCACTGAAGGTAGGCAGACAGGTCGCATAGCTTTGCCCTCAGACTGCTTTATGTCTATGGTCCTGCGAGAAGGTGCTTCCAATTCTTGCAGAGCATCTTCTCCCCTTATTTTCTTATGTGAAATCCTCAAAGATAAGAAACTATAAATATCTTTCAGTTGGCTGTACATCTAATCATGCTAATTATCAATATTAATGATTATGTTGCTAAGCTAAGCTTCCCTCGAGTAGCAGTTCCTGGGAGTCCTGCTTTTAGTGTCTACTTGGATTTACATTTGTTTACCTTTACTTCCTTATGCCATGTGATCCAACTCCCAGCTCTTTCCAACAAGGCAATGCCAAGGTGGATTACTGATGAAACATCTATAAGAGGTATGAATTTCTCTTATCCTTAGTTATTCTCTATTCTCTATAACAAGCCAGATTCCTTATGAGATTCCTCAGATTCCTTACCCATACGAGTACAATCACTCCAGCTTCATCTACAACACAGGTCCAAATTTCTCAGGGTGTCCAAGGTGTCCTGGATTTCTCTAGGCATTTTTGTTTGGTTTCTACTGCCACAAGGAAGTCATTTATAAATTGTTGAAAAAACTTTATCTTCAGGTTTTAGCAAGACAGAATGTTCAGCTTTATTATCAACAAGGAAGCTGGTAGGTTTTCTCTCCACTTTTAGGGTTACCTTGGTCTTGGGGAAGGGATCTGAACCTTGTTCCCCTATTCATCATCTTCTAAGACCATGGTTTGGACTGGTTTCTTCGTCTTAGGGCATTCCCTGGCCGGCCTTTCTTCTTCTTCTTCTTCTTCTTCTTCTTCTTCTTCTTCTTCTTCTTCTTCTTCTTCTTCTTCTTCTT